>JAODXP020000015.1:29132938-29330043 GCA_027497455.2 Sardinella longiceps | reverse complement strand
AACTATAATATTCCATTTATACCCCACTAAAGTGCAGCATGTTAAGGTTTTATTGTTGGCATTCTGCATTGTACTTTGCTCCATAACTGAAGAAAGGCTACAAAATATTTAAACTAGAAAAGCACTCGAAGAGCGCAGACCTCCGCCAAGGCAATGTGGTCACAGACACAATATAAATTCCAGACAGTCTTCTGGATCACTGACCACCTCCAAAATTGTTACTTGTCCCAATATACACGGTCCAACAATTTCATCCAAATCCATGCAGTAATTTTCAAGTTATTTTGTACTCAGATACACAGATAGACGCTGGCGAAAACATATAACTTGACATTTAGTGAAGGGAATGACAACCTAACCTAGTGTATACTGATTGACATTAGGCCTATGTAGCTACAAGGATTCATGTACAAAATAAGCTCTTTAGCCACTAAAAATGAATCATAAACAGGAGAAAGAAACAGTCTGTTGAGAATAGAGGGAGATAGCAGGGATGACCTTTACAAGTGATTATACCACTGCTTGGTCAGATTTTCTATTTTGATGCACTGCACGGCTATGAAGTGCACTGCACTGCTATGAAGTAGTTCTACTTTTGCGTCCATATTCAGACTTGCATATCAATTTGCCCAACTCGCTCTGACTTTTAAATAAACTGTCACGTTAACACAGGATCACAGTTTAGTGACCCGACTGACGTTCATGACACAGCAACATTGTAATTTGTGACCGCGATGGTCTTTAACTTTGTTACACTTCATTTGGAAGTATGGGAAACTGTGACTTTACAGAGCCCAAGACATGCTAGAATCTTTGGATTTAGCGCTTGACAACGGGAGATGGAATTAACCACAGAACTATCCACAAGTTTCCTGAGGCCGTTACTGGGGATACTGATGTGGGCCGTGCTTCCGGTCAATCAACTTCGAAAGTTCTGACCGCTTTATGCAATGGGAACCCACAGAAATGTAACGGTGTCGCATCACAGTATCTGTCAAAAAAATATAACTATCCTCCACCAAATTGCATGTCCAAATGTGCTCAGTGAACATAATAATATGTTGATGTATGGGTTACAAGAGGCAACTGTTCATTAGAAATAAAGGCAGTTTATCTTGGTAAGTTTTGATTGAGACAATGTATGGCGGAAAGAAGCTAGCTTGTCTTCAGCCATCAGCTAGCCACCTAGCCATCAAAATGAGCATATTGTCAGCCAAACGGCATAGCGCAAAAGTGGCAACAGTGGTATAGGTGGGATAATGAACTCCACGGCGTGCAGATATAAAAAAATAATGCACTTATCGAAGTTATAAGGCAACTCAGCTGGCGCCTCGTTTGCCTTAGAACTTCGAACGTGCATTATTTTTCTATATCTGCACGCCGTGTCGTTCATTATCCCTTACGTGATGGTCAAGAACAAGAAGTGACCCCCTGCCAATACATACACACATGCACACACATCTAAACCTACAAGTAGATCCAAAGTCATGATCCACAATGAGTGATTTGTGAAAATGACCATCTCTGTGTCTTGTAGTCAGTGGGCTGACACACACTCATGCAAACAGTCTGATAGGTTTATAGGCTTATAGCCATAATTTGCACGTCATTACATTTTTGCATGTCAGAGATTTTCCAAATAGACGAACTTTGTCAGGCTTTTTGACCTCGGTATTTGAAAAATCTTAACTACGCCTCTGCACACACACACACACACACACACACACACACACACACACACACACACACACACACACACACACAGTCATTAAGGCAGACAGACAACACACAACAAACTCACTTCGGTCTGCTGTTTCCCATCTATCCTCCTCAGTTACAGTGACTTCCAGGCATACGCCAGAGCCAAGAAGCACAAAACCTACATCTGCAAGCCAGACTCTGGCAGCCAGGGAAAGGGAATCTTTCTCACTAGGTCCGCCAAAGACATCCGCCCCGGAGAACACATGATCTGCCAAGTGTACTTGTCTCAGGTGGGGATCCCTCTACAACTCATCTGTGGCCAAATTGCTTGCATTCTGCTTCAGTGGATCATATGGGTCAAATGTACTGTATGTGGGACATATGCAGTATGGAATGCATGCACTTGGGTCAGCTTTGTAGGACACAATAACAATACAACAACAATAACACTGTAATGCACTGTAGGACATTTAGACTCTTACAGCACTTGTATGTCAGTAGGTAAAAAACAAAATGGTTGTTGGTTTGTCTTGAAGCATTTATCAGAGAGTCCTGACTCAAGCTCCTTTGCTCCCCCCAAATCAGCCATTTGTCCTGGATGGGTTCAAGTTTGACCTTCGCCTGTATGTGCTGGTGACCTGCTGCGACCCTTTGAGTATCTTCCTGTACGAGGAGGGGCTGGCTCGCTTCTGCACCAGCCAGTACAACCAGCCCAATAACAACAACCTGGTGAGTCACCAGAGAGGGAGAGAGAGAGAGAGAGAGAGAGAGAGAGAGAGAGAGAGAGAGAGAGAGAGAGAGAGAGAGAGAGAGAGAGATGCATAAAAGAATGAAGAGAAAGAAAGATGTCTTAACAGCCTGGAAGAATTGCTTGATTGGTTAAACAGGCAACATTAGTAGATGCCTAAAAGAATGCAAGGAATGTTTCAGTTGGAACAGAAGTAGTTGGACAGGACATGTATGGATGAAACCACTCTCAAACTCCGGCCTTGTACACATCTATAATATGTCTGTAATTATTAAGACAGATTATTTAATAGAAATAATCAAAGGCAAAACATAGCAAAAAGGTAGCCAAGCAGACGTCTGAAAACAGAGGAAGGTGCAAAAGCTCTGTTTTCCCTTTCCACACATACAGTAGTCACTGAAATTAGACTTTTCATTAATCTGTACTTTGGCTGAATTTTTCAAAAGCAGTTGTTTTCAATAACACAAGAATCCAACTAGAGGTGTATGGGGCCTTCATGTGCCCAATGGATAGTGTGTAAAAATGTGACACAGTGATTTGTTCTACGGACAAAGCATCTGTCAGAGGTGCTTGCCTAGCCTCTGGTTTTATGTGATGAAGCTTTATAGATCAAAGAGATCAATACATTTCCCTGAATGGAGATTACTAGATATCAGTGCAGGGTTACTCAAGATGTTCATATGAAGTGTAAAGTGTCTGGATTTTTGCATCATCTGTCCAGTAGAGATGAGTTGCAGCAGTTGACAGGGCTTGTGTGTGTTTTTGTATTACCTAACAGTGATAGTGAAGAGGTTAAAGTCCATGTTTCTCTCCCCCCCTCTCTGGTATTGGCCTATCTCTGTGGCTGGCGGAGGAAGTGGCGAGGCGTCAGCCGACACAGGCCAAGGTCACACAGTAGATTTTACTGTGGCCATAAAAGAGGCTCCCCTCTGGCAATAACGCAGTATACATACAGTACACATGCCATTAACATTCCAATCCTGTCATCCTGTCCCTTTTCATCCTCTCTCTCTCTCTCTCTCTCTCTCTCACTCACTCACTCACTCACTCACACACACACACACACACACACACACACACACACACATACATCTGTCTCTCTTTTGAAATGACTCTCTTTATCATTCTCTATCTGTCTGTATGTCTCTCTGTCTATCTGTCTATCATGCCCTCCACCCCCCCCCCAGGATGATATATGCATGCATCTGACCAACTACTCCATCAACAAGCACAGTGAGAACTTTGTCCGGGATGACCAGTGTGGGAGTAAAAGGTGAGTCTGGATGTACTTGGTGACACAAGCACTGTATGATGGTAATTGAAGCTTTAAAATTGAAGCTGTGTGCCATATATTGGCTCTGGCTATTCCACTCCAAGACACACACAAAGTATATGTGAATTCACTTTCACTATAAATGGACAAAATGTGCTCAAAGATCTATAGGCTTTTCTCTGGTATTCAGCCAACAAACAGCCCTCTGTCTCATCCCCATCCCCATTGCTCATTCTCCCTCCTTGTTCCCTTGGAACAGGAGACTGTCAACGGTGCTGGAGTCCATGTGCTGTGACACAGAGAAGGTGTGGGGCGATATCGAGGATGTGGTGATCAAGGCCCTGATCGCAGCGCACCCGGTGCTGAAGCACAGCTACCACACCTGCTTTCCCCGCCACACTGCCAGTGGCTTTGGGGCCTGCTTTGAGATCCTGGGCTTTGACGTGCTGCTGGACCACAAGCTCAAGCCCTGGCTATTGGAGGTGCATAGCGGGGGACATACAGTATCATCGTGTGGGGAGGGGGTTCTAGTCAGAGAGGGTCATGTCCTAGTCAGAGGAAATGGGCCTCATAGTCAATAGAGTGATGTGCAGTGAAAAGAGAGACAACAAATGGCAATGTACAAATTCAATGTTGTTTAGGACTAGCGAAGAGGATCAAGGTTTGGAAACTGGAGGAAGGTAGCTTAGAAATCTACATGTACCCTAGTGGTAGCAGATATTTTTGCTCTGCCAGTACGTCTAGAAACAAGCCATAGGGGCTTGTAGTTGGTCGGACATTGGTGTTGTTCACCAGTCACATCACTCTAGTCTAGGTGTATAAAGAGTGGTTGGGCAGGCTTCGTTAACAACAGAAGAATTGTTTGATTTGCCGTTGTTGTCCAATAATCTGGTCAATAATTATGTGTTTTGTGTGTGTGTGTGTGTGTGTGTGTGTGTGTGTGTGTGTGTGTGTGTGTGTGTGTGTGTGTGTGTGTGTGTGTAGGTAAACCACTCTCCTAGCTACACCACTGACTCTGGGCTGGACCGGGAGGTGAAGGACAAGATGCTGTATGACACACTGGTGCTCATTAACCTGGGTGCCCTCAGCCAAAAGCAGACTCGTGATGAGGAGAAGCGCAGGCTTACAGATAGACAGCAGCCCAGAGACGAGAGGTGCAATGTCACACACAAACACACACACAGAGAGAGAGAGAGAGAGAGAGAGGAACAGATACGTGTACAGACACACTGAGCACAGATTTACAGTGAATACATATTTGTTTTCCTTTCCATTTTTCATGAACTGAAGCTGTAAGATCTCTTGAGAGATAGTCAGCAGTTCTATGCAAACAAAGAGGCTTATTGCACTCAAATTTGTTAAAATCTTTGTCACTTAAACTAAAAACTTAACTCTGTGGAATACTGAGGTAAAAAGACACTCTTTAGAGCTGTATTTTTTTCAGGTTTCAGGTTTTAAGGTTTTCACTGAGTGAAATGTTAAGGTGTAGTGCACACTAATAAAAAATAAAAATTTGACCAAATTCATGAACAATGCTATTTTTCGAGCCCAAAGTAATTACAAGAGGGCTGAAGATAAGTTGTTCTCTAAAAATCCAAGGAGGCAGGCCTGCAATATCTAAAAACCTTTATCTGATTTTGAAGTACCTACATGTATACATTTTAGCCTAAGCAAGCCTGTGTGTGTGTGTGTGTGTGTGTGTGTGTGTGTGTGTGTGTGTGTGTGTGTGTGTGTGTGTTAGAAACCGTCTGCTGCAGCTGAGGCAGGCCACTGTTATTAAGCGTGCCCTGGCCTATGAGGACCAGCACCTGGGTGGCTTCCGCCGCATCTTCCCCCGGCCCAACGCCAGCGACTACGACAAATTCTTCAAGGATGGATGCTCCCTCTTCCAGGAGACCATCGCCTCACGTGCACGAGAGAAGTGCACCAGGTGGGAAAAACAGACACACGTGCATGTCCACCCATACACACAAACACACACACACACGTGTACATGAACAACCTGAATGTCCTTCGAGGTGTTATACTGTAGAAGGTGAGTGGTGACATTGAGTCAAGTTAAGTCAAGTGGTTTTTATTGTCATTTCAACTCTATACATTGTAAACAGAGAAGAAATACCATTTCACCATGGGTGAAGTGATGTTAGATTTAAACTATTTTAAAAAGACATTTAAGACATATTTAGTGCATGCATGAAGGTAAACAGTGTAGTGACTACTTTAGGTAGAGCATTTTAAGACAGACAAGGGACAGGGCAGTCAACACAAGACAGAGCATAAGTACAAGCACAGTAAGTATGATGAGTTAAGTTCACGGTGAGAAGGAAGTAGAATGTACAAATTAAGATTAGCAATAGAGAGGAGAAAGTGTAGGAATGTATTGTAGTTCAGTGAGAGAGGGTTCTGCATCATAGTTTGTTGTTCAGCAGTTTTATTGCTTAGGGGGAAGAAGCTCTTCCTCATTCTCAGGTGTAGGCAGTTATGGTGCAGTACCTTCTTCCTTATGGAAGTATGGAGAAGAGTGCATGGGATGGATCTATTGTGTCCTTCACAATGCACATGGCTTTGCACAGACAGTGAGTGTTGTAGATGTCAGAGAGGGAGAGGAAAGCTCTTTTCAGCTGTCCACTAAAATCCACTACAGTCTTTTGTTATGTAGCAGAACTGCCACCAAACCATGCTGTGATTGCACAGCTGAGGATCTTCTCAGTGGTCCCTCTGTAGATGGTTGTCAAGATGGGAGAGGGGAGGTGGTTTTTTACGCAGCTTCCACAGTAAGGAGAGACATTGCTGGCCTTTCGTTGTGATGTTTGGAGAATGGGCTAAACCCGAAAGACCAATTGAAGGACCAAATACAAACCCGAAAGACCAAATGCATTGGGGGTTTTAACACAAATTGTGTAAGCATCAGCCTCGCGTACATGGCTGCCATTGTCACATGAACAAACAAACAGTTTTCATTTGTTTATTCAAATATATAAACCCATACACATTATTATGCTTACAAACAAATTGCATTGTTTGTATTTATATACCTGTATGTCTATTTGTCCTGTGTACTGTATGTGCACATACCTAGCCTATGTAAACCAGCACCACCCGCTGGACGCTAAAATCTTTTGTCTGCGAGTGGGTCTAGCCTCGCATCATTCTCCAATTCTGCCAGAATGCCAGGAATCTGGCAAAACCAATCATAGTGCAGAGACGTGTTTTGAATCAAAGTGGGTGGGGTTTAAAACCAATCATAACGCAGAGATGTGTTCTTGAATCAAAGCGGGCAGGGTTTTGAGGGAGAAACGACAGAGCGTTGGCCTATACACACAGATATGGTTATGAAAGACAACGGGTTGTGCTCATCAACAATCTCCCGTTGTATCCATTCATCGGGGCCAGACTAAATAGACATCCAATCTCACATTTAGGCTGGTTTATCAGGCAGCATGTGCTGTATGTGTCTAACGTCTAATGTGTGTGAGGGCATATGTTTGTATATGAATTTGTAGACAGCAACTGCTGGAGATTCAGGAGAGGCAGGGTAAGAAGAGGAAGAAGGCCTGTGCTCTGGGCGAGTCTGCCGGGGAGAGAGACCGATGCAAGGGGACCAGGAACCAACTGCACTGCAACGTGAGTCTTCTGCATAATATGAAGGTTGAAGTTATCTGATGTTAAGTAGATGATTCTGTCTGTGAGGGTGTTACATACAGTATCTAGTGTGTTTTGTTTGGTCTTTGATTCAAATATAACATGTTGCTTTGAACAAAAGTGTCTGCAGAGAATCATGAACATAAACAGAAACAAACTTGATCATGCAGCATGTCTCACCCATTTTTAATAAGAAACATTTTGACAGACAAATTAATAGACTATGGAAGCAGTTGCTTTCTGCAGCTCTGCACACTATTAGCACTCCCTCTATTGTCAGTACAATAATGATATGGATTGGGTAAATAATAATGTAAATCCTTAATGTAGTGAAGTGCACTTGGGTAGTTCAGCATAAATCTGACTCAGCTCATATGGGGATGAACACATGCTGGTTTCCTTTGTGGTATCCCTACTGTATGTATTTACAAGTATTATCCTCTTCAGTTCTTTCAAACAGTGAGTGCTTTGAGTGCTAGCTGAGTTTTGGTTATGCATGTGGGAGTGAATATATGTATGTATGTATTTATTTAGATTTTATAGTTTTTATATTATAATAAAATTTCCAAAACAGTCCAATCAGTACTCAGTACAGAGATGATGAAGCCTTGATAGGCAGATTTGCTCTTCCTTTTCGATGGTTCACAGACCATGCACATCTGCAAATGATCTGAGCCAGTCTGCTTAATCTCTCTTTTGTCTTATGTTGTGGTCACACTTCTTTTTACTGCTCTATCCAATTAAACTTTATGTGAGACGTCATGTTATTTTTGCGGAACACTGCCTCACCATAGGCCTCGTCCCACATCTCCCTCTTTCTGACTCACAGGAGCATTCAGTTCTTCTCTTTACCAGCATCTCCTGCTTTGGTGGTTTGCATTATAGATTATGATAAATTGCTGGTAAAGATAGGTGTATGTGTGTGTGTGCATTTGTGAGTGTGGCAAATATGCTAGTAAAGTTTGCTACTCATATGCTAAATGTTATTTGTGAGTTCCTGTGTATTAGGGAGGGTTGGTCTTAGGTACCACCCCAAAACTTTATTGAATTGATGCATTAGAAAGTCCTGTGTCGCAGATGTTGGTCTATCTGTTACGACCATCTCAGTTCAATTCTGTTTGTACAATTTAAATGTGAGTTTATGTTTAGAATTATTTCATTCCATTCTCCTACCTTCCTGTATGGGTTAATCACTGGGTCAATTACTCTGTTGTCTCCTAGCGACAATCAAAGCCTCGGCTCCTACCCAGCCTGAAGTTGAAACCAGACAGTTTCCCTCAGCATTTAGAGGCAGAAGAGTACAATGAAGATAAAGAGGAAGCCAAGAGGGAGTCTTTGCCTTTCTCAGAGATGAGATCCTCTCTACTGAAAGACCTGGGTGTGGTGCAGAAGGTCTATGAGCTTTTAGGAGTCCCTCAGAAGAAGAACACACAGAACCAGCCATGTTGCAGGACAGAGGACGCCATACCGCACATTAAGAATGTGAGTTAAGACACAAGAAAAAACAGTAGAGTGCACTTGCTGAAGTCCACAATCCACAGCCAAAACCTATAGGTCAATGCAGGTCAAGTGGGTTTTATTGTTATTTCAACCACATATACTATAGTGAAACAAAACACTGTTTCACCATGGATCAATTGGTGTTACATTGGGATGGATGTGTTGCCCTTCACAATGCTCTTGGCTTTGTACAGTGTTGTAGATGCCAGAGAGGGCAGAAAGGCCCAGTGATCTTTTCAGCTGTCCTCACAATCTGCCGCAAGGCCTTTTCCTCTGCAGCACTGCAGTTGCCATACCACACAGTGATAACCCTGCTGGGGATGCCGCCAATGGTCCCTTTGTAGAAGGTTGGAGGTCGTCTAAAGTCAATGATCAGTTCCTTTGTTTTGTCCACATTTAGGATCAGGTTGTTGTGAGTGCACCCAGTGCACCAAGAACTGTATGTAGCTACAGTCATGGGTTAGAAGGGTGAACAGTAAAGGGCTGAGCATGCAGCCTTAGGGGACTCCTGTGTTCAGTAAAGACCTCATGGGCTCAGGGGTTAAGGCTTAGTGGAGAATATTGGGATATATTATAATGAATAGCTTTTAGGGGTTATATTCTAAACTTTTAAAAAAACTTCTACAATGTTGAAGAACCAATCACTTTTGTGATCTTGTGCTCACAGTCAGAAAGCCTGGGGGATCCGTGCTCCAAGTGTGGGAAGATGGTCATTCCAAAGAAAAGGGTAGACCTTGTCACCAAGCTTTCTCCAAGGGACAACTGCCAGTCTCAGCCCCAGACCCAAGAGGGGGTCCGGCCCCTGCCCAGACCTGTGCTGAGGGTACCTTTGCCAGCTGCTCCACCACCGCTGTTCCCTTCCAAATGCTTCTCATCCCTGAGCTGCTTCAAACACCATACATCTATCCCCAGCGAGTGCATTGCTAAGCGTAAAAGTGAGTATAGAGGCTGAGTGTAGTTTGGAAAAGTTCTTGAATAGGATAAGGATTGGTGTTGAAAAAAATGTATTCCACTCAAGTTAAACGAACATGACGACCTTTTGGGAAACTAATCTAATGTGCTTCTGTTTACCATCATTTCATTTGAGGTGTAAGAAAATGTTGCAACTCCTGACATTAGTTTCATGTTAGCTTGGTCATTACCAGCACGTTGATCGACGCTTCGCTCTGCATGAAGGTCTGGGTTCCTAGCTATTGAGAAGTGATTGCTTTCTGGAGGTGTTTAAATTCAGGAATAGCCTTTGACTGATAGCCTATCATATTCTTGCGCTGCTTTGCTGATTGCTGATCAGGATGGAATGCATCCTGAGTAAACTAGGTCAATGGCCGGAATCCCAGACAGAGTACTGAAGACAGTTGAGAATCGAGCTGAATTGCGTACAGTAGGAAAGCTATGGCTAGGCTAGTGTCATGTTGTCATTGGTGGTCTTGTGACACTGATTCACTTCTCATAGCCCCCTCGTCTACCCCACCTATTGAAAACCATCTTCCTCTCTAACTCACTCTCATTGTTTTTCTCCCTTTGTAGTCAGTGCCTCTCTGGCAGATGTGGTTTTACAAGACATCAGTCCAGTGGACACCCAAACGCAGGGCTTCTCCTTGAGCAGGAAGAAGCTGATGTGGCAGTGCCGCTCCTCAGGAAGACCTCTGCCAATCCCCGGCCTGTGTGTTGTATCAGACCGTTGCCCCCTGGTCAAACGCATTGGGCACTCGGCCATTCTGGAGGAGGTCCTGGGGCAAAGTGAAACAACAAGTAGGGGTCCATGGAGGGGTGACAGAATGAGAATTTGTGGGTGATGAGGATAAAGGAGGGAGCTGTAGGATGTTGATTCATGTGTGTGTGTGTGTGTGTGTGTGTGTGTGTGTGTGTGTGTGTGTGTGTGTGTGTGTGTGTAGGATGTCTTTGGTTTTCTTTGCCTTCAATGGTGCCTTCCAGGCAGTGCTGCCTTCAAGGCACTACCCCCCTAAATCTAGAGTGAGTGCAGCCTGGAAGGTGCTGTTGAGGGCAAAAAATACCATCAAGCATAATGTGTGTGTGTGTGTGTGTGTGTGTGTGTGTATCACATAGATGAGCTTATATCTGCTCCAAACCACTAGTAGAATGATAGGCTTGCAGTTACATATTATATCATTATTAACCCTTGAACAAAAGTAGATTTGTTATTTCAGCTATACATTATACAAAATGCCTACCCTTCAATTTTATTATTTTTCATAATTGTTTTTCAGCCCCATTGATCGTGCAACCCTACCGCTATCCAATTCTCCAAGCTCTCTCGACCAATCAGCATGAAGAAAACATCTCTAACCATGCAACTGAAAACTTTCCAACCAATCAAGAGCAAGTTCAACTTAGTAAAACATGAGGACACTGCCTGTGAAAACAACTGTCCAAGACAAGCAGTCTTCATTCTTTCATTTCTCTTTACGAATTTGAATGGAAGCCAGTGCAGTAAACCGATTGTGAAAAACTTATCTATAAGAGATATATTGGAAATGTCTTATGAAGTGCTTCTTTGACAGACACGCAACTGTATGTGGCTGGCCTGCTGCCAGAAACAAATCAGCTCTTATGCAGAACTATTGTACTTTTTTTTTTTTTGTTTGCCTTTGCCAAGGTCTGTTGGTAGGTATGAGAATGAGAGAATTTGGGGCAATGCAGGCAATATTACCGAAATGGCTAATCATTTGGGAGCAAACTTGAAGCTGTTTGGCAAATTCAGTCTTTACCTCCGCCAAGGAGGTTATGTTTTATTTTGTGTCTGTGACCACATTGCCTTGGCGGAGGTCTGCGCTCTCTTTTCTATTTTTTTCTCTAAATTCTCTTGTTCTGACTGCTCTTATCAACATCAAACGATAGGAGTATTGATTGGTTCACACATTCTTCTTTAGATCCAATTGAGGTTCAACCTCTGATCTTAAAATACTCCTCTCCTATTCTTTTGCTGCTAAAGAGAGCTTATACATTGTCTCTGTGAGGCAGTAGCCAGGCTAGGGCAAACCCATTGTAAGCAGAAGTGTTTTCCTTTGGGATGCCCTACATGTGGAGCCCTGATGAGTCGGTTCTCTGTGTTTGAAACAAAATTGTTCTGGTGTTCAGTTTGGAAAATTATGATTTCCAGCCTCTGTGTTGTTCAGCCCAACAGAAGTACACTGCCTGAATACTGAAATGCCATAAAACGCCATCTGTCTGTCTTTATCACTTGGGTTGTGTTAGAGCAGCACAGTAGATAGACCTTATGTACAGTAAGTAGCTGCAACAGCCTGAATGTGTGGGGGAGGTGTGTGTGTGTGTGTGTGTGTGTGTGTGTGTGTGTGTGTGTGTGTGTGTGTGTGTGTGTGTGTGTGTGTGTGTGTGTGTGTGTGTGTGTGTGTGTGTGCGTGTGCGTGTGCGTGTGTGTGTGTGTTGGTGTTGACTGGTAGAGAGACTGGGTTCAGATGGAATTCCCCTCTCCTTTGAGTCTGAGGGCAAAGCTAAGTCTGTTTCTCTGAGCTCTTCTTTGCATTCCTCCACATCAGTTGAAGACATAGCAAAAGGAGGTCTACATTTAGTTGACATCACTAAAGCAGCCATGATTACTGTAAACTCTGTTAACATGGCTCAACTCTGGGTATATTCAGATTGAGCAAATAGCTCCTGTCTGCATGTGTGCTTCTGTGTAACTTAAACGTATGCCCTTGGTTTCTCTCTCTCTCTCTCGCTCTCTGGTGTGTCTCGCAGGATTTCGAAATTGTTGTATTAGTTTTACAACTTCTCAGGAGCTGTATATGTAATAAAGACGTCACAGAAGAGATAAGGAATAAAAATAGTCTTCAACTTTTGTTTGGTGCAGTGTGGTCTCAGTGGTGTGGTCAGATATAAAGACAGACATTTGGAGTGTGTGAGCTGAGTGTGTGTGTTACTGTTCCCCTCAGAGCCTTGCTGTCCTATACACCAGCAGCACGGCTCAAAGCAGGAAGCTGTAAACATCACACAGTGGTGTCCCCGGACAATGACGAGGTTTTTTACTATCCTCTCTCTACTGGCCTCCCACAATTCCCTGGGACCTCATTTCTGTTTCCAGGAATTCTGGGACTTGGGGGTGCTTCTTCTTCTGTCTTGTCATCTTATTCAGACAACTTGCTTATGCCCCCCCCCCCACCCACCCACACACACAAACACACACACCCACACACACTCTTTTCCCTTTGCTTACCCTTCTGCCATCGCTCTCTCTCCCTCCCCTCCCCCACTCGATTTTACAGTCAGGCCCTACCTTCTCGGCTTCTTTTTTTTACGATACTGGTCACCTGTTTGGGTTGGGTTATGGCGGATTGCAGACTGTTGGGCGGGAGATCATTTGCATCACAAAAGAATTGGCTACCGTGGCTGAGCTATTCTCACGTTTACCGCAAGGCCAGCTCTGCTCTTGTAAAACTCACACAAAAATGACGGAGGTAGATTTAATCTGCATACTGCAAAACTGACACCCACAGTTGTAATTTTTGAAGCAATAATAACAAAAATCCGCTTGAATCCTCTCTGATAATAAGGTAAATGATGAATATTTGTTGTAGTGTAGATGTAGATGTGTATTGACTTTGCCCCACAGTGTACTGTCTGCTAAAGCTAATACTTTGTGAGGTACAGTATGTGTTTCCATGATCAGTGAAGCAGAGAGCAGAGACTCAGTTAGTCAGAATCAGGTTACAGTGTCTCCACACTGTTTAGTGCATGTCTAGCCAGCTTGCACCTGATGTCTGCTAAGCACCTGAACAGGTGTGTGTGCACTGTAATGCAGCACACCTGACCAAAGGCGCACTACTCTTTAATTACATACAAACAAGTCGGAGTAGGTAGAAGAAATAATTAACCTCTGTCTCCCTGGGGTAGTTCATTAATGATGTGAGTGCTGAGTAAATTTCCTTGATCACTAATGAGAATCTATTTTTATATCTTATCCTAAAAGCTACAGAAGAGTCAAGTTTAATTGGGAAAAACATCAGAATTTTACTTCTGAGCGAGATGCCAATAGGAGAGATGCTTAATCTGATTCAATGATTAATGTTAGGCTAGACCCACCGTCAGACTCAGAGAATGGATGGATTATCTGGAGAAAGCTAAAACTCAGTTGTTTAACGTGACAATGATTAATGTTAGGCTAGGCCCTAGCCTCCTAGCTGGAGGAGGCAGAAAATGAGTTTATTTCCCCCAAATGGTGGCATAGCCCAGATGTTTATTTCCAAAGCAACATATGCAATTGTTAAATGTAATTACACAATCCATTAAACTACACAATGTTTAGGTCCTAGGTCTTTGATGGGAATGTGAGAAATAGACATCTTGGAAGTGAAGTTTCAGAAATAACAGAAAACATGAGAGCATAGCAAGCAAATAACAGCTTAGTTAGGAGTAGCAGAGCCAGCGACTGCTGTTAACGTTTAAGCTATTCTTTGATCCAGTAAGCGCCAGAGGATGTGTTTTAAATGTACTATCAATAGATCTGACAATCCATTTTAAGATAAAAAAAAATATGAGTCGGAGAAATGGGGACACTTCTTAACAGCTTTTGCTGAAGAAAACCTAAAGCTCCAAAATGCATGCTAGTTTTCAACACTGTGTGGAACACAGCGTGGAAAATGCAAATGGATGTCTTTATGGAATGGCAAAACATTGCTCATGGGTCCTGTATCTATTGTCTCCATCTGGAGCTGGGGTTGGTTAACCAGTGACTTCCTCTGTCTCTCGTAGGCACACAGACCCAACTATGTGTCTACTGATCCTATCAGTGATATGTGTTTGGGCAGAGGATAGGCTATTGTGTGTGTGTGTGTTTGTTAGTTAGAGAGATGGATACAGAATGGGATGGGGATGGAGAAGAAGCAGAACCAAACTTGTATGTACAGTACACCTTACCTACACCTGTTCACCACCCTTTCATCAGACAGCGGGCCATAGCCAGACTTTGTATTATTATTATGTTTTTAATTAGAGTCCTCCCATGCCATTAGGACACAACACTATAATGAGGGGCTGTGTCTGGATGTATTTTAACTTTTGGACATGATGAATAAGACATTTGGCCACAAACTTAGTTCCTGCCTTTATTTTTCTGTCCTTTAATCAAACATTAATATAGTGTGTTCTTATAAGTGATACAAGTGATCATTATTATTAAAACCATTTAAGTGATTAAAAGATGCCCTTGCAAAATTAACATATTTCATAAATATTTATTCATACACGAGTCAGTTTATTTACAACACATTTTCACATATTTGGTAAAGGCATAATAAAATAATCTTAAAGATTCGAAATTCTGCATAGCAGCCAAGGCACCTTCTCAAGTTTTTCTATGTAGACACATGCTACATATATCTTCCAGTATTAGATGAATGTCAGCATTAATGCAGCTAATGTTACTGCATCCATTTCATTTTGTAAACAAATAAACTCTTAGTACAGACCAAAACAAAACAAAACAAAACAAAAACAGTGTAAGTAGACGGCTACCAGATGGTTTGCCCCATGGCTGGCTTCAATTGATCATGTTGGTTTTGTCTGGTGATGTCAACATTAAAAATGATAAATAATTCTAGTAGGCCTACAATTGATTCTCAGCCTGCAGAGAATGTCACACATAAAACAGACATTTTACACCCTGGAGTAGACAATCCATTTGTTCTCCAACACATAGGACCTTTCTGTCTTAAATGATTGTGTGTCGCAGGATAGACGCCCACCCTCTTATTATCCATCATCTTGGCATAGGCACCTCTTCTCTATGGTCCATCGTCACCACTGAAGATTTGGGGCTGCTGCCTGGTGTCAAGCCCAGTGGATTTACCCCTCTTGCTTTAAAGAGTTGGTCTGTTCCCCAGTGCAGACAGTGGGGACAGGGGCAAGCAGTAGGATGGTGCATTGCGTGGGTGGGGGGATAGAGAGCTGGAGGTGGTAGTCCTCCAAGTCTTGTGTAGGGGGACTGGGAGATCCGGAGCGGGTCCAGGTGTCTGAGGGGAGCTGCAAAGGGTGTTGGCAGAGGGGTGGCGGTGGGGGTCAGCCCCAGGTGAGGATAGAGGGGCAGTGGAAGGTGTGGAAGAAGAGGGTATGGTAGGCCAGTGCTGGCCTGGCTCACCATGAGAGCGCACAGGTTGGGGTCCAGTGGGTGGGGCCAGCTCAGGCTATGTCTCTGTCTCTTGTCCTTCATGCGCCGATTCTGGAACCAAACCTGGATTAAAAAACAGAGCCAGAATTAGAATGTGTTCAGGAGTAGGGCCTACAGTTTGATTAATAAATGTGCGATCACATGAAAACAACTACCCCAATCTAGACTATGCTCATATATCCTATTTTAATTTAGGCTAACTGAATTATTATCACGAAGCAAAACTGATCTACTGATTAATGGTCAATTTTTTAAAAATATGCTTCACTAGAGATCAGACTTTTCTGTTTGGAATACCACCTGGTTTTCTTAAGCAGACATCCATGAGCTCTGTGCGCATGCGCACAAGCTTACCTTAATGGTTGTTTCTGGAAGGTTCAAGGCTGCAGCCAACTCGCATCTTCTTGGCCGAGATACGTAGCTCTCTTTGCAGTACTCCTGTTCTAGGCGGGAGAGTTGCTCTCGCGTGAAGGCAGTCCGATGCCTTCGACTCTGATCTAATCCACTGAGAAGAGTGCTGCGAGGGCTGGTGTCCTCTTCCCCCTGGTCACTGTCTGGATTGGAGTGTGGAGCAGCCGGTGATTCTCGGCCTTCAGTTACTACAAAAGGCAAGAGGGAAAATGTAAACATGTTCGATGCAGAAGTTGAATCTTAAACACAAGTCGCTTGTAGGCCTAACTATAAACGGCCAAGAGAGAGTCGCACATTTTGGCGCTACAGTAACGTGACATGTTGACATTATCAAACTAGTAGCCTACAACATATCAGTAGCCGTGTGGGCACACTTGTTTTCGAAACCCATTCAGTAATAATAATGAAGACACTTACGCATATTGCTGTGCATTATTTCCCGACCCTGGCGTTTGGTGAGACTGCTGAAAAAATTAAGTTAATCCAATCGATTTAGAATCCCAAATCACCTCGCATTAGGCTACACGACAACTGACAAGGCCAAAGTTGCTCCTTCGCTGCACTGCAACCTCACTCAAAGAAGTTGGTTTATGGACAGAGTGGGTTGTGTTGTTTTGTAGCCACTGTTTGAACCCCCTCCCTCTCCCCTCCTGTCTTTTATATCTTACAGGTCGTCCCATCTTTTCTAATGAGAGGCACGGTCTGGTCTATCTGCCACGGCGCCGCCTGGGCGCGTACAGGGCAAAGGAGGTGTTAAATTGGCTTTGGTCTCCGAATTGCCTTTGTACTTTTGTTATGGAGAATTAAGATCGACCTCCCTTTGCTCACCGTCACAGAGGCCTCCCTAGTGAGATAGACCAACCCGTATTGTTCTTTGTCGTTTGATGTTTGTATTTTTGGAAGTCAATCATTAGAATCCTAATGTTCGTAAATGGTTGTAGAGGACGTCCCTGTCACTGCGAATAGAGATCGCACCCTCATGGATTTCGGGCTAATATAGTATTAATATCTGTGAAACTGGAGCTTCATCTAAATTTCCTTAACATCAACCCAGAATGTAGACATTTGATAGATGACTAACCTACAGTAGCCTAGCATGTGGCAGAATGGTGTGATCCGTGTCTCTGTGTAGCCTAACGTTACTGTTTTGGCAAGGAGCGTTACAGTCTACAGTGGCAACATTAGGTTTAGTCTATGTGATCCATTTTAACGTTAGTTAATTTTAGGCTACCAACATGCGTCTTGCCTCAGTGATTCCTCAGTGACCTCACTGGTGGACTGGGACCAAAATAAATAAATAAATGGCCTGGGCATTTTTGGTCATGGCGGCCCATCATGATTAAATAAAAAGAGATTAAATTGGACTACCCCAATATCCTTCAAGAAAATTATGAGTAAATTATGACTGCCCCAGCCCAAACATGACCGTCGGCCCGCCGAGCATTGCTTCAAAATGGCCAGTGGCTATGGCCAGTCCAGGCCTGAAGGACCTATTAAAAGCATAGGCCTATCTTATAAATGGTAGACTTTTGATAACATTTTTTTGGCTTTAATGTAGACTTTCTCACCTAGGCTACAGGTCCTTGGAGTCCGAAAGAAATGTTGCCCATTGAGTAGGCCTTACTAGATATTACTAAATATATTTGTGTGTGTGTGTGTGTGTGTGTGTGTGTGTGTGTGTGTGTGTGTGTGTGTGTGAGAGAGAGAGAGAGAGAGAGAGAGAGAGAGAGAGAGAGAGAGAGAGAGAGAGAGACTCAAACGGGCCTTGGATGGATGGAGAGAGTGGGTGACAGTCAGTCTGTCCTACCGCCAACAGTCGTTGTAGTGCCACATCTTATCTGAAGACCACTAACTAACCTAACCCCCCTCCCCCAAATTAACATGTCCACTATGTCTGGTCATTATCAGCAGACATAATGCTCTGGCTGCACAACCACAGACTGTGAAGGAACGGCCACGCCCGGCTGCTCACCTGAAAATAGGGTGTCTGCCTTCGTTGAAGGATCATGGTTGATTATCAAGTTGAATCGATTTAACACCGACAATGATCTCATCACATATAATGCGTAAGGGAACAAAATGTAGACAACGATCGTATTCACTTTGTTTTACCGGTAACCCTTTTTCAGTGATTTAAAGGGATAGTCCTCACTAGAATAAATGGCCTAGACTACAACATCTTCAAGAAAAAGTTCTGTCCTGCTGAGTGCATGCTGTTTGCCACCATGGTATTTTATGCTACCCTACTAGAAATTACAGCATCAGTGCGTAATTTAGCGGTGATTGAATAGGAAGTGTCAATTGATCATTTAACAAATTGCGAAGTAAACTAAACTAAAGGAGACCAAAGCATAGCTCGCGGGAAAGCCAAGGGCGAAACTGCTGAACCCCTGCGCCGCTTTGTCTCGCCCCCCTGTGCCAATAAACGTCGCATCCGAGTGACCGTCCCTGGATAGAGACGGAACTAGCGCAGTGTCTATAAAACAAGACAGGTCTGCTCCTCATCCCAGACAAGTCAAGTACTATAGCTGCCCGGGGCTGGGAGTTGAGAGTTGGCTTGTTTTTCAGATAACATGTCTGTTTGCATTGTTATACAGTGGCGCTCCTTTTTGCTTTGATCACAGGTTTCAGTTGGCGACAGGCTCCAAGCTGCCTGAAATAAGAGAACGTGTGACAAAAGTGGGGCTATGACAGTGTTGGAAGCGGGTTGGAAATAAAGCAGGAGTACGGCTATGATTTTTTCAGTGAGAGTTCGAAAATGGAAAATAGCATATTCTGGAAACATAAAAAAGTGAAATTGACAAATTAATTCACCGACATGCTTTGATTGAGATTCATAACTTTTAACACTGGTATTACATTTCCTGTTGCTGAAAGTCAGACTTTTGGATCATTTGAAAATAAAGTTTAATACGTTTGTTTTTATGGGTTGAAAATGCAATTAAACGGCTTTACTCATAGCTCACAAAAACAGATAGGCTATTCAAGAACATGATTAAAGATGAAGGCATAGGGCTCTATAGATGATAGGGCATATCCCTAATCAAAGCTTACTTCGTGTTTTAGGAATGAATTTTAGCCAATTAGACCTGTTAAAGTGCCATGACCAAAAAAGTTGTTTTGCATGGTAAAACCTATTGTTTTCAACCTTAAACCTTCAGAACAAGCGTCTATAGGCTATGCAAATGCATTTTTCCATTCATATTTGTATAAGACCGACAGCCGTGCAAATGTTTCACATGCGCCTAAATTAAAGATGTTTTTTGCTAGTAAACTCCCAGGGAAACATTTTTGACACGCTTTATTCAGACCCCAGTGCCATTGAAAGTGGACTAATATTACATTGCTAAATCTTGACAGTTTGGGCTAGACTAAAATTACTCACGCGTCATGATTATTAAGACCCTGACAATGTAAAAAGAGCATTCATGCCAAGATAGCTTTGTCATGAATGAATGCCACTGTAGACACACGCCTCCAACGCCATCTCTTACCTGAAAAGTGACGTCACATATCAACTTGTGAACTTGTCAAGCCGACAGAAACTTTGTTACTTTTGCACTAACGCTATTGGTCCATCCAGAAATCCATTAGGCCTATTTATGGTGTTCGACATTAAACGAGACTGGCTATAAGAAATTGGAACGTGGGGAAACGCGAAAGTGTAGGCTATTTATTTTTAGATGTAGACCTATTTAATGATGATTGAACTAGAGTTTCATGAAGGAAGTGCTTTCTTTAGGCTAAGTCAATTAACATAAATAAATAGATAAATAAAAATAAATAAATAAAAAAGATCCAGTGTTTCATTAATATGATGGGTCAGGAAGTTGAACCAGTGAAGACGTCCTGACCCTGAAAGTGAAGACGTCAGCCTATCCTTTTTACCTATTATCTAATTCAATTTAAATGCATGGATTTCACAATTATTCATTAATTCATTAAATGGTGTAAGAGTTTCCACAATGGGAAACGCATTCAAATGGCAACTATCCTATTCACCATAGGCTTTCTCTGATAGGATAGCCTACACCTGATGTGATATAATGTGAAGAGTTTAAATCATTAGGATATTGTCTATTTTTCATTGATTTATTTACTGATGCAGAAGTTATGTGCTTAGGATGTTAAAATATTATTGATCGATTAAATACACGCAATTAAGCGTATGCGGCTCATTTTAATTCCGCCATCGCAAGCAATACATCTTATGACATGGTCAACGGATAGCAGGTAGCAAGATGGCGCATGCGTGGTGGTGTTGCCACACTGAGGGTTAGCGAACTGATGCTGGAGCAAATGGCATGGCAACGTGATGTTTCGGACAACTTGTGGTTCTTGCACCACTGGGATAGGCGAGCGCCTTTCTCCTTTCGGCTGAGAGTCGAGAGAATGGCAAAAGATTCTTGATTCATGGCCAATCCTTCTCCCTTGACTGCAACTGCAGTTTGTTAATTTAACAGCGCTTGGCAAAAATCCATACCCCTTGCTGTCTGAGCTCGACCAGATGTGTTTGCGTATATGTGTGTGCGCACAGAGAGGCTGGCGAGTATTTTTTCTGGATAGTGACATGGTTCTTGCATATAGGACACAAGGCCCATCATGACATATTGGAATTGCTGACATAACTTGCTTTCCTTTCCTGTTACATTTGGCTAGACCGCCAGACAATTAAGAGGTGCAGCAGGTAAAGATTTAAGGCCATGAACATGAAAGTTGAAGCTTTCACAGAAAGAGAGGAAAGACCCATTTCGTCTCCATGACGCATATTGCTGCATTCCTCAGGCAGTCCATTAAATTTCCAATGCAAAACTACAGAATTGTCAAATGCTCAACAAGCAACCCAAAACCTCTCAGCACGTCATATTTTTACCAATGGCAACACTGTACATCAAGAATCGGCCTTCAGTAACTTCAAAGAAACGTCGGTGCAATTACTCGCCCTTTAGGATAGCCTATTAATTAACTATTCCCATTTTCCCTCCGAATATTTGCTCTCATGTTTCTCTCATGCAAGTATTGATTCATCATTTATACCGACATACTCAATTTATATAACTCAAGACTCAATGTATAGCCTACTACCTTTACATTTGGAGGCTTACGACTGAATTCAGCATCCTCATGTATGTTGCGCACAACCTTACCTAACCATGATGTGTCCTCGACACCTTTCAGCTATTATTTTTTGCTCGATTCTAAACCTTTTCAAGTAGGTTGATCCATTCCAAAATGTGACTTTATGGCTCAATTATAGCATATTAATCTAACGCAAATTAATAAAATTTTAGAAAATCTCATATTTGTCGATCGAAAAAGACTGAAAACATTGTGACGTCTGGAAAATGACACAAAGTCCGTTACTAATAGGTTTGCCTCTATGTAACATTTCTCCATTTCAGCCAAACACTCTGCTTTTAGCTGCTGACAGTATGCAGTCTGTTTAGAATTATGTAGTTTCAGCAATCTTCTAATGATTCGAGTGCATTCCAAAAACACAGAATGAACTTGGAGTGAACAGCAGGTAAGTGCTGTGCCACGCCTTTAATGAGGCGATTAGATTACAGGTAATAGTTTTGTTACCTGCCCAGACCGACTGCGCCGCGTTCATAAAGTTGGTTTATAGAACAAAGGCACGTTTTCCTCTCCAAACCAATAGTTATGGAAAACCTTAATACAAACTGGCATTATAAAATGAAGATGAAAGTATATATGGTATTTACTGGTATTTACTCTAGAAACTTATCCGAGGCTTTCGCTGGATCTATAGGATATTTTAGTCATAAAGAATTTGTTTATAAGGTTGACTGCAATCTATGCCCAAGTCATATCCCAAACACATACTGTACAGGGTAATTCTTAATTTAATTTCTAAATAAGACTTATTTTAAATTGTCTGTCAGCGAAGCATCTTTGCGCAAATGGACAAGCCATGCCTTTTGAGTTTTGAGTTCAGCTGCGCACTAATGCGCACTAATGATTTATGTCTTAAAATAATGTGTGTAACAAGGAGTTATGATAAACAATTAGGGGGCCAGGTTTACTCACCTGGAGATAATAGTTATACAGCCAGGGTATTGAATGACTTTCTACAAGTGCCCTTCTCAAGATTGAGGTATTATTAACACTGGGCATTTTAAATGACTTCATCTTCAATTGTGATTAACAAAGGATAATGATCTGAGAGAATGCCTAATTTCCGTTCAGCAGAATGGCACATGTGTTCGCTCGTGCGTCTCCGATATTGTGCCTCAGCTCTAAATAGACTCAGTCGGCTATTATTAGATACACATCATAAGCATAATCAGCGCAGGTCACTGTAAGTATACAATAGCTTACATAGGACCAACTGCAAATAATGTTTTTTTTTTTTTGCCTTTTCTTTTTATACAAAGATGAAACAAATTTCCTACAAAACGGCTGTTATACACGTGACATTAAATTATTTTATCTATGCATGCGAGCACAAATTATGTGAAGTTATCAATCATAAAAGACAGAACATTATAATATCAGATTGGTTGAGAGACTTTTTGTTGCCTCGGCAGGTTACCGTCATGGCCCACATGTTTCCTGTACCTCATCTCAATCTTATCTCACATGGCATATTTTACAGGAAAATACAGTAGATATAACGTTTATTATATCCATTCATTCTAAACCATGTTTTTATGACTTAAGTAATTCGTTTATTGAAAAAAAATGTGAATCTGTTCAGTCAACCTATATTTTTGAAAACCATTTTTTTTCCACGCAATAATTTATGTCGCTCTGTGTTTTATGGTTGTCGCCATTGCATTCTCATCCTTTGGTCCTAACTTAATCCCTTTCGTGGTGTTTTATTTTAGAAAGGACTCTCTCTTCATGGGAATAGTGAGGATTTGTTTTTGTTTTTGTTTTCTTTATAGTTCTCATAGACTTTATAGCTCTGCAGCCCACACACTGCCAAAACGTGTTCAGCACACAAAATTAATCCAAATCCTTATTAAGATGTCCAGAGTGTGTTGTTAAGGTCTTTGAGCACAACTACAAACTTCCTGGCCGTATGTAGAAATACAAAAGTCTTGTTTTGCTTACTGGTTTAAAGCTGATGGTTGGCCGTCTAACATAATTATAGATTTTATAATCCTCAGAATCTGTCAGGGGAATAAATAAATATAAGTAAAGCATTATTCTTTGACACCACATGTGGATATGTTTTTCTTATACAGTCAGATAAACCATGTATTTGTTCTGATTAGATATTTGATGTGCATTCAAAACCTTACAATTCACACTTGCATCTTGTTTTAGTTGCTTTATCATAAACCTTGGGCTGGCATCTTCCTGCAAAGTCAATGCTCCACATTCACTATTAGCAGTATTAGTGTGTGATTAGTGTGCTTTACAAATATATTTTCCATTTATTTCAGGGCTTCAAAGCCAGCTCGAACTAAATAGCATCTGAAGACCTTCCTTCCAAGTGGCATTCCTGTAACCTGACGGACCAAGGGAGGACAAAGCTGGAACGTGCCCAGGTATCGTCCAAACTAACAAGATTGCTGAAAGACTTGTTCTTTATGTAGTGTAGAATTTTGTGTCAGTAGATTCAACAGCATTCACTTCAGGACCTTTAGAATGTCTGACCTAAACATATCATATCTCCAGAATATGACAATATTCTAAGATTCTAAGGTACTCTAAATATGTTTAACTGTATTATTTTGTCCACTGAAACCAGTAAAATCTTCCAACCTAATTGTACACATAACAGATAGATTAGCTGGCCATCAAGTCACAGTGTATAATCAGTGATCAGTAGGTTGTTAAACCAGGTAAGAATTAGCCATCCACATGAATAGAAGCAGACTGATGAACTACAGTATGGTGGCGAGTGACTGGTAATCTCTTAAGTCACTCACAATTGTATAGATTTAACCCGTGGCCTGACCTGTGTCCAACATAGACTGGTCACACCTATACTTGATCTGGATTGTGATTGTGGATAGTGAATAGTGGATAGTGTGGATCTCGGCTGCTGTATGGGGCAAAGGTAACAATGGACAATCAGGGGCAAGTAACAGATAGGGGGCAGCACCCCTGAACTACAGGGACTTCCACGACAGAACCTTAGAAATAGAAGCAGGCAGCTATTCGCTGGTAATGCCGTTGGTTTTCATTTCGGATGCCAGACTGGAATTAAATGTTGTTGTCATATCTTGTTTAGTGCAATGGAAGACAGACTTGGCTGTGGTCTTACTAATTGTAGGCGCTGAGCCGTTGGTGTCTAATTTTAAGGAGAACACAAGGGTTGAATGCTCCCAACTCACCCCTCTGCCTAACCATGTTTAACAATCAGCATGCAAACTCTCAAGCCGTCCTATTTTTGACATGTCACTGTGGCAAGACAAGTTCTTTGCAGTTCAGACAGCAGACAGACAGGTGAAAGAGTTTCTGACCTCATTTTAAGATGTGGCTATAACCTGTCACTGCAAGATGCATTCACAAAGGTTTTAAACTGTATAGTTGCCTCTTATTGTCATCATAAGACAAATGTAGTTGGGAAAGGAAGATGTAGTGCATCAAGATATAATGCATGTGGATGTCTGAGACACAATGGCACAGCAAGCTCCACAGTGAACACAATGGAAAGCTGTGCTGTGGTACACTTTTTTCTCTAGCAATCCATGACCACTTCTGGTCTTTGGGGTATCACAAATATTTCAGAGAGGACTATTCACTGGTACTGTAGGATACCCAGATGTTGATTATAGCCTATGTGAGACTACGTTATTCCCTCTTGGACAGTGCAGTGGCACATGGATTTATTCTTTTTTTTTTTTTTTTTTGCCTGGAATGAAAATGTCAAATCAGTATGTTTGCAAACTGGTATGGCAACGGAGGGGTCTCTCTTCTCTCAGCTGTTCTGTCTTCTCTTTGCAGCCACACCAGAAGCAAACCTCTTTTCCGCATCTACACAGTTAATAACGGTGCATTTGGAAACTGTTAGAGGCATTTATGCAACCGCGTAATAGCCGGTCTCCTTCACTACACGATTTTAACACTCGCTGGCGAACAAAAGGGAAATTTAGTATAAACGGGCCTGTTCAATTTCTTCTGTTTCACAAGTCGTGATTAACAGTGCTAGGCATACCTAGTTGTGCTTATTCTTCCTCTTAAACAGCTCCATGAATCGCAATAAGTTCAACCAATCTAACAGTTACTGTGTTTGATGCCAGCAATATTATGTTACAACTTATTTCACAAGTTGTATGGACGTGGTAACAGTAATTAATATTTTGTAAAAAGTCTGTAATTTTGTTGAGGCGACGGTAAGAAAACTTGCAGAGATGACAACTCTGCGCATGCACAGGCAGGACAGGGACACCCAGTTCAGCCTCCACCGTCACAAATAATATGCTCGGGGTCAAGGTCAAGGACATTTCTACTATACTGCCAACTTTCCAGTCTTACATCATCCAAGCTATTTATTTAAGTTTATCATTCCATCCCACCCCTTCAGTCTTACAAATGCAAATAATGTTTTCTTGGTTGTCGAGTATTTTTCAACATCAAAAAATGTCTACACTTGCAGCTGTGAAAAGCAAAAAATATATAACATAAAGGTCAAACTAATCGGGTATACTGAATAGTTAACAGTAGCCTTCATAATAATAATAATCATCATAATAATGATCATAATAATAATATATATATTGAAATTGAAATTATATTTAGAGATTGAACTCCAGATGTTGCTGCTCACTGCAATGCTCTTAAATAGGCTACTTCATCCGAGGTGAAACTCATTTTATTGACGTGATTTGGACATTTGTGTGAGACTATCATGTGGCACTCCGGCATGATTAGAACCAAAGTTAATCAGCTACCTAACAAGTGCTACTATATAAGCACCTCAGGAGATGCATTTAATTCTTAGTATTTTATAGAGACATTAATTGTCTACTATTTGATGACTTTGGCAAAAGTAACTGCTGACTAATATTTAGTCATTCAAAACAAAATGTATTGCTGTTTATATGACTGACTAGAGCATTGCATTAATTCCTATAAGCTTATTTTCAATATCAA
Source organism: Sardinella longiceps (assembly GCA_027497455.2). Lineage (NCBI taxonomy): Eukaryota > Metazoa > Chordata > Actinopteri > Clupeiformes > Clupeidae > Sardinella > Sardinella longiceps. The sequence continues at coordinate 29,303,553 of JAODXP020000015.1, read as the reverse complement.
CAACGTTGATCTGCAAACACGGTCAACCAGCATTTACAAACCAAGTCTACACGGTCACAATTTCGCTGTGTGCAGTTTAACTCCTTAAACATGAGAGGCGACCATCATCCGTAGTTTTACCTACAGTAACGTAGACCAGGATATTGGATCAAACATAGCCTATATTTGGAAATTTCCAGACATGCAATACTAGTCTATTCTATTCAGCATTGCAATGGAAGGACGAGGCAAAACTTAGTTAATTGCTTACAAGGGGAAAAGTGCATACATTTCATTTGTATGATGATTCAAATTGTCACGTCAGCATCTGGATGCTATATAATGCTACATGTTTTTTGGAGGGATGCAATGTGGCGGCAGTCCGGTACGCTGCCCTTATTGTGTGGTTAAAGGATAAAAGAAATGTAAAGCCCAGTAGCCTCTAGACACTAAAATGCGGATTTAGCATTAGATCACTTATTTGTAACCTGAATGTTCATACTGACTGACTGCGACTTGGATATTGTGTCACGACTTTATTCACTTGGACTAGTTTATGATAATCTAAATTGATCAATGAGGGGAAACATTTATGTAAAGTATTACATTAAATTACATTAAATTATTAGGATGTCTGAGAAAATAGAAATGGAAGGCTAAATTATCAAGTAATATTTCCTGCAAGTTGCTCAATTAACTTTCAGATAAAGTCTAACTTACTACCGACTTGGCCTAATGGATTGCGTGCACCTATTGTAAAATAGGCTATTCAAATGTATCAAAGAAAAATGTTAAGGAGAAGGACTGTTGATTCAATTTTCTTTCTATAGGATCGCACAAACACATACGATGCCTAAACTTTGTCTGGGTTTTGCTCCAGAGAACAGTAGCCCATTTCTGCCCAAACGGCTGCATCCAAAACACAATCAACGACGTTTTACATCATTTACAAAGTAGGCCTATAACTCGTTTGGTGGTCAAAATTGTAAAGCTATTAACGTTGTCCAAGGTTGAGTTGTGTCTTTGACTAAAAAATGTCTCTCCAGACACAATTGACATTAAGCTCAAAATTCTCAATCCTTACACAGCTAAAGAAAGGCTAGCATGTTATCATTTGAACACATGCACTAATTAGATGTAGTCTCTGGCCGGCTGCCCTCAAAAGAAAAAAAAAAAAGAAAAAAACTAAACAAATCAGCAACGAGTTACCGAATACCCCAAACGAAGGCGCCCCTCACTGAAAACTTACCATGCGCGTATTTTGTGTATTTGAAGAGATTATAGCGTTATTTCTTTTATTCTCGAATGGAGTGTGAGGCGTGAGGTGCGCCCGGCTTCCACTGTGGACTTGAAAATGGGCAGGAAGTTTGACAATTAGACTATTATGGCATTTCCTGGGTACAGTAGCTGGTGCGCTCCAGTGCAACATGTGCCACGAGGCTACTGCACAACAGCGTCACAAAGCCATGGCGCGTGGCATGTGTCTAGCCTTGAATTCTTGCTCCTGGTTGAAATGGTAGATAAGGATAGCCTACAGGGTGAAGTAGCGTTTATATACAGCATCTGAGAGCCTGCGCTGGACCCAAATGTTTCACAATTTAGTGTTTATGTACTATGCTTGTGAGACATGTCTGCATGAATCGTCTGTCTTGCTTCACATGCAATCCTCTATCAGATAAATAGACTACTATTTGTTTTCATGGGTGCGCCACTCCCAGGAGATGAGAGTACATTGTTTGTTTGTGATGACACTGCCGGCGTGAAGACCTTGAACTTGAGCGCGTTTTCACAGGGGAGGACCCCCCCCCTCCCCGGGCCTCTGGAACTGAGCCTTCTGGGAGGGCCAGACTCTCCGCTTTAAACTTGGCCTTGACCTTCAGGGCTCTGTCTGACCTGAATGTAAAGACTGTCTGAGGTGGGGTGGGGTGGGGGATGACCCCCCACCCTACCCACCCCTCTCTGTGTACCCTATTTGGAGGAGTGTCCTTTTCCCGTAAACACATTTCATGCACAAATCCCGCACTAATGAGCGCGTTCTGTCTGTTCTAAGTTACAGCTGCAAATAATCCTAAATCATGTCAATGCATTTGTCTTATCATGTGTGGGTTAAGGGCAAAACATTGGTATGTGCATGGCTGCTTATGGGTTTGGCAGTACCCGATATGATGACGCACAGCTAATTTAAAGTCTAACATTTGTTTTCCTTTTTTGAATGCACATTCTCACTGAAAAACGAGTAGCCTACACACTTATATGTTTCTTAGCCCGATATTAAGGAGTTCTGTGAGCGTGATGTTTTTGTAGGCCTACTGGACTTATTCAGAGTAGCATATAGGTGGAAAACCTTTTGTGTTATATGTGTGATTTATTAAGGGCCTACTGTACTTTTGTTTACATATAATTGCTTTTTGAAACGGATTTTATTTGTATCCTGAATAACTTCTTTTCCATGCTGTGGGATTACTTTTCGGCATCGTAACCCTGGAATGCTGTCCTCGAATACCCTACCTTTATCACTCACTTATTTTGTTTCTCAGTTATTGTGATTTGTCATATGGCCTTGAATGTGTGGTTAATTAATGGTTGGACAGCTGTAAATTAATGTACAGTTTAAATACGAGTTTTAATATGAATTTGCATAAGATGAGTTTGACGCACACCATGGAATTCTAGTGTTTAAAAACATGGGCTGTGGTCAAAAATATTTAGTCCATGTCAAAGGACCGTCGGGCAATACCAGTGTTTGTTGCTCCGTTAAAAAAAAAAAAAAAGAATACTTGCAGAAATGTATGAAATGCTGGGTTATGATTACTGTTTTTATAAAGGTGATAAATCTTATTTATGCATTTGGCACGGGTGATTATTAGCCATTAAAAGTGCCTGAAACTATGAAAAATATTCCGAAATTTACAAATCTTATCAAACGCAGCATCAAAGAGATAGAAGTATCAACAAAATCTGTTGATTGTGTGGTAAAACAGATATTTTGAAGTAAAAGACGACTCTCCTCGAATTATGGGAGAGGTATCAGAGTTTATTTGGTTTAAATAATCCTCTTACTGCATATTAAGGTAAATAAATAGTTCCATTAAACAGACCACTCAGAAATGATTCAATATTTTTCTTTTATCTTTTTACTGTGCAGTTGAGAGTTCGCCAAGCACTTTCCCGTACTCTAGTCAGTCATAAATGGACCAAACTCTCAACAGCCACAGACCTCAGAACTATTTAGAGCTCCTGATTAAATTGTCCCAACAATATAATGCTTGAATTGATGTCAAAACTTTTTAAAATCAGTTTTGCATTTATGACCGCAATTACTACCATTTGTGTTAATATTCAACCAGAGTGCTCATCATCCAACAAATGAAAGAAAAAAAAAAAAAATACGGAGGCTGTTGTGGACCTAGTCGGTAGTATGACTCATTTATGTCCATGTCTTGCCTGCATATGACACGCAATAGTGAGCATTCCTAGTGAAGGTGCGGTGGCATTGCTTAATGATTTCTAAGACAAATGATCGTTAAATCCTGAGTTATTCAGTTCATGTATCAAATCTGATTCAGTAGTTACTATCACGACAAATGTAATGGTACTGTGGAAGATTTTGCAGCTTTGCGCCACAAGTCAGTTTCTGTCTGTCCCTGCAAAAATAATTTCTTTCACTGACTTCACGTCAAGGTTTTGTTCTGCACGTCACGTGGTCAAGGTTTTACCCAATGAAGGCGCACGATTCCTGACGGTAGACCATTGCGTCAATGCAGCGGAGTGGATGTAACCAAGTGTCCTGAACTGGACCTCGGTCTTTACAACAGAATTCTCCGCCCGAATGGTGAGCGTGATATGACCACCTCTTTGGTCCTGAATCCTCGCTGGGCGGACACGGTTATGTTTGTGTATGAAAACAACTTGGATGAGCTGAACAAGAACATGGAGGGTCTGGTTGGTAGCGGCAATTTCGCAGCCAACCAGTGCAGAAATCTTATGGCTCACTCCGCCTTGGGGGGTCACCCATCCGGCCTAGTGCACAGCTCCGGCTATTCCGCTGTGGATGTATCTGGAACAGGTTCCAGTGATGCAGGCAAACAGTGCACACCTTGTCCAGCGGTACCTCAAGGCTCCTCAACGGGTCCTTTGCCGTACGGTTACTTCGGCAATGGCTATTACCCCTGCAGAATGGGGCGGGGTTCGCTGAAATCTTGTACTCAGCCTAGTGCGCTTAGCTATTCTGCAGAGAAATACATGGACACCCCCGTCACGTCTGAAGAATACCCTAGCAGAGCCAAGGAATTCGCCTTTTACCATGGTTACCCGAGCCCTTACCAGTCTATGGCGAGTTACCTGGATGTCTCTGTGGTGCAGACACTGGGAACGGGAGAGCCACGCCATGACACCCTACTGCCAATGGACAGCTATCAGCCATGGGCTCTCACAAATGGCTGGGGCGGCCAGATGTACTGTTCCAAGGACCAGAGTCAAGCTGGACATCTGTGGAAATCCGCTCTCGCAGGTAAACAAGCCTTTCATCCTAGACATGTTGCTTGGTGATTATTATTATTACTTTTAAACGAGACATTTGACACACATTTGAATCTTTGTTGGCAATTAAGTTTGTCATGTGTTTTTAGTGAAAGCAAAATTATGAAATCGTATAATATTTTCCTTTTATAGAAATGCCATAACCTGTTATTGATACTTTGAAATCATGTACATGATTTAGATTAAGATATTTATTTTAGTCCATTGCTACAATATGTGAACTCATCTTTATTCACCAATATAGTAAAAGGTTATAGGAATCGTGTATTTAAGGCTGATGATTTTATGATTTCAATTTTCAAATAGGGATGTCTTACTTTGGCAGTAGACGAATAAGGCCTAAAGCCCTTGAGTTACTTTGTTGTTATCCATTCCAGATGTAGTGGCTCACCAGCATGACGGCAGCTCCTTCCGCCGAGGTAGAAAGAAAAGAATACCCTATACGAAGGTGCAGCTAAAGGAATTGGAAAAAGAATATGCCGCCAACAAATTCATCACGAAAGACAAGAGGAGAAAGATTTCTGCCGTCACCAACCTGTCTGAGCGGCAAATCACCATCTGGTTTCAGAACAGGAGGGTAAAGGAAAAGAAATTCGTCGCCAAAGTCAAGACCAGCGCGCCGTAAACGGGAAGGCACGAGAGGCCATGGCGCGTGAGACTTTCTCATTTTTCCCCCTCAGTGACTTTGAAGAAGTGACGGAAAGTCATCTGATGCTCTGTCGAATCTGGGCTAAAATGTATGTTGTCCAGGCAGTTGCGTCGTAAGGTATCCTCGGCAAGAAAAAATGGACTGTCGAAAAAAAAAATATATATAAAAAACTAAGGACTATATTTTAGAGGCCTGTATATACAGCACGTGCCTGCTCTAATGTATGACAAATGTTTTCTTCTTGCAATTGTGCGCTTTTACTTGTATTTTACTGCGTTTACATGTTGTGTGTCTGTTGTTGTTGTTGTTGTTATTGCCTCTGTAGTTTAGAAAATATACTGTGCTATCAATAATATCCCCAGTCTATACTGTTTATAACGCCTACGAGGCCACATTTACGCAATGCATAATAAATTGCTTAATCTCAAGAGAAGATTATGTATTGGATTTGAAAAGGCATTTGGTTGGTATATACTGTAATGCAACCAACACAAATGCGTCAACACAATGGAACAATATGAAAGTAAGCATAACTCACAATCTTCCTTTACATGAGTTTATTATATTACCTTTTTTAAATTGACGCAAATTTTGAATAGAGGAATACAATTTTGTGTATAGGTGTTAAAATGACCGGAAACGATTTAACTTGCATATTCTCGTGTGCATTAAATCACAGCTTCCGGATTTACTTTTAGATTTAAAGATATTCGAGAAGTAATACAGGCTTCACGATTTTTTTCTAGTGCACCAAAATCACATACTGATTTGACAGAACTCCCAAGAATCATGACCTGGGATTAGTAGGTATTTGGCCTACAAATTATTTTTGTTTTCCTCTGCCTCCAGGCATAGGATGCATTACGCAATACCTTTTTATTTGGAGATGAATGCCATGGTTCTCATAGGTTTCTCTGAAAATGCATGGCATAGACAAAACACTGCATTCATTTTTGTGTATTTCCATGTCAGGTGTAGCTTATATAGTTACTGCTATCCAACATGTTTACGTTTAAATTAAGCAGGGCAGGCTAAGCCTTAGACAGATGCGCTAAACGAGCCCTTAACCTTGACCTTGACAGTCACGTGCTAACAGGATGAGCCGAGGCCTTTGTTTCGTAAGGCCATGAATATGCGGGAATCCGTTGCCCTGGTTTGCGTGTATGCTACACCGCTACACCACAACACATTGGACACAAAGTGTCTTTTTGTAAATAGATGTACTTCACTAAATATAACGACCTTTAATTTCGCCTCCGATAATTAAAACTGCGTTCGACAGGTATCGTGGACAGGAAATGTGCTGAATTTCCAAGGCTCACTTGGAAAGCGCCCCAGACCTGTAGATGCACAAAAAGAAAACTGTCCTCCAGAAGAACTTAATGCTATAGTGCAGATTTACACTCGATGATCTTCTTTATCGTCTTTTTTGATGCTTGATTTACGCATCTGTCTGTGTCAGAGCACTTTAATTGTCGGACAGTAAGCAGAGCTTTGGTGCTTCTTCTACACCCTGCACTTAACGCCGGTTAAGATTAGTCAGGGTGAAAAGGGTCTGTCGTTACTCAGGGGCTCTCCATCATCACATTCATATCTGCTGGTCTTAGTCCTTATTTTCGCCGCTTTCTCCTTTAAGCCAGCACTAGCCTAGCCGTCAGATGTTTGCCATTCGTCTAAATTATGATATTGAAACACACACACACACACACACACACACACACACACACACACACACACACACACACACACACACAAAAGCATGCGCGCACTCCAAGCAATATGGTCTGATTTAGCTATTCTGAGGCATGCGATGATTGCCATAGAGGTAGAAGTGTTTCCTTTTAGTATGTCTTTAGTAGGCTATTGACATTAACGATGATCTGACATGCGACAGTTGTCCTGAAACAGAATCGACTACAAAGTGACCCTGACAAAATGCCAAGTAGTACAAATTTAAATGGAAAAAGTGTGATTTAAACAAGAATAAGGCCTAAAGCCCACAACAGTATTAATACCACCCAGACAAACATCACACACACACACACACACACACACACACACACACACACTCTGCTCTGGATAGGCTATTGTATGCCACCTTGTCAGTCAACTCCAGATAGGCTATTGTACATATATATGTATATTTGTAACTATAATCTACTCAGCTACTGTTGCATCAAAGATCATAGAATTAATCCTCTCTGGTTGCATGTTGGACAGTTTAGGGGTCTAAACTTTCTTGTGTAAAGTTGTCGTTGCCATGTGGGCGTCAGGTCATATGCTCACAAACCTCTTATGTGTTCAAAGTGCTCCCAAACCTAGTCGCTACGTCAGTCACAATCAAATCGGACTGTAACCTAGCGAGCTATAAATAAACCAAGCCATTGCAATCGGAAGACTGGTGTTCTTTGAAATCAGATGAGCCCACTGCATTTACTTAGACGTCTAATTTGGCCCTGATATCATGGACTTTTGTTTAAATTTTGGAATTTTTTAGGTCAGAGGGACCTCTGCGTATATTCATGCGTTGGCATGAAACCATTAAACAGGTGCATGTGCTGTCGGTATAATCTCACCAAGTCCCTCTATGTCAAATACAGCCACGTGAAAGATCCGTCATTATTCAACTCATACAGTGGGAAAATTAACTTGTTTTACTCGTGCGTAATTATTGCAGTTTATCTGTCTTTGATCTTGGATTGGTGCTTGGGGCCGGAGAAGGCTCAAGGCTAAACTGTCACTTCAGACGACTCTTGGGCCAACCAGACAACATGGGGCAATAAAGGTCGAATAGTCTTCCTTCCACTTGTAGTTAACATTGAACTTGACAAAAGCATTCTAACAAACGGCGCGTCTGCTTTGTGTTTACACTGTGATTTAATGGTGGTCTTTCGGCCTCCTTAGAAAACGCACAATATAGAATTCAACCACGGAGGTCGTCTACCTTCAGCAATACAATAAAGCTGCCATGTCTTTTTAGCTGAAAAAAGCAACAGTTTTATCATCCTGGCATTGACATTATAGTGAAGCTATGACGGATTAAAAATGTATTATTACAAATTATAGGCCATCAATCTGAGAGAACGCATATCTTTTTGGTGGTTAGCCTGAAACAAAAACATGATTGACAGCCAAAAACAGACAGTTGCGCATTGTAATCGAAGGAACGCACTTTTCGGTGCCAAGCTGAAATTCTCTTTGAAAAGTCATGCGCCAAGTTAAAAAACGGACAAATTCAGATAAATGTTACCAAATTATTTCATTCCAGCGCGTTTGTATTGCAGTTGCGCACAGTTAATCTAAGACAAGTATACTCAAGAGCTGAGTTTGACTTAATGTAAAGACCACTTAATATAAACCAATGAGAAAGACACAGTGCATATGTATTTACAGAAAAAGAGGTGTTATCCCTAATAATGTACGTGGTTGACGGTGTGGAGAAACAGGTTTGAAGCAATGGGTTGACCATGCGCCCTAAAGTACATCCGAATAGACTTCTATTCTTGACTATCGAGCGATTGCTGAAACAAGTAAGTAGACTGGAATATGAAAGATTACTATTATTTTATTTTTTGGCAGGAACACTCTTTTGGAATTTTACCATTTGTATGCAATAATAAAAGCCTGAGTTTAGTATTTACAACTGAGCTGACTGGTGAGATTTCCAAGTGCTGATATCTGAGATTCGCAAAGGCAATCCGTTAGGTTTCCATTTTACTCAGCGGCGTTCATGGTACCACTACAAATTTTAATACTAATCGCTAAAGCCTAAAACATTTAAAAGACAGATTTGCGCCTGCAGTGAAGCAACTACGGCTAATGCATCTACACTATTGCAAACATGTCCAATCTTTCAGTCCAGTCTTTCCAACAAATATCCAAAGGCATGATGATTGGGGGTTGTTTGTTTCTCTCGGTTCGTTTTGGTCAGTGGAATGTTGGTCCTCTCTGTCTCTCAAGTTCATGTCCAGTCCCCCCCCCCCCCCCCCCCCAACGCGCGCGCACACACACACACACACACACACACACACCCCTCTACAACTTCACACACCTCCCCCATTCAGGCCATTCCTCCCCCACGTCTGCATTTCGGACAGTCCTTTGTTACCCGGAGGACTTTGCTGTTGAACTTGAGACATCTTGTAAACAGTAAGTAGTCTGGGCCCTGTCTGGGTGGACGGAGGTGGTCAATGGACCTGTGGCATAAAGCGAAGATTCTGTATAGGCTACAGGAAGACAGGGGGACTAACACACACACACACACACACACACACACACACACACACACACACACACACACACACACACACACACACACACACACACACCAGCGATGGCCAAGATTGGCAAGGTAAGAATAGACTAGACTAGTTTAGAAAATAGCTCGAATATTGTTGGGAGACCCAAACTGCAACCTATATCATTGCTTTTAAACTGCGGAAAAAAGAGCTTTCACATGCTTGAAATTAGCTTCTCGACTGTTAAGTCATAAAAGACTCGGTGTAGTGGTGCATATGAACGTTGATTATGTGGAATCAAAATCTGTCCTTGTACTAAAAGCTAGGCACATTTTTGACCATCTATTCTTTTACCTTTAACTGGTGTAACTTTTGCAGCGACATTAACTGGTGGTTTAAATTATGATAACGACTTATTTTGTCGTAGGCTATACCTACAGTAAGTACATGAATATGCAAAACTATTAGGTACAAAGCAAAAGCTTAACATTACACTCTATTTAAAAAAAATCTATATGGTAAATTTATTAGGCCTATAGGCCTACTAGTTTGCAACTAGTTTGCAAATCTATACTCTAAGACCTTGTAAGCACATACATACAGTACGTGTGTGTGTTTTTTTTTTTAAATATTATTATTCAATGAAATCACAGTCGTTTTCTTTTGTCTTTGTTATTTAATAGCTTTACCGTCAGTAAAATATAGCGAGATGCCTTCAATGCATCTTTATCACCATACCAACAACTAGGCCTAACAAAAATTGTACGTGCAGTAGCCTATTATGAACATGGTAAATATGACGGTAGCACTTGTATAGGAGCTGTGAATGCTGTCAGTAAATATTTTTTTCTTAAAACAACCGGATGCATGCATTTACATTGTTTCCCCTCTGATGGAAAAAAATGACTTCACATTTCCCACCTATGATCTGGCATCCTGTAAATCCGTGCGTAATTGGTGAAATGGGGAATTGTGTAATTGGGGAGTTAATACAAAATATTGTGTGAATTGTATGAATATAATGAATATGAATACAATTCTAGCCGGTACATGGACCACAGACCATGCTAAATTCACTTGAAACCTCTCCGGAATTATTCAATAAACATTTAAACGGAAACTATGGGGTCTGTCATTTCCCATTAAGATGTTTCTATCTAAATCTGACCCCTAATTGAAAATCACTGTATATTGTCTTGATAATTATTACCAGTTTGTTCCATCACAAATGTGCCTTGTGTATGCCACAGAAAGCCATATATCCAAAGAGAATACTGTAATCCATTTATGTCTGGCAAAAATGTTATCGTACTAATATTTTCCACACTGATGGGCTGGACTATTAAAGCACTGAAACAACTTTTTAGCCATGGACATTCGGGAACAAGCAAAATCATGCTGACTATCAGCTGTTTTACCTCGGCGTAGCTATTTTTTTAAAAAAATAAACTATTATATCCACTTCAATTCCACAGTAGAGTGCAAGTAGTTTGATTGGCAAACTCCCCCTCAGCCCCCGTCTTTCCCCGCCAGCGTACAAAACAAACGTCTGAAAAACACAAGTGACAAAAAAATGGGCTGGATGTGCAGTTTTTCCATTCGATCCTGAAATAAGAAAAATAGAATGATGATTGTGCACTGTGCAAAATGGGTGAATAACAATGATGCACACCGAGCCTACATACATGCATGCAAGCTGTTAAAGTTTAGTTTCTGACAGTAATGAACACCAACCTAAGCTACAAGTAAAAACAACTGAGTTTATATAACTTCAAGCAGTATTTCTATATTGATTTACTAACGTTGGGTCATACGGGTGATGAGAAACAGCGGGATAGTGTAAGTGTTGACAAACAGGAACATGACTTGGGAAGGTTCCCGCGCTCGCTAATGAGCATGGCCCACCCGCGCGCAATAGCATAACATCATAACGCCAGCAAGGAATGCGCGGCGCTCTCAAACCGAGATCAACATAACTTTAAGACTGCGGCAGTAAAATAACCAAATGTATTGGCATGCAACACACAACTCATGTGTGAAATTTTACAGGCCACTACAATTATGTTGACCTTATAAAGGCGAGTTGTTTTTGGAAGGAATGGAGACCGCATGATATGCGGGCCCTTATTTGTTCGACTATCTTATTCATTTACGCACTGATCTCGAATAGTACGATGCTTAATGATGGTAATAACTGGTTCATTGAACTGCTCATAGACAATCGTCTCCGCGTATCGGAGTTGAGCTTCTGCAAGACCGAACATGGTTTCTTATGGCTCTTGCATTGCGCGAATGAAGTTATTTCACATAGGCCTGGTGCTATTAGATGAAACTGAAAATGAGAACATTGTACCAGCGTACTGATAAATCTGGTCTCTCGGCAGAACATCTGGATGAATTGTGTGGATCGTGGCTCAATAAACGCCGGCAATGTTGTTTAGCAGCCGCCGCACGAGCCCGCTGGCACTCGGTGAATGCGGTCCAGATGTGTCGAGGCCGCGCGCCCAACTTGCTGCAGTGCCCTCTGCGAACCAGGGGCAGGCGAAACATTGAGCCCCAATTGACCTCCATCACGTTCTGTAACGCCGATTCCACTTTCCGGAGGGTAGTAAACCTGAATGTTTCTATCATGATGGGTGGTTTATCAACACCTCTCTTGTGATGCTTCATTAGATGACCGACCTGGGTTTATACCAGGTGTTGGAGGACACAGGTGAAACCAGAGAGACAACATAACACATTTAGCAACATAAATGTTTTATTTTTAGCCACGACAGGCGTATGGGTTGGGGGGATTGCCTGTGTTTCAAATTGACCATGGCATCCAAGTTTACTGTCTATTGTTATGTTGTGTTTTCAGATGTTTATGTGTGCATCGTTAGCTGACATTATTCAAGAGGACTATTAGCTACTGATCAGACACGATGTTTCCGGGTTATGGGCCATATCTCTATCTAATTTATGATGGGGGGATGGATATTTTAATGTTGTGTATATAGGCTAAAGACTTGCCCCAAAAGGAATGAAGGATTTCACCTTAGTTAGAGATTTTGGGTGATGGGCAGAAGTGAAATTGTGGCATCGAAGGCTAGAACACAATCCCAAGGCATATGGAACGGTCAGTGAGTTATAGATTACAATATGTCTGTCTTAAGGAGGCTATTATTGGCTAATTTGAAATGAATTCATCATAATGTACTATTTTTTCTTCTTGAAACGAGCCTCTCTGTCGCCACCGGCTGTCCAGTAGCCATTAGTGCAAGTAAGAGAGTCTGGAATATAATTTGAAATCCGGGTTAATAACTTTGGCAGGTTGTCTTGTTTTATGTGCGCTGACGAGGTGCTTGTCAGACACGATAAGCAAGTTTAAATACTCGGTTAGGGAGAAGAGGAGGAAGTTAAAAAAAACTTTCTCACAGAAAGAGAATTCTGGACAGTTTGACCTTCAAGGACACCCAAGGTCAATCTGGATCTCGAAGCAGGAGCACTGATTTGAACACGACCCATGGTTTTACGATCCCGAAAAGCCGGCAGTGTCTCGGTGACGACATCAGCTCCTCATTTTTACAGGAAGTCCCTTTATTGAATTGTTCTCGCTCTGATAGGCACCCGGGACACCGAGCGTGTGTTCCTTAACTTAATTGTCTGTTGGCGGCAGTAAAAAGTCACTGAAATACACAACTATAAAAGACTTCACCCATGTCCAATGATAAAGCCTGGCTGCCCAATTTCATATATAAACGAAAATAGAGTTGGAGAGGCTGTAGAATTGTCCTACCTTTCTATGTTGTCAGGGCATATTTTGGGAGGTTAGATGGTTTTTGTATTGATGATGGCCACTTGTTTGTTTGAAAGTTTTACATTATGAAGTTACCATCATTTACCATTTATTAAAGGATTTATTAGATTTTCTGGAATTACACTTTCAATAACCCATCACATGTACCAAGCTATTTCTTCTACATATTCATAAAGGCTTATAAGAGCCATTTGACTTGCAGTCGTATCTCTATATAGTTGTTCAGGATAAAACAATTGTAACATATAAATTTGAAATAATGACAATGGATTCATAACTGAGGTCAAGGTGAACTGATAGGAATTCTGCAAGTCAGCATAGCATCTTACCAGCTATGAAGCACGGAAGGATTTGACAGATTTGCATGAACTGCGTGGTCAGATTACTGACTTCCAACAGGTTGGTTAAGTATGCATGTAGGCTATAGAAGCAAGTTGGACTAGTAATCAAACAAGATCATACTATCTTTCTTCTCTCTCTCCTGCACTATCTTTCTTCTTCTCTCTCCTGCACTTCTCTCTCTTTAACACATCTACTGGTAATGTAAACTGTGTGTAAATTGTATGTTTTTAAGTAGGCTACTTCCCCAAAGCCCCATGTCCAGTGTAAACACAACACAGTTAGTTCTGTCAGAAGATGGACAACTCATTTTCAGGGACTAAAACATACCAAGCCAAGTAGGCTGCAATAACCATCAGGACACGTCATAGGCCTTTCTGCAAAGTTGTACAACATTGCCATCTGCTGGTAGTCTTATGACATAACAAGTCTCCTCAGGACATTGGCAGTAAGCCTCAAAGTTTAAGGCAGGCAAAACCTTTGACAAAAATTGAGTTTATTTGAATTTAGGCTTCTAATTACAAGATTACAATGTAAGGGTTTCATAAATAACATTGCATTTACTACCTCTATTTGCAATGTTTCAAATGAAGTCTGGAAATACATCATTATATTTCTTAAGCTTCATAACTTGGTCTAAGTGTGGTAATCAGGATCATCTGATACTGGGGAGGCCATGAACTGCAGTACACGGCCACTCTAAAATTGTCTCCATTGCGTCAACATGAAAACACCCATTATACAAGATCATTTTAGACAGATCTGACATGGCATTTGCTTTGCCAAAATGTTAGCAACTTTGGCTGTCTGTCTTGCCACAAACTTTTCTGAACCAAGTCCAGGAATGCGTTTTTTTTTTTTTCTTCCAAATCCAAGACGTGTTCTTTAGTGGCATAGTAACCTTGGACAGGTACATCAACAAATATCAGTTTGAATTTCCATTGACAACTTGAACTGCTATGATGGACAGGTGATGGAATGGGAGAAACCATAACTGAAGAATAAAAGAGAGGGAGACACTGAACAGTAAAGAGAGGGAGAGAAAAAGATTGGGGGATGAGGGGAGGTTAATAGTCAATAGTCTTGCTATTGACTATAGAGCTTTTTCTGAATGGCTGGACTTCTATTATTTCTTATTAGTTAGGAGTACTTCACCTCTGCAGCACCAGATTCCTTATTTCTCCTTTTGCCCCAACCAGACAGATATGCATGCTGAGGAAAAACTTTTGGTGTTCTCCCCATCATACCCTAATTTTAATCCATTAGGGGCCTTTGTGGTATCCTTAAAAGAAAGATGTTTTGAGGGTGGATATAACTAAAAAAAAAGTTTAAGAGACAAATTGTTGCATCCTGCAAGGAGATACAGGCAGGAACTATCTGCGGACTTGTCTCATCAACTTGTGGTGATTCCAAAGAAAGTCTCCTATGTTAACATGTTTTTTAGATTTGTTTTCTTTTAGAAAAATCTCCTGCACAACATAAAAGTAAAACAATTGTATATTTTTCTTTATTTACAACCTATTATGTTTTGAAACAATTATGCATAGTAACTTGGTATAGCATATTTTGAATCGGTGGAAAAAATGCTATATTCCTCCTTGTTATTTTAATTATTGTTACATAGCCTAAAGGGAAATTCATCATCATTTGCTTGAACAAAGACTGTATGCGTAATAATCAACAACACTGTGTAGTCCCCAGTTGAGCTGTGATGTTTGCTGGTCCCAGTCACAATGGAGAGTGTGTTGAGCAGCTCCGTGGAGAGCAGGGAAAGAGCACACACATTGCTGTGATTGGTCGCCATGGATCAAAATGAGAACCAGATTGTGGGAAAGTCTCACTGAGTGTGATATGAATGTTTCCAATAGAGGAGATTGTCAAAGATGACAAACTAATGATTTTGCTTCACTGCAGTGTAATAGCATCACTGGCATGAAGCTTTCACCATTTCGTTGATGGTTTGACTTTTTTGTTATTTAACTGATGTTCGCTGACATTTTAAGTTATGATTTCTATAGTTTTTTTTTTGTTGTTGTTAATGAAATGGGCCTGGTAGGAGTGATAACTTGTACTGAGTTGAGTTCCCACCACACGCCTTCCCTTCTGCCAGTTCTGATGGCGTCTTGGTCTAGCAGTGTGAATTATTGTCTGACAGACAGGATAGCAGCTGTCGGTCTGCAGGTGTGGTCTCTCTCTCTCTCTCTCTCTCTCTCTCTCTCTCTCTCTGCATGTGGGTGTACGTCCACAGCCCCCTAAATCACACCTCAGTCCAGGCCTGAGAAGGTGTGAAGCCAGGCTCCCAAATTCTCCACACTGTGGGTAGCCATCACAGACTCCCATCCTCACACCCAGCAACTCTCTAGCGTCAGTCAGTTGAGACGTGGTGCTTTATAAGGAGGCAGAAGTAAAGGCAGAAACTATGGCCATGAACCGTCTTTAACTTAGGACCACAGTAGACTGTTTCTTAGTATAGTGTACTACCCAACTTAGTTAGAGATTTTGGGTGATGGGCAGAGGTGAAATTGTGGTATCGAAGGCTAGAACAATTGCTAGTAGAATGCCACTGTTGTTACCCACTCCATCCCCATGTACCCTTTACTGAACACCATAGAGAAACTTTTGAATAGCTGTGCACGTTTAGCTGAGAGAATGTCAAATATTCAGTGAGAGACAACTACATTTTCAGTGCAGGAGCCTTGTTAAGTACATGATGGGAAAATCTACATAGGCCAGATACTTGTGAAATCCCCATCACCAGACGTGTAGTGGGGAATTTTAGTCCCGTGCGTCTTTAGTCACACACACCCCCAAAACATACTTGATAACACTGTATGACTATAGTCCTCCTTAAGTTGTATTTGTTTATGGCAGTAGAGGCCTTATTGGAGAGATTTGCTTGACATATGTGCCACATTTACCACAATAACCCCTTATTAATATAATGTTATAGATGAATGGCTAATCTTTAAAAAGTGAGAAATGCATGAACGATCTGTTTCACAAAGAGTGTGAGTGTGTGTGTGTGGAACGCGGAGGGACTCCGTCTTATTGGGGCGTCCACTCCGCCCCTGTAAAGTAGCATCAGGATAACTCAAAGTCCAGACTCTGTTGCCGGCCTGGCATGTGTTCAGGAAACAGACAGACACTGACATATGCTCAGACATATGCAAAGAGGATCTCCCCTCCGGAAGACAATCTTCTCACCCTCTTTTAGCACAGCCATACATGTCCTAAATACGTGCTTCATGAAAACTTAGAGAGAGTGTCTCAGAAAGATAGGGGTTAGACCAGACCAAGGACAGATGAGCTGTTCATCTGAAAGTCTTGGGCAAGTTTAGCAGGAATAAAGTGACTTAAATTTCTTGTTGAAATACAATAAATAATAGCTGGGGTTTGGGGGCTTGCCTCATCGGATTAGTAGAAGCATCTAAGCTATCTAAGATATCATTATCTGCCATTTTAATGTATGTCTGTAATTAAGTCTGTAATGCCTTTGCAAGGAAATTGATAAAGTTGTTGTTTAGCTCTATTTAGCTTCATTCTGATATATGGTATTCTCTTTAATTATAATTATTATTATTTTAAAAATCTAATTGCATGTTGTGATGTGTAGTTACATTAGTCATACACAACTTAATGAAAAAAAAAAAAATCTGCCCCATTATCTGATGAATTGCAATTTCTTAAAGAATTCAGTTCGTTTTTTAATTATGCTGTATAGCATCTCTCAAGGCTAAAGGCCATAATGGCTCCCAGCTGAGGAGAGACCTTGGTAAAACCACAGCTCAGCACATCTTCCTGGCCCCTATCCATTTATCATAGCACTGTTAGTTGTTTAATGCTTTGGGTCAAGTCTCACCAAGTCTCAAAAATTCATCAAAATATTGATGAAAGTGCTCACTGAAATACAACGAAGCTATTTTTCTTGTCTGTCTTAGTAAACTGATGTTTGATTCTGTTCAAATTGTAGTTGATTGAATGATTAAAAGGTTAGATAGGTTACATCTGAAGGCCCTTCGACCAAAACACAACAGTGGCAATATCCGCAACCTATGCCACTCCCACTCATGTTATGCTTATATATTTCTCTGAGTGTTCCATGTGGACTGTACTCCATGTGAGTACTCTATGGGGTGATGTGGGTCTGAGTGGGGCAGTGATTTGAAAGGGAGGCACTCAGCTGTAGCTCAATCTCTTGCTAAACACTCCGACTCAGCATCTAACAATAATGAAAAAAAAAAAAAAATCAATTTACATCTGAAGGAGCTCTGAAATGATTCAGATGTAAAGCAAGCTAGGCAATCGTCATAAAACCACTCATTAATTTGGCTTACAAGGAGCCGATCCAACTCAATTTAGGGTATAACCTATAAACCTGGAGGCTGCAGAGTGACAAAGAGGGGAGGTCAAGGTTCACCTTACCTCATCTGGAAGTTTCCATGCCAGGAAGAGGTTGCTTGGCCTCGCAAATAAGAAACGATGACAATGGCGACAAAAATGTTAATGTGTGCATTTGCTTTCACGTGACATTTATATTTTTGTTTCACCTAGGACTGCTTACCTTGCTTAGCTTAAGACCGCTTGCTAAGACCGCTTGCTGACTGTTGATTTAATACTCATTGTAATGTGAAAGTATATGGATTTTAATTACATTATACCAAAAGTGTAAAAGAAATCATTTTATTTCTTAATCAGGAAAATGAATCCCTAGATGTTTTAATGCAACAACAGATAATTGTTGTAGATGTATTCTTCTGATTTAAAATGATGGAAATAAAAACGAAGCACTCTAGCACCATCTACATCTCAGTTCATAGTAGGCAGTCGGTTGCAGAAGTGCTTAAAATGGATCTTATAATGAAATCTAGCAGTATGTTTACTTGACTTGACTTAATTAGCAATATGAGTGAAGAGATGGACAACACCCACCCCACCCCCACCCAAAACAAACAAATAAATAAATACATACATACATACATAGGCTACATACATACATACATACTGTACATACATACATAAATAGTGAGTAGGTCTCTCAGCCACAATTTGGATATCAACCGCACAGAGACTAATAATCATAATACTGATTGATAAAGAGAAGCCTATTCAGTGCACCTTCAATTAACCCACACCCAGTTATTGGACTAGGCTAGAATCTATCTGGGAAAAATAAGTTTGCATAATCAGTTACATATGCGTACTGTGCCTTTTGTGATTTTTCCCCAGATTAGTGTTTTCATTAAGCACTTGGACAAACCGAAAATGAGGGTGAACTCACCCATCGACTAGACCGTTTGGTTAACTAGACAGGCTCTACACAGTTTTACGCACATGTGCTCACACACGCGCGCGCGTTCACGCGCACACACACACACACACACACACACACACACACACACACACACACACACACACACACACACACACACACACACACACACACGGACAATGTAGTGCAAAAAAGTAGAATTCCAAATATGAAACACACACACACACACACACACACACACACACACGAAAATGATCCCATACTAAATGAGGGAATAGAGGAATTAAAAGGCCCAAGTTAGAGTGAGCAAATTGTTTTGGAATTCACACTCTCAGTTCTGTACATTCCAGCCACATTTGCAAGCCCACATCTACTCACCACTGCCACGGTCAGACTGCATGCCAACACAACAATTTGCAGTTATTCACCCATGACAGAAAAGCGACTGCCAACATTAAGAAAATTGACTTTGACATCCTATGATCCAAAGGCGGGTCTTGGGTTGGTGCCAAGCCAAATCAGAAGCATATCTGCTAGATTATCTACTCTAACCTGAATGCTATGTAATACAGATTGCGGTCGAAAATAACTGATCTGAAGTTATCAATGTAAAAATGACGCAGTGCAGTGTACCATGCTATGCGCAGTCAAATGGTCTATTCATAGCTGTTTACCCTGACCTTATCCAGAAATATGAGCCGAAATCATAAAATCTTCAGCAAAGCTTCCTGCTTTCCAAAGGATGGGGTGTCCTGTTCCATAGTAATTCTCTGTTACTTTTGCCACGTTTACCTCTCCTTTGCAGCTGCATGATATATGTTTTCAGCCTAAAACGACATCCAATGGGTATTGTGAAAGGGAATGTAATATACAATAGTAATACATCTACAAAACCTAGCAATGCTACAGCCTCTTATGAATAAATATACACATAGAACAAATGATAATGAACACGCAGCAGTTGAATCCCTGAATTCGATTAATAGGAAGGGATATCAACCTAACGCCAAACTCAGGTTCATGTGTATTTGATCATGTATCATATGTATGTCCATATTTGCTAAATGCAGCCTATCCTTGCCAGGGCATGTGAACTGCATTGTAAATATTCCGAGAGGAATACTAGTCCAATAGTTTAATTCACTGGTCATAGTTTAATTCATAAGATCTTGTTTAGGCCTATATGTGATGAATAATTATTTATGAAGGTATTGCCATTTCTCTTTAGGCTACTAGAGGCCTCTTTGTTATTGTGGGAACACTGCTGCGAAGAGTTAACAGGCTATTTATTTCATCAGGGATTATATGGTGTAGCCTATGTTGATTTTGAAAAAAAGATTATGTGGCTTTAGGCCTATTTATTATCATTTTTTTCCAGAACTAAAGCAGCTCGTGTAACATTTAATCTGAACCCCTGAACACGTGTCTCTGGATCTGCTGGTTTTGGGGTAGGACCACTCAAAATAAAGGCTTTCTAGGCTTAGCCTACATGTTTTTAGTATGTCTTCCGAACAAATCCATTAGCCTATAGCTGGATATGTAAGGGAGCGAGAGACTTATTAGCCTAATTTGTTTACATAAATCTACTGCTGTGTCCAAAATCTCCTTTTTAGTTAGACCGTATCTGAATGTGATGTGCTTCCCCTTTTAAACACAAATGCGTGGCTTTATTTAAGTAATTTTAATTTCCTCGTATGAAATATTTGGAGAGCTTCCTCTCCAACTTTGGCTTTGACATCTACATTGGGTTGGGCCTATAGAGTCGTTATCCAAATCATGCTTTATGATTGATTAGGGAAGATTAAAGTTTGCCTATATCAAAGACGTGATAACTTTGTTCAACATCTGGTGTGCACATACTTTCCATCTGTAATGTAGTCTAGCCTCACTACAAACAGGCCTTGTCTACCTAGCTTGAAGGCTATGCTGGTTCTCTGTTCTGCACTCAAGTGCATACATGGAGACGGGGCCACTTTTACGCACATCAGCCTACATTCAAGATTAAGCATGCTAAAAAGGGTATTTTCTGGGAAAGGAACCATTACCATTTTTTACGGTTCTGCGGATTCGGGAATTGACAAGTTTTTAATCAATTCGTCCTCAAACTTTTGAAGGTAGCCTCGCCTAATTCTTTGGTTTCGACAAGAGCGCAAATTAGGCCTGTTGATAATAGCCAAATAATAATATTAATACGACGAATAAGAATAGGACTTATTCAAATAATAGATTAATATTAAATAATAATGAATAAAGAGTAGAGAAACCCTCAGACCATTTTCTTATTTCCTGATTTCTATGTGATTTGTCTTCCCCATGCTTACAATAGGCTTGGGCCATTTTCAACTTCAGCCCAGTTATGCCATAGTGATACAATGGAAAAAGCAGGGGTATCCTAGGCCTGCTAATAGGCCTAATTAAACTTTCAAGGGAGAAGGAAAATTCCTAAGGAACTCCTTCACTCTTTGCGCAAAACTACTCGACCAAAGTACAAAATATAGCATTGTGCACACTGAAAACTCTAGGTCGGATTTTGTTTTCAACCAAACCGAGGCACGGCATTTAGAAGCTCTCCTGCAGTAAAACTTTACAGCAACCGAGGGGCTCCGTTGTCATGGATACAGTTATACGAGTCTGACCGAAGATCGGCTCACCATTTGCAGGGGCCAGCATTCTGTTTGTAATTATGGAGAAGGAATGCGAAGAATAAGCCTGTATATAAAATGCACCCGTTTTCTGATTTCGGCTCGCCGACTGTATCTGTCTGTATGACAAATTAAAAAGGGAGTCGCGAGTTTAAGGTAGGCTAAGGGGAGAACTTCCCCAGACGACGCCCTTCAAAGCTACAGCCTACCCTGCAAATGTTTAATGGCTTTAGTGCTGTGCTTCGCCAGACAAAAAGTAAACAGCCGGCAGAGCCTGGCGCTGTCAACGTCAAAACTGTGGCGCGCGTGATAGTTCGGAAGACGTCGAAGGCCAAAGGCCCTGTGGCGCACCTCACATTGGAACTAAGGAATTGATATTTAGCCTACAAAAAAGTAGCCATATGGAAGAGGGCACAAAGCACCGTGATATAACTTACCAAGTCATTTTAAGTGGATAGAAATGATGCATGACACATTTTCAAACAGGTAAGACTTTCAAACTCTCCAAGGCCTACTCAGTAGGCTATACTGTAAAACACTAGGGATAAATCTTTAGCTTCTTGGTTATTTTGTTTCCTCTCACTCCAAAAGCTTTATTTATACAGTTGACTGTGATGTCTACATTTTATCCATTCTGTGTGTGTTTGCTCATTCTCATTTAAAATGCCAAATACTCTGATTTGCATGAAATAATCTGCACAAAACATTTTATTATAATTTTGCTCTGACAAATATATGTGGCCTGTTTGTGAGATTGCTGTAGTCTAATTGTATTGGTTTGTACTTGTTGAATATTCCTAAATGGATATTCCTAAATTTATAGTTTCTGGCACTTGGTTAATTTAAATTTTAATCTATTTTTTTAATTCATTCGTTTGATCAGTTGACTTGCAATTATTCTGAAAGATATCCCCCCAAATAGCTCGCATTTAATGCAGAAAGCGCTTGATGAAAGTGACGCTGAATCCATTTCCATTTTTTTAGTCATTACAAAAAGTTGGTTAGCTTTAGCTATGTTGTAGGTCTACATGCTTCGAAAATCTTGCATTATGGAGAGTTTTTGAATCTGTAGGCCTATATTGGAAACAGATTTTTTTTTTTTTTTTGCCGTCCCTTCTTTTGTCTGTAGCTGGTGACACAGCCAAGTCTGCAAGACTGAGAATTAAGGTCAAAGATAGAGGTCAAACTTTAAAAGAATTTTAAGCCCTGTATATGAGCAGTTAAATATATAGTATTAATTAAACAGTATTGCGAGATATTAAATGCTGAAAATATTTGTGCAGTCAGTGCAAGTCTATAGACTATGCTCAGTGGCACACTGACATCTAGAGGTCACAGCGAAAACTGGGTTAGTTTAACTTGACTTTAAAAATAGAGATTTGTAAGATAGTTACGCTGAAAGTATAGAGCTCTTGAGTTGTCGATATTTGCCTGCATATAAGCTAGGCCTATTTAAAGCATTCAAGAGCATCTTGATTATTTCTGTATGCTACTGGACAAAATCATGGCCTTCTTTTGTGAAATTTGTAAAAGCAGTGAGATATGCTCTGTTTAGAAATTATATCCTCACGGAATGGGCTCTATATATTTTAGATAAAATATAAACTACAGTCTGTCTAAATATTTTGTTGGTTTTGTTTGGATTTTTTCCGGTTAGTAGGCCTAGCCCATCACCAATTTAATTTAAGAAATGATTCTATGTAGATTGATGTTGATTTCGTGAAAGTGAATTTGATAATCATGGGAAGGACATCACACTCCTACTTCTGGCGTTAAACTTGAGTTTGCACGAGAATGGACAATCCTTAATACAAGGATTGTATGTGTGCGGCATTCAAAGAAACCTATAGAAATCATATCGCACACAAAGGAAATATAGCTTACGACCGATAACTTATGGAACAGAATATTATTCATGCAAATGGTAATTTCATCATTCCTTGAACATTGTTCTTTAGGATAATGGTTATTTTAAGCAGGCCTACAGAGTGCTACTTTATTCTTTATGTTATCGAAACGTACAAATTATGACATTTTTTTTACTGACCATTACGCACGACATCTACATGGATTTGGTTACATTTTAAAACAGACTTCTTAAGTCTGTCTCTACGCCCATTGAATAGGAAATTGAATACTTAGGGATGGGAAACTATTTTTTTTTCTTCAGTAAAATGCATGTAGCTTTTAGTCATTCATGTAATTCTAGAAGTGTGTGTTTGATTAGATTGTTTTCACTTGGGGCCGCATCAGGCCATGTTTGCGCATAGAAACGAAAATTGGACGCTGGACGTTGAAACTTCAACAGATTTAAGGCCTATTTTTTTGTGGGAACAGAACATAACCTTAGACAAGCAAAGTTGTATTGTAATCAATTATTTCTTGTTCAATCACAGAAACGCAGAGTAAACTTGCTTGTCGTAGACATGACGAGCGAGGGTAGCCTAATAGGCCTATGTGGCATAAAACTACGTCGTTCTGTGACACGCGCTTACTGCATATTTTATGCAATAAAGATGGGTGCACACAAAATACACAGCCTAAATAGATTGAACTAAAACAAAACCATTGTCGTTTGGGGCATGCTGTTGACACAACTCCTAAAATCGTAATGTGATCAGTGCCAGATATGCTATATCCACATTCAATTTGTTTAATCTGGGAACTGAGATTAGTTGGTGTGCAACTATCTCTGAAAAGAATGGAATCTACAATGTTTTTTGAATTAAATGAATTAAATGAAATATTAAATATTGGGGGGTCTGGCAGGGAGACTCTGGCAAGCACTTGAATTAAACCAGCGCCGCAAGGGGAGGAGCTTGTCCATGAACCCCAGCCGCTATTGGACCCCTAACAGGAAGCAGCCCGAGAATGCTTTTCTGGTTGAAAAGCCAATTGAGAACGACCCTTTCGCCTTAGCCAAAACATGCCCTCGCAATGTCATGCTCCGAAAGATCCTTTTACACGGCGTCCACGGTTAACTCTTTCATGAGCCTTGGTTCGAAAAATAACCCCTGTGTCGCCTACCAAGAAGTCCACGCCAGCCCAGCCGGACAAGTCCAACCGGACTGGGCTCCCGTGCCAGAACCGGCCCTCCCCGGAACAATGAACCATCAGCAACCGTCACAGCGACAGCAGTCCGTTGATCTTCCGCGGCACCAATTCCATCAAGAAGAGGTGATCTGGAGGGACCCTCACTTGAGCTCCATCCGCGTGCCGCAGGTGAGCGCGTGCCCTTTTGGCGCTTCCAAAGGCAAAGATGACTCCTCCTATTTCCCCCTGGAATCGGACGAGCTTTCCAGACCGCTATCAGACGTCCCAACCTTCACGAAACTCATGACCGGAATGAGCTCCATGAATGGCGGTGGTGCAGGTCCCATTCAGGGCTATTTTCGCACGGACACGTCCTATCAAGGTCTAAAACTTCACGAGTATGGCGACCAGGAGTTACACCCGACCAGCTCGCCGATTGCGCCCATCGCTGAGCCTTGCCAGTTGTTCAACCTGAATTTCCCTGCTCAGTCTTGCCCAGACTCTGATGGCAAGCTTGTTAGCGATAACTTAGTGGTCGACAGCATTGAATGTCGAAGCCACCGGAGCGATAGCAGCAGCAGTATGACGCTCAACGGTAGTCAGACCAACACAGACGACGCAGACTCTTGTTTACGACGAGACAACCCACTCACAGATTATTCCGAGGCTGAAAAAACGCCTAGACAGGACACACAAGGTGGGTGAACAGGCAGAGCAAGTGAGTGAAAAAAAGACACCCTAAGATCAGAGAAAGGTTTTAAAAACCTCCGGGGAAATAAAACGACGTCCGTGGCAATAGCCTTAGGGAAATACGCTTCTTTGCGACCAAAACAAGGTGATGTTTTTCACAAAGGCAATTGAAAAGGAAGGCCAATGCGCGGCATGAAAGGCCCTCAGTCTCGAGATTAATTTATTGCACGGAATCACCCCAGCCAGACTAAATTGCGCCCCTTTTACGGTGCGCCCTTAAGAACATCAAAAAAGCGGAAGGCGCCTTTGTGAGACATAGGAACTGTAGTGTGCCAGGTGTGCAGTAGCCTTTGGCAGCACTGAAGGACCTACCACTATAGATTTAAAAATTAGTTTGAAGGTTTCTTCTAATTCATAAGCATCTAAACGTTCTGTAGTAAATAAGTAAATCAAAAAGTTGAGTAATTGTTGAAAGGCCTTGTCCTAGACTCCAGTCTGTCTCATGATGAGCTTTTTTCACATTGACGTCATAGTATGTTGTCACATATTTAAATGTTGTAAAATCACCACTTTCTGAAAATCTCAGCCTAGACACTTTTTATTGCGACTTTTTACATTCATGTTGGCCAATAACCTGCGCAAATCCTTTGGCCCAGTGGAACATCTTGGTGAAAGATATTTTCCTTTTCACACCGTTAAGGAGGGCATGTTTCGCTATTTGAAATAACACAATAAATACGAATATTGTCAAGCCTTATTTAAGATTTGTAATACAAATCATATACTAATGACACTGGTTCAAAGACAAAAAGGACACATAGGCCTGTGTTGGTACTACTCAATAATAACTAAAAAAGCTGCATGAAGAAGCACTTGATTAGCTTACTGAAAATCACAAAAGGTTATGTTACTAAGAAAACTAATATTAATAGACTATTAGAAAATATTGATGGTTATCTGAAAAGGGGCGTAGTTTAGTGTAGAAACTTATAAACTCCGAATTCCCTGGAATATTTCACTGTTTGCTTTTAAACACATTCATAATAAGGTCGACAGACAAAACTTGTGGAGTCTACTATTTTACACTCCTGTCTGTCTAACACACACACACACACACACACACACACACACACACACACACACACACACACACACACACACAATTATAGAGAATTGTCGTCTGTTTATCTTTTGTTAATTTGCGGTTGTTTGGAGGATGTGTCCCAAGGCTTGCTGGCTACTCCACACACACACACACACACACACACACACACACACACACACACACACACACACACACACACACACACACACACACACGCCCACGTAGCCTGGACACACTGTTTATCGTCATGAAATAATGACAGCCCTCCTCACTTTCTCTTCTCTTGCAGCAGATGACGAGAAATTCAAAAACGCTGCTAGCGGCTGGCTGTGCGCAAAAGCCGGGCGAAAGAAGCGGTGCCCTTACACCAAACACCAGACTCTTGAGCTGGAGAAGGAATTCCTCTTCAATATGTACCTGACTCGCGAGCGCCGCCTGGAGATCAGTCGAAGTGTTAACCTCACTGACCGCCAAGTGAAAATATGGTTTCAAAATCGCCGAATGAAGCAGAAAAAAATGTCCAGAGAACACAGGACGAGGGACATCACATCCCATTTTCCCATATGAAGAATCACATCCGCTCCATCCTGACTGTTAGGTCTCCCTAACTCCTTGGCCTACAAGGCGCACAAATAAATGTATGCAGAAGCGATGCAATGTGATTCAACAACTAGTTTCAGAAGGAATGCGGCCATGCTTTGTTTGAGTGCCAAGGAGTCAGACAACATCGAAATGGATGAAAAGACGTATACGACGTAATCGACAAGGACTTGAGAATAAGAGCTCATGCAAGGCAGTAGCCCCAGTCTCTGTCCCTCAGTTGATCCCTCAGTGTTGACTGGAATTGAACATTTATTTTGATAATATTTATGGAGAATGTGGCTTAGAATACTTTCCTCGTTTTATCAGCCACATCTTGCAAAAGCACTTTATACAACAAAATAATGTTGAGCCATCTTTCATGTTGGCTTCATAGAGGGATGTAGCCTGTTTTCTCTGCTGGAACTGCCAGAAATGCCTTGATGATTTGAAGACTGTATTGTTTACAGTTTCTGAAGTTTGGAACACGCTTAAACAGGAGTTAATTTATCACGTGAGCACTGCTTTATTTATTCTCACATGCATGGTCGACGTAGGTTTAATTGCAAGTAGCCTAAAATGGTAACAAGGAGCACAAAGTCAGCGGGTTTTTATAAAGAATGTTGCTGCAAATTTTCAGAAATTTGCCTCTCAATATGGAGATTTTGTTGTTGTGAATTCAGTAAATTTTACTGTTATTTCTGAACAGAGGTTTTGTGTTCTTTAGGAGCATGATTGAATGTATTTCGATGTTTGTCGGTAGTCTTGTCTTGTCTTGTGTTTTTTATCAGTGCATTTTGAATAAAGAATGACACATTTACTTCATATGACAGCCATTTAATATGGGAGATGTCTGTACATTTCATTACACTTTTAAACGAATTCATAGGCTATTAGGAAATATGAAATGCAATACTTTTTCAATACTTACATTACTGTCACAACTACTACGGCTACTACTACACAGCCTTAATTAATATAATAATACTAAAAAATAAAATATCATAATGCGTCCCTAAATGTTATGGTAGTTGCTACAGATGTCTCGATGAAACAAACAAAAAACATGGACAATAACGTTTTTTTAACAGTCCTTGAACTGCTTTATAGTCTAAACCGAGTTAACCTTTATCTCATGATTCGGAACACAGAAATGGTCGAAGTTCAAAAGCCAAGATACAGTTGTTCACGTTTCCGTAGGGTCTTTTTGCTGCAATTTCCACATCCATCAGAATCATGCTCTCTTCCTCAGCCAAATAAGCTTTTTTAAGTAATTGCATAGGCTAATAGCCTACGTGGGTGCTTGTTATAGCAAAAACTTGAATCCAGTGTTAGAGGACGTGTTGTGCATCGGCCTATTGCGTGGGTGGTGAAGTAGGCCCTATCATAGAAAAACGTGTGCGCTTCTACCTATTTGATATTTAGTAGCATACCTCCTATGTACCATCACTGATTTTAACTATGACAAACCAGGATATAGATATGATGTTATGACAGACAGAGGAAGCATATGGTAATCCCTATAGCCCGCTGAGAGGAAGAGGTCGTGCAGCCAAAGGCAACGGCCATGTTGAGAAGACACAATGGTCAACGTCACAAGGCCGTCTGGAGCCTAACGAAATGAGGGACATTCAACAGCCAGAGTTTACAGACCCAACAACTTAAAGGAGAGGGTGCCCTCATATGGTTATATTACTCTATTAGACAGCTTTGTCGTCTAGAATTCTCAAATGGCTAGAGAATAAAACGCGCGTAATGTTTTATGAGCTCCACATAGGTCTCATCCCTGGCCTCTACGGTGTCTCAGATTTTTTATATATATTTTCTGTATTTCCTCCACATTATACATGCATGCATCCCGAAATAGGTCGATTCCATCACTTCAAACATAACACCAAGTATCCTCTGTAATAAATCCAGTCTTGAGTTGTCACCAAGTCCTTATATTTGGTAGGCATTTCCAATGGCTTGCGTCCAAAGTCTTGCTGTTGAACACGGGGCGGGCTGTGCTACTGTGTGATTTAGGTAGTTTCAAGTTGTTGGGGTGGACGATTAATATCGCAGGAACCTGAAACTGCCTGAATCACTCCAGTGGAACGTGCATCAAAGCCCAAACGTAGTGGACCGAAGCCGGATCAACAAGATGTCAGACATTTGGCTCAAACATGCGCTTGGGTAAGTTGTGTTAAAAAAAAAAAAAAAAAAAAAAAACAGTTAGCAAATCTATTTAGTATTTTCTTGGGTCCTCTCTGCCATTTTCATTTTTATTTATATGGTCAGCCATTTCGCTCCTTGCCCTACCTGTTGCACATGAAGAATTCTTGAAACGTTGCTTTGTGACCACCAGTTCATTTGCAGGACTTTGGCCCTAGTGAATGAAGAGACCCCGGTAGTAGTAAATCAGGATACACAAAACATTGCATAGAACTTTGCTTCAGTTTAGCACTGACTTTAATTTTACTTTGCGCTAGGGAGTGAGTTAATGCATTGTGCGCAGAGCTCAGTTGTATAGCACGTTAACTTTTACCCACATTTTGGTACTCTACGTCCTTTAACGGTGAGATCTAATTTTGTAATTTAAATAGTACTTGTAATATTGCAAATATGGTGTAAAAACTAATAACCTTTCATGTTTCTGCATCCCTGTGGTGTCACATGAGGTACGCTAATTGTGGAAGGACCAAATGCATAGCCTCGCGCTAAATAGGCCTATATAGGGCCTAAAGCAGTTTTTTGTTGTTGTTGTTGTTGTCGAGGTCAGGACCACAGAAGATATTCATAGGCAGCATATGATAATAGGCCAAAGACCATGAGAATGTACTGCAGTGTGTTATATTGACAGATTGTATAGTAGGGGAATGTGAGAAAAGGCTTGTTCCGGTAAGGCGCGTACACCTCGTGTATGTGCGCGCGCACATACGCATGTAGGCTACAGTATGTGTGCATGTGCGCAAATTCGGGCCTGTCGGGCTAATATCTTGTGTTCTTGCGAGTTTATCACAGACTGCTGTCGTATCACACTCGTCTTTCAAGTAAGAGAATGTGCATTCTAATAGGCTACATTCATGTGACTGCTTAAAGGTTCCTTTGAAGGTGGTGTCCGGTAATGTAAACAAATTATGCATTATCAGTCACTCAAGTGAAGATGAATCTGTAGTATTCCTCAGCAGAATGCTTTATTCAGAGAATTACTGTTTGGGAAAAGGCATCCTGATTGAAATGGAAAACTATTGAAATGTTCAATATCTTAGAAAAAAAAGAAAATATTATCCATGAAGTTTGCAAATGACTAATTGCCAGTGTGATTTCAAGGTTGGTCGCCACTGGTGTAAAATGCCGAAAAGCACAACATCAGACAAAAACGTTACAATAATATATTTTTCGATCTCATTAGCTCTAGGACGAATGCATTGCCAAGAAAACAGAACAAATTTGCTACATGTGATTCAATAATTAGATGACCGAACCTACAAAAAACGGTTAGCCTATTTATATGATAATTCTGTAAAAAGCCAAATTTATAGCCTGATATAATAATTAGTGGTTAATATGTTACCAGATATAATCCACGAATGAACAATATTAAGACTGACAATAGCTAGGTCTGGTGTAAGAGCTAGTGAATGAGTTGTGAATGAAAGACACGTCTAAAATGAATGTCCTGAAGAACGATTCTGGTTTTATTTGGCATATAGGCTTACACAACAACATGCAAATGGTGAGGAAATCTAGGCCCATGCTGCAATGATTACAATCTCAACCAGGCTGCACCAACAGCTATGCTTCTATTTTATCGTTAGCAGCCTCTTCATCGGATGGTTCCAAAAGTTCAATTTCTTCTCGACCTCTTCAGGAAGCCATGTTTGAGTCAGCTGACCCGTCATCTTGTACAGTTTTCCGTTGGATTTGTCTAGGCCTTAGTGGCAGGGTATTGGGGGAGCGTGTTTGACTATAGCAGGCTGAGGTTTTTACACTTAGTAGGCCTAAACATTTAGCAGGCTCCATGGCTAATGCCACATAATTTTAGTCGTAAGGACTAACGAGTAACATAATACAAAAGGGTTTAAACAATGACTTTCTGGCTTTTTACTATGGTCATGCTTTAGTGAATTTAGTGAACACTTTATGCTTATTACGGCGAAATCTGACCAACCACGTGAAATAGCCTCTAGACCAAAGATTTATTTGGTTAACAGGAGATTGATATTGAGAAACTTCGAAACTTGTTTTTGAATGTTGACAGCTGTCAAATAGCCTATATCTTATACATTGTCTAATCATATGCTGAAAAAAATTGACGTTTTTTTTTATCTGCACCACAGCCAGAATCAGTACAGTCCCATCTACTTGGTGCAAAACAGATTTAGCACCTTACAAAGGCTTTTGTTGTTACAAAAACTTTTATGGACACAGGTTAATCTAAATTAACAAATTCGCTCATTTATAGGAAATTCACCGCGGTTGGTGTCCTTGATAACTGATTATGCGCTTATCGACTTCCTTTGATTTGGAGCTATTAATGCAGTTGTGCCCTCTGTTCTTATCTTATGTTCACCTAATAAAGAAATGTTCAAAACCTGTAAATATGTCTCTTGCCTACATAGTTGCAATTTGGGTATTTTGCCATGAATTTCACAGTATAAAGTATCCCAGATATTCAAAAATATTTTAAAATGATGAAACCGGCATGATGCTATTTGTTCCAGTTGCTGTCTTCGGAGAGGCGACGCACTATAAATGAAAAACATACAGTATATTGCAAGTATTTGAAGATGTGTTCTATTTCCAAACAGAATAGTTTTGGTTAGGATAATTGCAATGAGTGCTAGGAGACTCTTTACTTTGGATATTTACTGGCCTGCAGTTTGCGGCGCAAACACATTCTTGTGGTTTCTACAGAAAAAAATGCATCCCATCATACTTTTGGCACTGTTTGCTGTTGTAATAGAATAGCAGAGTGTATCAAATTATCACCAGCAATGCGCAAGTGAACCTGAAATGTATCTGTAAACACACGAAATATGTCAATGCCGTGCAGTCCCATGATGGTTTGATGCTCTTAAATGCTCGTCACGTCGCATTTTAACAACTGAAATCGATGTACAGAAAATAATAAATTGGTCTGTCCATTCTTTTTCAGCGTGCAGAATACTACGCGCTAAATAAAGAAAGCCCTAAGTCCTAGATTGAAGTTAAGTGAGGCAAAATGGGTTCTCGCCGCGACGTGGTAGGAGCTGGAAAGTCTGTATGGAGGCCATAATATCGCTCTCCAATGCCATGTCATTCAAAATGGGCGATGAAAAAAGGACTGAAATATACTTCACCGATTCCAAACTGTGGCTCTACAGTAGTCCTCATATGTCGCTGTTTGACCTCGTAGCGCTAAGCAAGGTTTTATCATAAAGTTATCTATCTGGTTGAAAATGTTCCGCATTCATGCTACTTATAGCGTGCTGCTCAGAGAGTGCGTTTCGGTTGGTGGGAGGAATGCTGAAGTAGAGCCGTTTACGGTCTCCGCCACAGGCAGTATATCAGGTCTATAAAAATCAAAGCTGCCTGATGTAGTATTTTATTATAGTATTAAACGACCAAAAAAGTTCAAGTAGTTTCTTCCATAAATACACGGGATTGTCGCGCGGTGGTGTTTAATACCCTCGTTAAGAAAAATTACTGTTAATTTTCCAATAAAGCACTATTTTACCCTGACGCCCCTTCTCTGAAATGGGCAACGACATTAGTAAGAGAAAAATAAATAGTTGTCCAAGGATGAATCGCATCAGAGGTGTTATGACATAACATAGAGACGTGAGAAATGGACAGACGAATTTGCATAAAACAATGGGTGTAGCTTTAGTAATATATTGGCTACATTAGATTGGGAAAGCTGCTGATAACTTGATGAACTAGATGCAGTGGACTAATGTAGATAAGCCTCTTTTTTAACGGCTGTTTTTTAAAACATTTACATGGATATGCTAATCAGGTAAGCCAAAATGCAATAATTTTTCATTTTATTTGTTCCTCATTGTCCCTACATATGCATGTCTACATAATGTTAGCGCAATGCAAAATTTAAGTGGAAATTTCATCGCCCGTCGGTAGATATAGTGTGATGTATGGGCACACTCCCATTTTGCATATTGCATAAACAAGACAATTTATTTAGAGGGAAAATATGAATAGTGCAAGAGGAGGAGAGCTCGCGCAGCCCCTGGCGGAGTGATTTACGCCCCATTGACGCTTTATCAGGCTCGTGAAAAAAGTCTGACCAATCATTTAGCTCGGCGCTCACAACACAGCAGCCAGGCTCTACTTTGTTGGCGAGCGAGTTGAGGGGAGTAGCGTGGAAAAAAATATCCAGTTGTCTCTTACATGTTTTCCCTTCAATGAACCGTGCGTTGTATAATGTCCGAGAATGTCCATTTCTGGAACTCTAAGCAACTACTATGTCGATTCCATTATAAGTCACGAGAATGAAGATCCAACCTCGACTAGGTTCTCCAATGTGCAGTATTCAAGCTCTAGGCAACCGGGACATGGCGAGCATCCCGAATTTCCATCCTGCAGTTTCCAGCCCAAACCTCCCGTTTTCAGTTCGTCTTGGAGCCCGTTCAGTCCTCATGCTTCCAACAGCCTACCGGCGGTGTACCACCCGTACATACCAACTCAGCCCGTACCATCTACGGACAGCCGATACCTCCGCTCATGGCTCGACTGCGCGCCTCGAACCGCCGAGTCCTTACCCGGACAAGGACAGGTCAAGATGGAGCCACTGTTGGGACACCTCGGAGAGCCCACCAAAATCGGAGGGCATGAATTCATTTTGGAATCCTCTTCGTCAAGGGAGCTGAATCCCGGCCAGGGCACCGGGTTCGAAGACAATAAGGACATTTGCGAAGGTAGCGAGGACAAAGAGGGGCCAGATCAAAGTAAGTTATAAAACGAGGAAGTGAACAGTCTGTAAAGCTTTTAATGCTGTCATAAAACTGGAACAAAGAGAGCCAGGGCTCCGTGGGTGCTAACTTTGGTCTGACAGTCTATGCATGGACGCAATTTTTTCTCTTGTATTATTACAGCATTGGACTAATATGTGCATTTGATATTACGTTTCAGGTTATACTTAGGTGTTCAAGATTTCATGGTTTGTGGTGGCTGTTAGGAGAACAACAGGCAGTAAATAGGATTTTTATGGCAGTGTTCTTAACTCTTGGAGTTGTGTGACTTTTGGCATGGCATGTGTGTGTGCGTGCGTGCGTGTCTCTGTGTGTGTGTGTGTGTGTGTGTGTGTGTGTGTGTGTGTGTGTCTAATGTATGCTGTTTGTGATGGAAGGAAAGTGAGTGAGTGGGAGAGGTTTGAAATACTAGTGCGTAAACTAAGAATCTGGGACCAAGAACTCGTTATTTGCGCCTCAGTGCACTTAAACGGTCCCTATATTTCAGCCACATTTGAATTGAGCATGTAACTGAGAGCATGCCACACAAAGACACAACCTCTATTTCAGTAACCTACTATGTTCGGAGTCTTATTTTGGCATTAAGATAAGGTTACCTATCCGGGTTGTTTGATTTGTGTAAAAATCACACCAAAAACTGAAAACACATTGGTCCCTCTCTTCGCTGTGCTGGCTAATGAAAGAAACAACCTGTCTCGCGTGGTCGAGCAAGAATTATGATTGTGGAGAGAAATAATATTGCTGACAGTTTATGACTAGTATGCTGGCTACGTTTGGCTTTAAATACCACAGGATAAATCTGCAGTCAACTCCCAGTGAAACGCAAATTCTGGTCTCTCTGACTAGCAGATTCGTCTGTCTGAGCAGAAGACTTATCGTCGGGATGTTAGTCATTGAACTCCGGGTCTCCTGTGTCCATAGCGGAGCGTGGGAGACTGAGAGAGATCCAGCGTAGAGAAAGGGAGCTATTTTGCCCTTACAGCTCAGCACAGAGTCACGCAAGGAGCTAAGAACTATGATTCATCAGACTCTCTGGCTGGGCAAGACTAGCACTCATTCATGTGTGCTCCTCCATTAAAACGCCCGTGTAGAAAAAAAGACCCTGTTTGATTTTACCGTACCAGTCGAGGCAAATTTTAAAAGACAAGTTCCCTATAGCTGATACTTCATCTCAAGAAACGAAATGTCTAGCATTCTCACCAATGGGCATGTTCGATTCATTCAGTAGAAACAAACATTGATTTTAATCCATGGAATAGGCTCACGTAACGTGAGGTCTAATGGACGGTGCGCAACAGAATTCCCCTTTGTGTTGCCCTGGGCGGCATTCCAGAATAAACTACTGGCGAAGGCAATGAAGTTGGGAATTACACGTCCCTCATTGTGCTTCCAGCGGTACGTGAGAGGGGAAAAGTTATTGCCCGCGAAGTTTATTAAGTTATAAGAGGAGCCAACATCCCCATTAATTGTTGTATGTGGGCTCTCTGGGACAGCAACGGAAGAGGAAAAAAGAAAAGATAAAATACGACATAGTCTCAACGTGGAGAAAGGCAATAACACGCCTGCTAATATGAAAGCTTCATCTCCCGGAGCAATAAGGTGACATTACCAGAGGACAGTCTAAGGAATGGGACAATTTGCCACTTCGTATCCCTGCTTACTCTTTTTTTTAAAACAGAATGTAGAGAATATGAGATAAATTATGCATGACATCCTTGTAGGGGAAGATGTGCTAATGAATGATTTAAAATAGTCAATCATCAATCAGTTATTCCATCGTTGATCATTTCTTAAAATATTTTTAAGAACACAATTGCTGGTGAACTTAAAGAACAAATGATTCAACAACAAACCGATAGTTGTGTGGAAAACTGGGCTAGTACTGGTGTGTGTATTTAATAACACAACAATGCCAAGGATAGCACAATTATCACCCCCCTTAGATACCGAATAGATCTTTTGATAGGATGTAGGCCTACTGAAGATGCTTCTAAATATGGATTTGCATTACTGATAGGCCTACTTCGTAGACTGAGAATATCTTTTCTTAGGACGTTATTCATTGAAGAGGTGGGGCCATCCTCCTGAAACCTTAACATGCATAATTTTTCCAAAGATGCTCCCATCCAAGTTGAAGATGGCACACCTTTCTTGTATGTGTCCACTGCTCTGACGTCTTTACACTCACATCAATCAATCGGTTCCCAACCAGACATGTACCCTTTCATGATAGCTGTAATATTGCGTCATAAGATTTAGGATATCGGAGACAGTTGATGTGGCATTAGAATCCGTGTCTTCAGGCGGGGGACGATTGGGTTTCTTTGCGCTGGGTGGTGTGGAAGAGAAATGTGTGCAGCGCGTCTTTTAATGGCGCAGCTCTTTATCCCTGTCTCAGCCATAGCCCCCAGAAAATCCATGGAGTGGTGGAAAGGTTGGTTCGCACGGAGAAAGCCTTGCATTTTTGGGTGTGAATAGGGTTTGGTTTATAGAGGGTAGCGCGCTTGAGGGGACTGTGAAGGACCACTTTGCCCTGACAAAGAGTCATACTCCATACTCCACTCTTAGAACAGGTAGAATATCTTGGAAATTCTAGCTTTGAAATTAAATCTTCACTACCCCTGACGAGTCTTTCTCTCCAAGACGCATTACTAAGCAAAACAATGTGGCACAT
The DNA here is from genome assembly GCA_027497455.2 of Sardinella longiceps. Classification (NCBI taxonomy): domain Eukaryota; kingdom Metazoa; phylum Chordata; class Actinopteri; order Clupeiformes; family Clupeidae; genus Sardinella; species Sardinella longiceps. Next base: position 29,267,065 of record JAODXP020000015.1, on the reverse strand, counting down.
TAACATTTTTTCCACTTTTGCAACCACGAGGTAAACACTCCATCCCAAATAAAGCCCTCTTCAGTGAATCAAGTAGCATTCTTTTTTCACATTTCCCCTAAAGAGGAGATAATCTTGTGCCTCAAGCTTCAGCATAGTGTGCATGTATAGGCACAAGGCCTCACTGTGGTGGGGTGGGTGGATATTTGGGAAAGAAAATGTGCATCCTCGAAAAGGCGTGCGTGATTGTATGTAATTGCCTTCACATGGGTTCTCTAAGCTGTAGGAAAAAGGGTGGTGAAGCCATAATTGGACCATCTCGCCAGACACTTCAAAAGCGATGAAAATGTTGCATTTGCCAGTCATTTTCTGAAAACATCACGCTGCTTTTACGTTTTGTAGAAACGAATCTGAGAATGAACTGCCTTCTGAATTGCCACTGACAATGTAGGCTACCCGTGTTGCACTGTGATATTTGTATGATAGGTTTTGTCTGAGGTCAATGGTGCATTTCCACATCAACTTCAGGATAGATGTTTATGAATTTACAGTGCCCTCACAGTACCATCAAAGCACGCGCCAAGGTCAAACTGCAGTGCTGTGTCATGACACCACATATCAAACTTGCTTCATAGGGTCTACAGTAGACTAGAACATTTCGACACCATATCTCATCTTCATCATATCTCGTCGACAGTAATGAATGTAATAGTTTTATTGTTGTTCCTTTTGTGCGAAGCTAGTCGAGCGTATTGTGCCAAACTCAGCAATTTGACTTTGTTTATCTTTTCCATTTTTACAGATGATCCATCTGCCAACTGGTTACATGCCCGGTCATCTCGGAAAAAACGCTGCCCATACACCAAATACCAGACCCTGGAGCTAGAGAAGGAGTTTCTCTTTAATATGTATCTAACAAGGGACCGGAGACACGAGGTGGCTCGTTTGCTGAACTTGACGGAGCGACAAGTGAAAATATGGTTTCAAAATCGACGGATGAAAATGAAGAAAATGAATAAAGATCAGCCTAAGGAATAAGGAGGGATGCATCCAACACCACGATATTACACACACACACACACACACACACACACACACACACACACACACACACACACACACACACACACACACACAACTCTCACTAAAATGCCTTTGCAGAGAGTCGGAACGTTCATCGATGGTGAAGTTGCTAGAGTGTCTGTTTTTGATTCCCCCTTTCTGATACAATAAAGCGCACACTCATTACTGGGCAGCAGACCAACTTTTGAAAACGGGAAGGGTTGACGCAAGGCCACGCAGGGGCTCAGACTCTCGAAGGCGACTTTTATTACTTATTTATTATTTGACGCACTGCGCCGACGCTCGACCAGGACAGGCACGAGGGCGTTGAAACATGGGCTTCAAGTGACCATGAATACATAAGAAAAATGGCGGATGCTCATTGTGTCTACTACCTGCATCTTTTCTTTGATTTATTTGTTATCATTCCTTTTTAACACCAATCATCTTTTGAGATGTTTTATAATTTAGAAACAAAAATGAAGTTAACCAAGATTGTTTGGCTATTTAAATATAATGTAGTGGATGTAATTTAATTCTGTCTATGTTAGGCTGTGTAATTTTAATTGGATTAGTGTACTTGTGTCTAGGCTATAGGTGTTTAAGTCTGTTGCAAATAAAGTTAAAATATGCTGTGTCAGCCAACCATAGTTCATGTAGAGGACTTTTGATTTGTTGGTTTATTATTATTATTATTATTATTATTATTATTATTATTATTATTATTTGAGCTACGGTTGTTTCACGGCTTTGCTAATATTTAAACAGCAGCTGCGAAGTCATTGTCGCCAGCTTGTGTGATTGCGCATAATGCTGTAATCATAGGCCTTTATTTGCTTGATTTGACCATTATTTTGGCTAAATATTTACTCTGAAACTGGAATATGCTCATGAGGTTTTATTAAAGAAAATCTTGCGTGCTTAAGTCAGGCAGTGCCCGGGTCTCTTTGTGATAAGTGTCCTTGTACGGGTACTCATGTGTTTAAAATGTCTGTTCGTTTGTAACCCATCTAGATTGGTATAATTGTGGGTATTATTTTTAAGACATCAAGTTAGAGGCTTACTGGATATTGATTATTGCTTCCTGTGAGCTGTCGCAAAATCATGTCTTAGTATGTTAGTATGGCAACTGACTTGATGCAAACGATTATTTGCTAGGCCTATCACATACAAAATGTAGAATGTAGAGATTACTTTTGTCAAAATATCATGTAAATCAAACATTAAGAATATTCATCTAACATTTTGCATAATGTTGTTGTAACAAGCCTGAATGTGCCAGTAACCCAGGGAATGCGTAACTGTCGAAGATGACCTCTGAATAACAGTTCCCCACCAGTTGCAAGCAAACATGTTTACATGACAGCATGCCCCATAACGTCACATTTTATTTCCCTTCATGCTTATTTTAGTATTAGCCTAGTCCTATAAGATGAGTTTCTCCTACCTTGCAAATGAAATGTCTAACTTATTGTAAATACGTTAATAACCCTGTTTTTATGGAATGCCTTTTATATTTCCGAGAAGGCGGGTTTTGGAAAGGAACCTCATACTTGAATGAGATAGAGGTAATCTTTCTGATTTTAGTTAAGCCTATTGTTTACATGTCTTTGTCCAGAATGTCATGAGATTTGAACTGTATTGTCCAATAAAACCATTTCTGTATTTTCTCTTCTCCGCTAGTTTCTTCGAGCGCGTATACGCTCACGCTCGCTTATGCTTCGAGCGCGTATACATGCACCACATTTCTTCAACTTTAGTGTTACTGGCTACAGAGGGATACATAGGCCTATAGTTTTGTTTTCTTTGTGTCGCGTGGTCTGTGGCAATGGAGCACAAACACTACAGTGTCAAGAGAAAGAGACGCCATTTGTGCCTCACGTCCATGACGTCTTCTCAGGCAGACGCCCCGCTACTTCCTCCCTCAGTGTCTGATTGAATACAGTGAGGGCATCTGTTTGAATACATCCAGACTGCCTTTTTGTAGTACAATATCAAGATTTCTGGACTTAAACCCCTCTCCAATGGTTTTCCAGACACGATTTACGGTTTTGTTACTGGTGCGTGTTCAAGACTAGTATGCTGAAGCAAACCTGAAGCATATTTCCTTTTGTCATTCATTTATCTTTAGTTAAACAATATAATTTTCACAACACAGTTATTATGTACAAGAATAACCATCTTTGCCATACTGACTCAGTGTACAGCCGCACATATTCCCAACACCCTTCACGGTAGGCTGGAGAAGAAAATGTGTGCCGGTTTTGGAGTTCCATATTTACTTCATCTTAACTAGCGACATATGTTTGAAATATGCTGTCGTGCGCCAGAGCATTTGTTTGATATTGTCAGTGTATGAAACTGTGCCTCATAAGGACACTGAGATAACATCCAAAAGACAGTCACAGTGAGCACTTATTTCCTTTCCCCTATGTGATGTGATTCCTCTTTTTCCTGCCATTAAACTGGTGGCATGGACTTGTCGACTGACTCGTCTGTCATTGATCGCCCGTCTCCACTCAGGTATGACTGATCTGACATCAGGAAATTTGTCACGTCACTATATTATGAGGCCTATGTCAAGACATCAAATGCAACTTTCGCTATTTGAGAGTAGGCCTAAAATGACACCCCCAGCAAAACATATTATTTCTTAAATTATATTGACAATATATTCGCCAGCTTTTAACAATGTTTGAACATCACTAGACTATGTATGCTCAAAGGAGACCTACAGGGCTAAAATGAAATGACTTAATGAATATGCCGATAGCTGAAACATATTGTTGCAATTAAACGTCCATCTTGAAGGCTGCATGGGGCAGAAGTACTGGTTTGCAGATGTGCGCTTTGATATGAAGAGTTCAGATGCAAAACCCTCTAAGTCCATTTGCAATGAATTAACAGAAATATATTTATAGACTTTTGGTCAACTTTTTTTTTATCAGTCCACCTTGACTTGCTTTCGCCTAGGCTATAATAATATTTTAAATAATATTCAAATCGCAGTTTGATATAGTTTGCTTGCAAATTATTATTAAATAACTTGGAATGTTTATTGATTCCGCCTATGTTTTGACTCTTCAATTACCCCACCAAGTATCAATGTATATGTAACAAAAACTCCCTAAACCTGCACAATACGAAAGCCATATTGGGGCTCATAATTTCTTGGCATAGTCTACCTTAATTTGGGGGTATTTTGAAAGGAAACAAACTGCAAAAGGACGTGGGCCCTTGCTAGGAAGGAGGAGTGGGAAGTCGACTGTCATAAAAGAGAAAGAAAATTCAATGCGCTGTGCCGCAATAAAAGAATATGACTGCAATAAAACTTTATTGGGTATAAATTTCTGAAGGTTAAGAACTAAACGGCTGTAAAGCAAACATGGGCGCAAAAAGGAAAAGTTTCAAGTCCTCCATAATAACTGTTTCGAGGTGTCGCGGGATAATCCTCGGCATATCATTGTATAGCCTACTGCTGTCTCTTTTTCGGAATTTGTCGTTTATTGTTCACAACGTTTGTGTTTGGGCTCCAGATTCCACACGGGGTGTGGGGAGTGGTGTGATCTGGACTTCCAGATGACTGGCTAGTACAGTTTCCCCCCTCATCCTCTCCCTTTGTTCCATTTCCGAGCGCACCCCGGTCGCCTTATAGCGGGCCATAAAATGTCACAAAAAAGAATCTCTGGCGAGACGTCTGGGATGACCACCCTTAATTTGTTTACAACCCCTTCCACCCATGTGCGCCATCCCCCATTTTGTGACCAAATATCCGATTGTGTGTCGTCGCTGAATCTGGTATACAATAGATGGTTGCCAAAGAGCAGCTTTCTCTTTTGTAAAATGCGAGTTCTCCGTCTTTTCCAACTCCCACCTCAGATTTCCTTGCGCAACTGGCGTGGACAAATGGGCTTCAGAGGAGGGAGAACATAATTCTTCAATGTTCATACTATTTGGAATAATGCCATTTAGCCTACAGAATTCAGAACATATGGAATATGTAGGCTATATAATCTGACCAGACCACATGATGTCCACCAACACTCTGTTTTGATCAGAAGCTTGGCTACTGAATTTACTGATTTTGGTTTTAATTCCCTTGTCAAAAAGATAGTAGCCTAAATGGCATTCACGTTTAGCGATAATAGTGTTATTCTCTCTGACCAACATGAGACTATATGGTATTATTGTTTTTAGCAGAATTTGACAAAGCAAAGCTTGATCTGTAGCAACATCTTCCATCTAGTGGCCGTGATGCCAAAGATCTAGATTAAACATTTTGAGAAAAACGCCAGCGCTCATCACAGGATTTTCTGGGATCATAGGCCTCAATACTCGTGTAGCAGGAGAAAGGCTGCCTGGACAACTACATTATGAAAAAATGGTACAAAATAAGCACACAGATAGATTGGGTAGATAATTATTTCAACTTGGGGACCTAGCAGTAGCATACAAAACAAAGTTGATGTTTCAAGGTCGTGACTTGACCAGAGGCGCCAGATATTTGCTCTGGGCAAGGGATTGTTCAAAAAACGTTATAGACTATTGTCCAGCATAGGCCTGAAAATTATGTTGTTTTCAAGTTAATACATTTCGATTATATATGATTTCAGACCTACAGTATGGTATAGGCTAGATTATCATAATTTTACAATTGTTACAGGAAAGAAAGAGAGAAAGAAAAAAAGAAAGAAGAAAGAAAGAAAAGCAAAATATTATTCGCTAAGATAGAGCGTTAAATATATTTTGCGATTGCATAATAAAAAAGGACAAGGTTGCATAAGACCAATGGTTTATACATCGGTGTCTCTCATAGGCCCGCGTTGAAAAGAATAACAATGAAAATTGAAAAGAATAACAATGCCTTCTTCTTGTAGGCTACCAGCAATTTGTTTGAATCATGGCGGAACTTTGTAATATCACCAAAATATCACAAGACTTCTGAAACTAGAACGACTAGGCCAAGTTTCATTTTTTGGCTATGCATGAGTTCATGTGACTGATTAGAGTTGTGTCAATGTAGGCTACGTTAGTCGCAAAATATTTGCTGTAATATGGTGGCATTATGCGCTTTCTTGGCGTTAACCACAGCTTCTTATCGTTTCTTGGAGTAGTAAACGAAATATGACATAAACAATGCATTATACAGCATGTTGCTGAAATATAATTATAATTGAATAATTATAATTGTAATAACCTATGATGTAATATATAATAACCTATTGGTAGGTCTAAGACTATAGCATAAATATCAGGACTACAAGATTTGCAAACATTTTACAAACGTAGACAACCACAACCAGTTGTCCTGGCATTACTATTGCTTAGTCCCATATCTGTAGCATTTACTTGATTGGGGAAAACCAACAAACCAACAAAAACAAAGGAACAAATAACAAAGGAACAAACAAACAAACAAATTAAACCAAACTAATTGAAATCAAGTTATTGGTCAATTCAGAAGGCAACCCAATTTAATTTGAGCCGTGAATTGACTGCGAGCATATCTTTTTATGTCTAAGATCGGTGAAAACGGCCAATTAGACTACGCCAAGACTGTTTTGTTTAGGCCACACAGTTGTAAACATGGGTTCTGACGTCATGCGGAAATAGGACTCACTAGTGCTGTCCTCAGTGTTGGCCGCTTGATGGCAATGTTGGTCCATCAAAGAAAGCACAGCAGCTGATTTTTTTCCACCACTCTTGTATTAACCGGAAGCTGGAGGAGTCAGAGAAGCCTTTTGTACACTTGACTAAAATTAGTAGGCTATCACACAAGTCTTGCTCTGTAGAGACGCGTAAGGAATTTGAAGTGGAAAAGGGAAAATAGTCGTTAAAGCCCTATAACCAAGTAAGTTTTCGATGGCGAGTCGAGTTGATGCAACCTGCAGAGTCTTATAATCTATAGGCCTATGAAGATTATTATATTGTATATTGGAACTGCTGTAACTGTAAAAACGTTTGAGGTATTTGTTTAAAGAGCCCATGTAGCCTATGTGAATTAAAGTTCACCAAATAGGCTAAAAATAGGTGATTTCATTAGGCTATACATTTTGTTATATTACCCTGGCAGCACAACTGGAGTGCAGTCAGATTTAGAGGAGGATTTGGGGTCCTGTTGATGTGATTAAGTTTATATAACATAGCTTCAACTACGACAATATTAGGCCTACAATAACTTTCTTGTGCATGTTGTAGGCTAATGCATTTTTCTAGTTAAATTGTGTAGCCTAATTAGAAATTGTAGACGTCCAGGGCCAGAAAATAGACACGAGAGAGAGAGAGAGAGAGAGAGAGAGAGAGAGAGAGAGAGAGAGAGAGAGAGAGAGAGAGAGAGAGACAGACAGACAGAGATAGGAAATATATGAAATGCATAATTTTATTTAAATAAATTAGTTACATCGTTTCAAATCGCTGGATGTCACACTGATTTAAAACATTGAAATCGCAAACGAAGGTAAAACAAACTAACAAACAAAAAAACAAGCAGAAAAAAAAAACATTTTATACATACATGTAAGCCTATTGTAAAAGCATTTTATACAATAGGAATGGATATTTAGAAGTTAATTATTTGATAAACAAAATCCATTGCTTCCACATAGGCCTAGGCTATTAGTTAAACGCTGGAGTAGACTAGGATATTTTAATTTGAGCTTTTAAACATCCTATAGTCTGGCTATTATTATGGTACAGTAGTGAAAAGCATTACATTTAACATAGAGATTTGTAAGAAAGAAAACTTTTCGACTAAACAGAGTGGCTTCTTTCTGCCAGTTGTAAATGTAGGCCCATACCTGAAAGAATGAGTTGTAATACCATTGTAATACACACGCAGGAATAATAAAAAATAGGCTGCACACTTCTGAGTACTGTACATATACTGCATACCCAGTACCAATATTACTTGGTAGGCTACAGGACGACATTGCCATATTTTAATATCTAAGTCAGGTCTTTTCAAAACAACAAACAAGCAAACAAACAAACAAGAAATGACACAAACAAGAAAAGACCATAATCCTGATTAGAAAAAATTAAAAACAAAACAAAAATCGCAACCAAGTCGCAGTCTTAGGCCTTCATGTTATGGCTTGGTTTGTGCAAACAGTAGGCTACACCTCGTTATTGACAGAAATCCCATGAATAATGCCATTTTTTCTTTTTCTAAATGTGGTCCGATTAATCTTAAACCGTAATTCATTGAGTTAACACAAGTTGGCTAATCTAAAAAAAAAAGTTGTGAGTGAATGGTAATTTCAAGTCAGTATACAGGGGTTAAGCTATTGTCGCGTCTAATGTTTAACATTATGAGTGTCCGTATGGGGAACAAAGTGAAAATGACAATTAAATACTTGAATATTTCTGCTACATAGAAATTGCTCCAAGTGAAGCATTTACAGCCCTGTTCGTGGAACCTCATAAAATCCTAACAGCGTTTTTGATGCATGGTGTAAACAACAAACAGCCCCATCGTTTATTGCATTTTATAGTTTGTTAACGCATTTACAGCCACTTTGTCCATTACCTCAGGCGTGCTAGTCCTTTCCGACGTCTTTACATCTTTATAAATATGATATTGATAAAAATACGATGATCAAAATGTTAAATATGACTGGCTCATTTATTTTCGACGCCAGACTCTTCTGAAAATGAGGCCTTTGACAGGTTGGTTTAGAACGGCAATTATATTTATATGACTAGTTAAAACTGATATGAATTAAACAGTGTACTTTCACAATTTGCCAGTGCGACCCTGACATTTTCAAAAAAAGGGGACCCCACCTCGTTAGAATTTAGAAATTAATGATTAAATATGCATCTCTCTTGGTTGCCTGAGCAGCATCCTAAAAACCAATCTTTAAAAGGGTGGTCTAGGGTGGATAAGCGTGTAGGGGTGGGGGTCAGTATTTGATCTGATGCAAAGCGGCAGATTTCTCATTAACTTCCCTGCTTGAATATATTAATGCGCATATTCTCTCCTCCTCTCTCCCTCGCCCCCCTTCTCTCGCCTGCTCCCTCGCTCCCTCTCCGTCTCTCCCTCTCTCTTTCCTCTCTTTTTCATTCTCTCACTCGCTCCATATCAGAAGCACGGAGAGAGGTGTCCGTGTGGGGATGCAAGAAGCCAATGGGATGAAGAGCCGATAATAGATGCAAATTATCATGAAAAGACACGGCAAAATATGAAACAACTCATTTGCCGCGGAGTAAATCACGGAAAACTGTTTGTGAACTGGCACCCCATACCGGAACTGTGATGCAGGATCACTTCTGTGGAGGCGCTTTTCGCGGAATCTGAATGAATGTGGCTGTAGAACTGAGATTTCAAAAGAGTATCAATAAGGCAAAAATCTATAGTCGCCTCTGGGAATCCACGCATGACCTGTTTTTCTTCTCAAGGTTCGTTGTGGTTTGTTACTCTCTTGAATCCAGAGTAATCACCATCATCACCAACAACAACAACAGCCTCTACAACAAAAGATGAGTTCTTATTTTGTTAATTCTCTCTTCTCGAAATATAAAAGTAGCGATACCTTACGCCCCAATTACTATGAATGTGGGTTTGCGCAGGACCTTGGAAGCAGACCCACCGTGGTATATGGACCCGGCACTGGAGCAACTTTCCAACATGCTCCCCAAATTCAGGAGTTCTATCACCACGGCGCGTCCACACTGTCTGCCACCCCATACCAACAGAGTCCTTGCGCCGTCACATGTCACGGAGATCCAGGGAACTTCTACAGCTACGATGCCCTTCAAAGACAGACGCTCTTTGGAGCTCAGGATGCGGACTTGGTCCAATATAGCGATTGCAAGCTAGCCGCGGGAGGCATGGGAGAGGAGACCGAGAACACGGAGCAGAGTTCGTCTCCGACGCAGCTCTTCCCGTGGATGCGACCGCAAGGTGAGCCCCTGTAGCATGCCATGTAGTCTTGCTGGCATTGCGAAGCAATGTGGGTGTTTTTGCGTTATATTTGAAGAACCTGTGGGTTAAGAAACCCAAGCACTACAAAACAGTACATGTGGAGCCATAAAGTCGCATTTCCTGTGAGCTGAAAGAAAAGGGGCTCTCCGGTGTTTATGGTTTTATGGTGTCCAAAACTTGTGAATCACTTTACAGTTTAACGACCTCGCTAGAGAAAGCACTGAGAAGAAGGAATGAGAAAGGTTCATTCTCCAATGTGTGAGCCATTGGCCCACAGCTGAATCCTCACTTCTCACCCTGGTCAAAGTTTTACTGCAGGCTTTTACGACTTACAGTGATGGCGGGGATTATTTCGCTACAAGGTGGCCGTTTCACACAGGTTATGTGTTTTATGACCGAAGCCTAATGCGTTGAGTGTGTGTGAATATGGACGTGAGGAAGAGCAAAATGTAAACATCAAGCATATAAACACTGTGGTTGATTGCATAAAGATGTCGCTTGTATTACACCTAGTCTCTCTTTCCGCTGTATCTCATTCAATGTATTTGGATGATAGGCCATAATCTCCACACATAAATAATAAAGTCATAACTGGATGCCCAGATGGGCTCCAAAATAGTTGTCTGCAAAGCACAATAGCCTTGAGAGTCATATTGGATTATGTTTTTAAACTAATTCCTATTCTCTGTAGTTTATTACATATCATATTATACTAAGATACACTGGTACTGTGAATGGAACAGTTGTATGCAACTCAGACTCATGTTGGTGTCTTTCTTTCGCCAGTAGCTGCCGGACGGAGGCGAGGCCGACAGACCTATAGCCGCTACCAGACATTGGAGCTTGAAAAGGAGTTCCTCTTCAACCCGTACCTGACCCGCAAGCGGCGAATCGAGGTATCGCATGCCCTGGGACTGACCGAGAGGCAAGTGAAAATCTGGTTTCAGAACCGCCGGATGAAGTGGAAAAAGGAAAACAATAAGGACAAATTTCCCAGCAGCAAATCTGAACAGGAGGCAATTGAAAAGGAGAAGCGGGAAAAGGAGCTGGGTCTTGGGTCACCGTCAGCCGAAGAAGATGACGACAAAGCTAAACAGATGTAAAGTGGACATTGATAAAGACTCAGAGATGTGGGGAGGTGTGGGTAACTGTGGGGTTGTCTCGGAAACGTGACAGTCTTCTGGTGATCACTACGTGTTTCAATCGATAAGATTGCCTCAGATGATGGCTGACAGGACAATAAACTTTAAGACGATGTGGTGACCAAGGAACTATAGGAGCAGAAAGGATTAAGCATTTCTACTTTTTATCTGACATTCGCAAAATGTTATAGTGTTTAAGCTAGATTCCTGACTTTGTGGAACAATGATCGTGGAAAAAAAGATTTATGTTGTTAGAATATTGTCATTAACAATTAAATTGGCAGCTGTACAGATTTTAAGTTAAATGGTGCACTTATGACTGTCCTCACTTAGCCTATATGTTATGATGATGACGTAGCAAATAATGAATTCCAACAACATGAAACTGCCTATTTATGCCGTAGGTTTTCCTCTCTTTTACACTTGTCCTCATTTAGTTCAATTTAATTGATGGTATTTTGTTGTCTTCCTTTTTCGGATAAGCATGCGCACAGTTGAAGAAAAAGAGAAAAATAAAAAAAATAAAAAAATACCCTAAATGATGTCATGTGACCCCTCGTTTAACTGTGAAACAGAATGTGTACTGTACTTGTGAATTAGTTTATGGGGACTTGATGATATGCTTTATTGTTCTTCATCACTTTGTTCTATTGTCTGAAACCTGGAAGGAGCGGAAAAAGGGGGGCACAATAAAGTTTACAAGCGAGAATCCATGACATCACTGGTGTCCTCTGCCTCATTTCCTGTCAAGGTGCGGATCAGGGACCCTCTCCTGTCATTTATACCCACGCCAAACTTATCCAACTCAGTCAGAATCAGAATTTATTGAAGATATTGGGTCTATCTTACACCACCAGGCCTATCTGACGTTCCTTGTAATCATGTAATAAGAGTATTTAGGCAATAAGTGAGGCAAGAGACTCACATGGTCAAACCATATGGGGTGTACGTTTAAATTTACAACTGTATGTGTGAGGTGGAAGCAAAGAGAGTGACACGTTAGACCACGATTTAAACGCCTCGTAACAATTCTGACAGCCTGACATGGCGTGAGGTATACTGACTCTGACTACACTCCAACGAGATATTTATATTGAGCCTCTAATGGCAATTCATGTAATCCCCGAATTTCCCTCCTTCTCCACCCCATAAAATGTGGCTTCAACACCAAGAGTTTTCACACCTTTTAGCTTGTCGGGTTTCAAACATGCAATTCTGTGGCTGTTTTGGTTGTTGAACAGTAGGCTACCAATGAGAAGCGAGCAAGCATTCAGACAAAGGGATGCACAAAAGGGTATTTTGGAGAAATAAAAAGTTTGTGACGCAAATACCGAAGATATTAGCCGCTCCCTGACCATTCACAGTCTGAAAAGTGACACACAGGTCAACAAGGTAAGGATTGAAACCATAGTTCGAGAGGTTGAGGACAAGGAGTTTCTGTTGAGAAGACACCTCGAAAACTCCATGAAAATCGATTCAGAAACAAATAGGTTTCATTTTATTTGTGCGGCATCACTACAGTGGAAGCGCGCATTCCTAAGATATGGTAGGCCATATTTATGTGCAGATTACCTTTATATAGTTGAAGATATTTTATTGCTAGATTGTGCAGAAGGTGATTATAAAACATATTTGGTAGTCTATCGATTCTTGCGCTCACACACGTTTCTGTTGACTGTGGGTACCTTTGTTTTACAGTGAATAATTTAAGGTACTTTATGTGGATGGTCAGTGCTGTGCACTTTTTCCACATTAGAAGAGCTGTGGGAAGGACCACTTCCATTGGAGGACTATGCATCACGTGTAGTTCATCACGTGGCCCCTGAGGAAAAAGGGGTGATTTTTGGTGTAAATCTAGACTGTAATTCTGTAATATATCACAGGACCTCGTAAAACCGACATTTAAACCTTCTGGCCTACAAATCACGGGTCAAATTATGAGTTCATTGTATTATGCGAATGCGTTGTTTTCCAAATATCAAGCGGCAAGTTCGGTGTTTCCAAGTGGGGTTTTTCCCGAGCAAACTTCTTGCGCTTTCGCGTCCAGTTCCCAGCGAGCCAGCAGTTATGGCTCCAGCTCCGGCGGTGCCGCATTCGCCACCACCTCCTCAGCCTCTTTGTTACCGGAGCTGTACAGTACCGGAGGAACTTTATCTAGTCAGAGCCAGAGCACGTACCCGGCTGGCTATGGGTTCACCACTGGCCCACTTAACATGCACTGTTCCCCCTTTGATTACTCAAGTCTGGCAGCGAAGTGCACCGTAGATCCGTCCAAGGCGTCTGGTAGCTGCAGTAAAACAGAGCAGCGGACTTGCCATCAACAAAACGAGGACAACTTCCGAATTTATCCCTGGATGAGAAGTACAGGTGTGTTAGAGTTGAATATTCTTTAAGACGCGAGGGACAAGTTAAGGGGTAGGAAGAAGGGAGAGGATTACAGTTTTCGTAGACGACAGCCTGTTTGACGAACGGTGTAACATTAGGTGAAGCAAATTGAGTAACTTCCTGATCCCAACTAAGCACAGGGATTGTATTCTACAAAGTCTTCATTTAAGGTATTTGAATATCCATTAGTAGCCTATAATATGTTAAGATAAAAAATGTTAAGATTTGAAATCACCCATGTTATATTGTTCTCAATTAAGAGACCTGTGTTTAGTCAGTTGTTTATAAAGTAGGCGAACTTGAAAGATGTGAATTTTGAAATCAGCTTGCTGGTAGGAACATGCATCTATTCTTACAGTCATAATTTGTATTAGACCAATTAATTTGGCCAAATATTGAGCAACCAGCGCAGTTGCTTCAAGCCCATTGCGCGAAAGCTGCAACTGTGCAAGTGTGCAGGGATAATTGTCAGAGGGTATAGGCTAGCGTGAGATGGCTCTTTAGGCCTTGTACTGTTTGTCGATTAAATGAAAATTAGTGTATTTACTCTACAATAATGCACATCCATGTACACCTTGTTCGTGAGAGCGCGTATGTCAGTGCGCGCACTATTTTCTGGTGGTGGTAGTGGTGGTGGTGGTGGTAATAGGGAGAGAGAGAGAGAGAGAGAGAGTGTGTGTGTGTGTGTGTGTGTGTGTGTGTGTGCGTGCGTGCATGTGTGTGTGTGTGTGTGTGTGTGTGTGTGTGTGTGTGTGTGTGTGTTATGAAACCTGATGTAAATACATACATAGGCCTATGAGTCTGCATTAGTAAAGACAAATAGTACATGTAAAAAGTCCTCTGGAATTTTAGCCTGTAGTAATACATCGCTGTCTCCCAGCAGCAGGTTCCGTGAAATAGTAGCTGACAACTTTTTGTGTAATGATTTTCTGTAAGCTCTCCAGGCTCGGGCCACGAACGGCAAAGGTCCTATCCATCACATGTCAACGGGCAGCACTACTGGTCTTGTTAGCCCCCGGCATAAAAATAAAACACGGATAGTTCTGAAACGGATACTTTCTAATTACCAGCTCTTCTGACATTTACAAGCAAGTATTTGTCGATTCATGTTTTCTTGTAAACTCTGGGCAGTCGTCTTAGTTTTGGGAAAGACATCACAGAAGTGTGTATGCATTACATTGTAAACCTGCGCTTGCTTGACATGATTATCCATGTCCTTCTCACACTCTCGGGTATTTGACGGATGCAAATTCGCACCTTCTTTACAAACTGAGTGTGATTTAATGAGTAGGGACTTGCCTTAAAGATATTGAGATGGATGTACTAGCAGACTTTTTAAAGAATGTGTTGGCGCGGAAGTGGAGACATTTGCCAGTCTGAAATGTGAACTTCATGAGTATTTTCTTCCTTCTCTGTCCACACACACACACTCGCTCACGCACGCACGCACACACACACACACACACACACACACACACACACACACACACACACACACACACACACACACACAACACATATATACACATAGACACGCGCAAACAAATGACACAAAAATCTACGTGTTGCACGTGTTATATTGCATGTTACTACGACCTGGAGATGGATAGGCCTAATATTTTGTTTCTGTCGACAGTCTACTTGACCAGAGAGTAAAAAATGAATACACAAACCGACGTGTTTTTACCGGAGCCCAGTCTCTGAGATGGATGACGTCTTACAAGCTTTTAATCTGATCAGTGTTATCTCAGGCGCATGTGGCCAATTATGACAAATGAAGCTCAGATTCTTGTGTGATATCTTCGTGCTTAAACATGTAGGCTACAACTAGGCCTGTTTTTGCGTAGTGCACCCAAGTGCAATTCTTCTTACCAGAGTCGAAGTATATTCATTAATATGTGTACCGTCCATACACATATGCGCGCACCCACCCACCCTTTTCACTTCTCCTTGTAGCATGCATAACAACTTGTAGTGTAGGGAGATGATAAAATGTCTGTCAAATAGAAATTCCTTTCCCTCATTTTTTCTCTTTCAGAACGTTGTGAGCACGATTGTGGGTGTCATCAAGGCACAATACCCATCTTTGTTTTACCATTTTAGGGTCTACTCTGACATATCCTCAGCGGCACCACCCGGGACATCTACCTCTCTTGAGTTAGAGTTTTAATGGTGACATAGAAATATTTTCCTCAGAACAATCGTTCTCTTTCTCTGAGTGGCATTGTAATATTTTTTGTCTAATCTGCGTTTGGTCCCAGGGAGGAGAAAAGGCCCACACATGTTACGCACACTAAAATTCAGAGTTATGCCCATTTCTGTAACTTCTCTCTAGTTTACCTAAACGCAATCCTAAATAATCTACAATATAAATGATGAAAATGTATTTCTAGCTGTTTCAGTTTTCTTTAAGATCACACCATATATGTGTTCTCCACTACTGCACGTATTGACCTCTGCAGCATTGTAGGGAAGCCACATCTCCATCGTCTCAGTCCCTGGAATGTCAGCGTGTTTTCCTTTTTTTTTTTTTTTTTTTTTTTGCAGTGCTTGTTTGGTATTTTTAGACTTGGCCAGAAAGTGCTTTGTTTTCTCTCAGGAGCTTAACCGATTAGAACTCCAAAGCTGGTCTATTTTTGTTTTCTGCGGAAAAAATATAGTTTAGTGAATTCATCACAGGCATATAAAATTAAATTCAGACAAAGTACTGGATGAAGTGTGACATTTTTAATCATATCTGGTGTAAGAAGCGTGTGTGGATGTTTCAATACATGTTTGGAAGATGAATTATAGTCTCATGATGATCTAATATAGTACAGGAAAAGCGGGACAATCCAACTTCTTTCTAATTTCATAGCCTCGGTCTTTCTCAGAAAGATCAGTAAGCCTAGCTGTTTTGTGTTTTGCTACTACAACATAGTATGAAATAATTTCTCAAACTAGGAGGTAGATTAATTCGTGAATCCTTACGTTACTGTAATTTAGAATATGCCTATGCATGCAGATCACTGAGAGAGAAAACTAATAACTAGGAGAGGGATTTTACTCAAAGAAATAGATCCAGTACTACAGTAGCCAACACGACCTATATAGGCTACCAAAGACACAGTAATCAAATCTAACCATGGCGTAAATTAACATTAAAATTTTTGAAAACAACGATAATGTAAGAATTATGTTGTATTATATATGCTTATGATTTAGTAAGCAAGTTTCCAGCTACTGCTATCCATATTTTAGGTAGCCTAGTTGAAAGTAGGGTATGGTGCGACACTTGCTCTGATAGCCTACAGTATGATTCTCATAAAAAATGAAATAATAAAAAAAATCGTTTCCTGATAATATACAATAAGTTGGATTCTATATATGTGATCTTAATTTGAACCCAGGATTTTACATATACGTATTTTATGCTCTAATCCCTGGATTGCATGATGTTCTCTTTAGGTACACTTTTTTGCATGTGAATAGTAGCAACGTTTGTGTATTTTACTAAAAATACTATAGGCTATAGATGTAACCTACCTCTCCTCCCTGTCCGGACTCATGTTTGTTCACAGGTGCAGACAGGAAACGAGGCCGACAGACCTACACACGCTACCAGACCTTGGAGCTGGAAAAGGAGTTCCACTTTAACCGCTACTTGACCCGGCGGCGGCGCATTGAGATTGCGCATGCAGTTTGCCTCACGGAACGTCAGATCAAAATTTGGTTCCAGAACCGACGGATGAAGTGGAAGAAGGAGAACAAAACAGCAGGATCGAGCTCTCCTACTATTGACGCGGTTGGCGGCGAGGATGAAGAAGAAGACGAAGAAGAGTGACTTGTATTGCGTGAAAGGAGCAGGGCTCCAAACCCCACTAACTCTGATTATGAAGGAGAAATCCTCATCCCCTCAGTTTGTTCAACACTGAGTAAAACCAATTATACTACCTAATAAAATATATTTGTTGTTCTGTAGATGTGCAAGTTGAAGTCCCATGAAGGCTGAATGAACAGTAGGCCAACGTCTTTGATTTTGCACATAGGCATAGCCTAAAATGTTATATGATATGACCATTCGACTTTGTGTCTTGTAATGCACGGAATAACTGTGCACTCTTTGTATTCAGGTTATTGTTTTTATTATGTTGCAGAGAAATCTAAAAAGGGACTCTTTAAAACAAAACAAAAACATTTAAAAATGCTAACCATTTCTCTTTTCTTGTATTGATCGAGATATTTCGTGTTTTTATTAAAGCGCTTTTCTTCTAATTGCATTTATATTTTGAAAGATGTCTTTATGACAAAAATATGAACAATGGACAAAGGCCTACGGCATATAGGTATATTATAGTTATATTGTTAATATTATTTTCATTTTGACTTTTCGTTGTGAAATGTTTTGTGCGATCCAATAATAATAATAATTAAAAGAAAGAAAGAAAGAAAATCAACGAAAAAAGAATCAGACCTTTTCTTTTTGGTTGCAGTACCATCTTTGCTAGATACCATGATGATGAAGAAGATACAATGCAGAGAAATGCTTCTGATTGTCATTTATTCTAGTCTATTTGCAGCAGCAACACAGCTGGACGGAATTTGTAAAACATTTCAGCAGTGTGAACAGTAGATCATAGAAAATGGATAGAAAAAGGATAGAAAATCTTAAAGGCTTCATACATGTGTTGTGGTGCCTGCGTATGAGGAGGCCAGGATGATTTTTTCCGACCAGAGATGGAACAGAAAACAATGGTACTGGCAGGTTGCAACTAATGCGTTTATTGCGTCAATGAAATGGCCACCATAAAAGTAACAAAAAATCGACAAAATAGGAAATGTGCTTCCTGCAGTAAATGCCTCTCCATATGCTCTGGCTGAATAACACAAACAATTGCCCTTTCCGTTCTGGGTTAAAATTTAACCATACATTTTAGAAAAGGGTCTACTCTTCGATAGCCTATATAAGATTGTTGTTATGAATGCATTTCTACAACAGAGACTAAGGCCACGCAAACAGCAGGGCCTTATTTAGGATGCTCAAAGCGAGTGCAGCTTCAGAGTGTCGCATTGCGAAATGTAGTCTTCATTTTCCGATAGCCTGTATAAAACAGGAGGAATCACTGGAACAAAGACAAGTTAGTAGACTGTGTTCTTATTATTTCCATAATATATGCATCAACAAAGTTGAATTAGGGTAGTGGAACAGTGGAAGTTGGTGGAATTTTGCGCAATGCTTCAGAATTCTATAGTCATTCCTTGATATTAACTTTCTTTCTTTTTTTGAAGAAAGTCTCCAATACTGTCATAAAATATAAGACTAGATAAATCCTTTATCATTCACATGAGAAAATCAGTTTTTATACAGTTAATCGTGCCGCCCGCCCTACAGTGATTTTTAAAGTCATATTTGCAGGCCAAAGATTGGACATAACTATAATGCGTAATACTTATTTTTGCTATGACAAAAACATTACACAATACATAGAGGGAAATATGTGTTTATAACGATAAAAACAACATCAAAAATCATATTCTAACCAAAGGCAGCTTCGTAAACTAACACCTAATGTGTAAAAGGCCAACGCCTGACGTTTTATTGGGATGCAAACAGAGCCCACTGTCTTTACTGTCTGAATCAAGATACAATGTATTTGCTCAATGGGTGCGGTTGAATCAACGTAAACTTTTACAAGTCTCTTAAAACCCCAAAGAAAGACACACGTGTCTATTTCGGCTTTGTGTACAGATCACAGGACAAATACCACCAAAAGATCTAAAGGTCTTACGTCAAAAACGGGGAAAATACTCCAAATTTCTCCTTGGTTTTGTAGGTGGAAAAGATGGCGACGAAGAACCACTGCTGCTAAAGCAGTCATGAAGAAATGCAATAAATTCCTTGTTGTTTTATGAAAATTTACAACTTTGTGATAGAACTTTATGAGTGCCTGGGTCCTGGGATTGGCCGAGGATGGTCATGTGGATGGCTAACCGTGAACATGAACTTTTTATGATTTCCCAAGTGGTTATATTGCAGCATTCTTTTGGCCGCTGCACCTTATGTTACAACACTGAGCTCCTTCAAGCTTCTGAGCAGAAAATAGTGTATAAGCTTTATCAAAATAACCTTTTAGATACAAACCGCGTCGCCGGGTGAGTATTGGAGCCTTAGCGCAGGACCAGCCTCCCTGCGTAGTGCTATGCTAATGTGACTGCTTGTGATTGGGATTTCCGCTGCCATGGAAAGTGAGTGAGATAGTGGACATGCAGTCGGTCTCATCTAATTTTTCATACGGGGATTCATCTCCCATTTACAAATGTGAGAGAAAAGGATGCGTAAAAAGCGGCGACAGCACTGTCACAGCCGCGACTCACGAGGTAATGGCGGGACCGAGTCAAGCTCCGGGAACGCCCGCCTGCCAGCGGCATAGGGCTCGCACTGTCCTGCGAGTCGGTGACGAATTATCAACAAAGGTAAGGCGTGCTGTCATTATCTCGCGCTTGTTTCGTTTTTTGGAATTCGACTCGTAAGCTCACACGGTGATTAAGATGTATTTTGCTGCACTTTACGCATGCATTGTTAGGGAGCCGAATGTTACTGACTAACCAAACGTTATTGTTATTTCTTCATAGTTGTCGGACAGATAGTGGATTTCTTTTTTACCTGATTCTTCACATGTTGTCACTTAAGAGTATTTTAATCAGGGTCATATTTCTGAAATACATAATATTATCATTTTTTTCGAACGCGGTTGTGGTTCCTGCAATGATAGTGGTAATAAGATAACGGTAATAGAAGAGCGAAGCTGAGGTTTGATGGAGCTGCATTGCTGCCAATCGGATCCGAGTTCGCCTGTCCGGGGTCACCTCTTACGTGAGATGCTTAATCAAGACGCACGCTGCTCTGCGACATTCCTGTACTCTGCTGTGTATGTGGAGGAGCAAACATTGATTTTTGGAGAGATTGAATACTTTGCTTTAGTTACAGGAAATAAGGAATGTTTCAGACATTTTAGACCACATTCTGCATTTTTAGGTCATCTCTCTATCTCACTCTACTAACAATTGGCTGTGTCGTGTATATGTGGGCAGATGGTGAGGGTCTCTGACGTTTGCTGATTTTATTTCCCCTATCATTTCCTGTAAAGCAGCATTCTCACCCTTTGGTTTCCATTTGTTTTCTCCACACTGCAACACCTTCTGGCGCCAGTCATCGGCAATAGACTTAAATGACTGCAATTGCTCTCAACCGCAGTCCATGCTCGTCGTCATACACAAAGATATAAATAGAAAATAATATCGTCAGTTGTTGGTGCCTTGTCCATTTTAACATGTGACATTAGCAACCTCATAGAAATATGTTACAATTCATGGCTCTACTAATTTCACCAATCTGATACAATGAAAAGGCCTATGGGAAGGCCTACATATTTCATGGAACATTTCAGTGCAGCATAAGAGGCGTCATTTTAACTATGCAGGCTGCAGTTCTGAGGTTCGTGTTAATTCTGTCATTCCGCCATTTCATTACACTGGCTAAAAGTGATGAGGTGACAGGTCTTTGCGGTATCCGCTGCTTGTTGATTTGATCAAGCAGCACAATAGCCAGAGCTTTCATTGTATGCTCTCTGGCGCCATCTTGTGTCATCCTTTAAAAGTCACTGTTAGTGCAGAAGAGGGTCTTTCCATTAGAAAAAAAATAACTCTTTGCGCGCGCGCCTGTGTCTGTGCACGCGGGTGCGCGAGCATGCTTGTGTGTTGATCACAAGTATGCGACTTGGATGAATAACCACTAGATCACACTATTTCTTGACCGTTTTTTTTTAACTTGTTATTCCAATACCATTCGAAAACATACAATATGCGTTGCAGCATGTGCGTGTATGTGCTCCAGTTGCGAATAGCGTAGCCTAGGGTGCGTTTCCCACAGACAACTAGAAATGCGATATTTGAATGCGAATAGAACCTTCCTGAAATGCTGTCTGCAATAAACCGAACAGACACTGCGGCTGGAGATAACAGGAAAACAGGGAGGGGCGGGCGACCCTGCGGCACTGAAACGTAAAAGAATGCAGAGGTTGTAAATTCTCTTGGCTGCTGTGGGCGCGCTTTGAAGTGCCTACGTTTGGGAGAGATTTGTGGCATACACGTAGCAGCTAGGCCTGCAGGCCCCGATTTTGTGCATCCTACATTTCCCTCTTAAAAATCAGCAGATGACTGCTCCAAGGTTATTGCAATTGTTTTGTTTTGTTTTGTTGTTTTTATGCTGTCAGTAAAGCGCATCTAGGCCCCTGCACTGGACATCTCCCCTTCACGTCTCTCAGACAAGCCTATGTTAATGCGTCTGTTTTTCACCTGATTTAGTTTACATGGGCAAATTGCCACGTCAAGTAAAGTTGGTCTTTCAGCAACAAATGGGTGCTCATTGGACACCGGAAAGGTATAATGTGTGGGTTAGGAGTACGCAGAGCCTGGCTTTACAGAAGCGAATGCGAGGTGTATGCTAAGACTTGCCATTCACATTTAGCCCGGTCAGGTTACTAGCTGAAAGTAATCTTCAGTTAACATCTGCCTTGTGTTTGGGAGGTCCACAGCCTACCGCCCCGTGTCTTTATTACACACTGTATAGGCCTAATTCTGGAAAACACATTTGTTAAAGTAGTCGTAGGCTAATATTTGCATAATTTAATGTGCGCTAAATCTCCACTTTCAGGTCTTATAATTATTTGCCACATTAAATATCGGATATAATGCAAGGGCACATATTCCCCAAGAAAATAATCTCATTATAATGGAATAAGAGTTATTGTCAAGCATATTTACACTAACACAAATCGCCTGAAGGGGGATCACGACATGAAGACAGTATGGAGGATTTTAACACTGAGAGAAATATATTTTTTAAACTTGCATCTCAATCCTTGTCAACTTTGGAGAATACAGAAAAGTAGGCCTGTGCATAGTAAAATGTATGGAAATTTGAGTTCACAGTCACTTAATAGGGCACTCTTTTAATGGAGTGCAAACTATTATCAATATTAAAACTTTGTGCGTCGAAACTCCACAGTCAATGAATTTAAATATACTTTACAGGAGCTGCCATTGGCAAACTTTTGTGTGTATGCTTTATTATAGTGAAAGGGGTAATATTCATATAACCATTAACCATTTTTCTCCAAAACACTTGCCTTATACTGGCTACATTGCGTTATTTTCGATTCGGAGACAAAGTTAACAAAGCATTTATGAAGTAAGAGGGTGTATAACTCTCAAATAAGTAGACCTACGTACTGTATTTTTTCCTATCCTATATACTGTTCACCCATGTAATCACAGTTCGCTGATGGCACTCAGGGTTAAAACACAAATAAACGTGGGCTATATGTTACAAAACCCTATTAGAAACTATAAGTACAATCACTGAATGTACGGTACTAAAATGTTAATTCCAAAATCCAATTTCTACAAGAAATAAAATAAAAGTTTAAAAACACACAACCCACGTAAGTCACATAAACACAACTTTATTTGTGTACCTATGACAAATTTATATCATACAGTGATATTTCATGTCTTCACGGTAGCAAAGTACATACGGAGGTGACATTTATTTTTCAAATTAATAAATTGAAATAAATTTCCGTAATTGCTGGTAAATTTATTTACAAAATCCAAACACACGTTTCTTGTTTTCTACAATGATAAAAATCAATGGCGCAATGCAGCACAATATGTGGATATTCTATAAATATGCCAAAATATCATGCGTCAAGTATTCCAAGAACTTTATACTACATGTATTTACACAATTAATTATCATAAATAAATGTAGATGATAGAATTAAAAACACGTATTATATCCATTCCACAGTTAACAATACTTTTAGTAACAACAGAATACTCACATATTTTCAGTAGACTATCATGCGCTAAACTCGTGAGGCTAAGAAGAGTTACAGTAGACTGGACAAAAAGTATCTGTCACGCGTTTCCTCTCTGGTCTCAGACTGGGTCAACACAGTACAGCTCTTCCTCGATGCGCCTTTTGCTGAGTTTTCCGGCCGAGCCCCACAGTTCTTCTACGTTTGCGCGGTGATTTACTGTCCCGTGGGTCGTTTCTCAACTATTTCCGAAGCACTGTATTACAGCCAAGTTGCTTTTGTGAAGAAGTGGCCAGGATTTTTCATATTGATGGCGTCATTCTCATGCGTTCTCAAATGTATCTGAAACACAAACGAAAATAATATTTGGTTACTACATCAGAAACCATGTATTTTGTTATAATATAGGTCAAGTTGTCTTTAATCATTTTTCGCTTTGCTAGGGGGAGAATCTAAAACCTGTCAAACTCTTCAATGAACCACTAATTATTAACAAGTCCTTTAAATGCCAAACTTGTCTGCTTTCTCTCACAACTGCACACACAATGGCAGCTTCCCGTGCGCACAAAAGCAGTCGGGGCTGAAGGAAACGATGCATCCTCGGTGTGGAGGAAGCAAAACTGAAAGTAAAGAGTAAAGAATCATCAGCCCCCACTTGTTATGCTGAGATGCAGTATTTATCACATCACAAAACCCGAAGGACTCATAGATTAAGCATTACATGCGCCATGGAGTGGAGATGTCCATGCACACAAGAGCAAATACCGAGCCGTTAAACGCATTACTAGGCCATAATTCTGTATATGCTATAGAACTAGGTATGAAATGTATTCAGGAAGACATGTGTCTAAATATATTCTCTGGATAAACAACTGCAGTAATAAGTGACTTTTATGGTGGCATAGAAAGCCACGGGGTCAATGAGCGCACACACACACGCGCGCAGACACACACACACACACACACACACACACACACACACACACACACACACACACACACACACACACACACACACAATGTAAAAAGCCAATGCTAAAACCCATAGGTTAATTCCAAATCACTGCAAAGGGAGTGTTATGTGTGGTAGACATATTTTAATCTGACGTCATCATGTGAGGTGCATTTTTATTCTAATCAATTCTGATATAATGAAGCCAAGTTAAAAGGCGCAGAGGTCAGGAGCTACCTGTTGCAAACGTTGCTACGTTAGCAACTGCACTGTCATCTCAAGTATAATTCTGAACATCACAGGACAAAATAAATAGATTACAAAATGATGTGCGTATACAGCTCTTTCGTTTTTTAATTATGACTGAATACACAATGAATATTAGACAACCTATTACCTGCAGATCAATGATGTATGAAATAATGTTTTGAAATGTTTTGAAACTCGATGCCCTTTTGTACTTCGTTTTTCTTTGACTGGGTAAGGCCATAGCGTGTATAGGCAACATGAGCAGACCACAGCCAAAACAGAAGGGGGAGAGTGTCGATGTATTCAATTTAGTGCTTTAAGATTCCATTGCGATTCGCATAGTGCAATCTCATTGGAAGGAGAGGCAATGGAGAGGGCATGAAAAAAGAAAAGGCATCTCTGGGCTTCGCGCTGGGGTCCCCCGGCGCATGCAATCACAGCCCCCCTCAAGGGTGCTATTTTGCAGGCGAGGGCTCATGCGATTGGTCAGCGTCTGGTCAGATGGTACGGTTTCCCTCTGTCCCACACTGGCACACAGCCACCCAGCACCCCCCCTCAACTAAAACCCAATCTCCGATAAACTACTAATAGCTAAACCACTTGGACTATAAAACACAACAAATCATAAACCAAGGAAAAGAACTGTACCCTCCCAATGAGTTCCTATTTTGTAAACTCAACTTTCCCAGTGACTCTGGCTGGTGGACAGGAGTCGTTCTTGGGACAAATACCGTTATATTCCTCCGGATATACAGATCCTTTAAGACACTATTCTGGTGCTGCTTATGGAGCTACCAGCGTCCAAGAGAAGGCGTACTCATCATCTTTTTACCAGCAGACGAATGGTGCCTACAGCCGGTCGTCTACAGCCGGTGCTTGCGATTATGCAGCGGCCAGCTTTTACAGGGATAAGGACCCCGCTTGCGCACTCGCCAGTATAGAAGATCACTCTCTCGTTCTTAGCCAAGACCACCGTAAGACGGACTGCACAGCGACTCTTAACAAAGGTTTATTCGTGGAAAACGAAGACCAGAAGCCGTCGGTGCCGGTTTACCCATGGATGCAGAGGATGAACTCTTGTAATGGTGAGTCCTTGGTTTTATCGCGTTTTAGCTACCGTTTATGGTTGCTGTTTACATTCACACAGACTCGCCTGAGACGTGACTTGCTTCTACAGTGTACAAAGCCGGAAGCCGTTACAGTAGGAAAATAATGTCGCTTTGGTGTTCAGCTCCATAACAGTTACACTGGAGTCTGTCAGACACACCGCCCTTATACACTTTTCACTGCCGACTAGATTTTCACTTTCTCTCCCATTTACCACGAGGAGATGAGTTTAATTGCCGCAAGGCTCATATCTATCAAGCTACAGATTAAAGGCACTAAGACCAGAGCACAACCCCAGTTAACAACGACGAGGCTGTTGACTCCAATCATTTCTCTTATCACAAAATGGCTCGTATTGTTGTTTTGACAAGCTCTCCCTCTGTTACCGCCCTGCTGTACACTATCGCCAAGTACAGAGGCAATCACAAGACAAATACACTTTGTGATACCGATATGCGAGGCTAACAATTCCACACAACATGTCAAGGGGAGATAATAACAGAAATATTAATATGCAAAAAAAAAAAAAAAACACGTGTAGCCTATGACATGTTGGACATTAAGCAAATATCAGGTGTAAAGAGGGGGTAGAATACCAATTTACTTTCAACTTAAAGAATATTTCCTCTTCTTGTCTCTTACAGTAGCCCAAGATCACTGTTGGTTGGTTTAATTTCTACTGTAGAATGTAGTTTTGTGTTTCTTTTGGTGCTCCAATGTGTCTGTACATGGAGTGTGATGTGAGTGAGATTTTGTGGAACTTTTGCCATTCTTTTAATACTGAGCCATAGCCCCGGAACACTATGTCAAATGTCCAAACTGTAACCGGACACTGTAAATTTATGTACGGATGTGAAGCTTGATATGATAGCCTACATGAAAATAGTTTGTCAAAATGCATGGGAACAGAAATAGAACTTCACAAGCCTCTGTTGGTTTGAGCAATGTTGTATACTTTTAACTTCTACGCAGACTGATGCCATATCCTGGGGCACATTTGAATGTCAGTAAATGTGTTGTAAAACAAATTAATAACATAAACCATCCGTTACTTTTAAACATTGTGCAAAACTGGCGAGTATGAGGATCTTCTTGGTAAAGCTCAACACTTTAAAAAGCTTGAATGCATGTATGTCCGAGACTCAGAAGTTTCAAGTCATTATGTTACCCTAAAGCCATTCCTCGTCATTTTTGTCTTCAGGGAAAATATTTTCAAAACAGTAATGTTTGACCTTCTCTTTCCTTTTTTTTGAATAGGAGCCTTCGGTAACCCTGGTCGAAGGGGTCGTCAAACGTACACTCGTTACCAGACTCTGGAGCTGGAGAAAGAGTTCCATTTTAACAGGTACCTGACCCGGAGGCGCCGTATCGAAATCGCGCACGCTCTGTGCCTGACAGAACGCCAAATAAAGATTTGGTTCCAAAACCGAAGGATGAAGTGGAAAAAAGAAAACAAACTCATCAATTCCTCACAAACGAGTGGAGAAGAGGAGGAGGAGAAGAGGACAGAATAATAAAGGACCTTAGACAAAAAAATAGCATAGAGGGCACACCAATTCTCCCTTTCATAAAAGATGAAGACTTATCTCTTTCCCTCATATGTCAAAGTTGGCACCAGTGAAATTGTTGTTCAATTCGTTGTAGCATTCCAGGATTCATCTTAATATTTTAATTGTTGCTGTCATTTTTTGTTTATCTTTTTGTATAATTAATGCCGAATATCGATTAAATGTGTTTTTTGTGCGCGCGTCTCGACTTAGGAGTTGGTCTTATAAAAATGACCGAGTTTAACGAGCTATTTGAAATATGTCATATTCGTGTTCATATTTAAGATGTATTAAAATAAAATGAAAATCTCATTGCAGAAATGAATCACTTTGCTTTTCCTTCCTGGTTTGACATCTTTGTGGAGTACATGCTAACAAGTAATTGTTTACCCTAAAGGGAAAAGGAACGATGTATATTAATGATATAACCCAGAAATTACTTGACCAGGGCAAAATTAATTCTAAAATATATATTACTTGATATTTTGTCTTTAAAAAACATCACCACCTTATAATCCCAGTGAGTTTAAACATTGATAAACCTGACAGAGCAGGAAGTTTTAGAGTACAGTACAGAACACCTGCTCCCAGTCAATGCTGTACGGCGTGAAAGCAAATAACAGAAATTTGTAAATAACTTATATTTGTTTGTGAAATCATACTTGAGTGGAAACTGTGGTCGAACAGTAAATTAAATTATATGTTGTCAAATCTTAGAGCAACATTGCGGGGTAATCTTATATGTCCTATACCTTTTTGGCGCCCACTAACCCATTGGAAGTAATTGCATAGGTAAAATCAGTTCGTCACTTAAAACGCACGAGATATTGAGAGGAGGGCGCAATGAAAGTTGTAGGCCCACTTAAGAAAGGCGTCCGAAAACGTCAGTGAACATCTGAAGTGGGGTAATGAATGGCAGAAGGAGAAAGTTGACCCGTCCAAGCTGGACATTCACCCGAAGGCGTTGAGTGGCCGAAGGAGGCCCTCTCCATTCTTTTGTGCAGGTAGAAGCGCGTCTTTGGGTAGTGTTTAAAAAGAGGTCTAAGCCTGAATGGAAAACATTGATAGGCCAGACAGACATATTAATATCATAGCTACGGCTGCATAAATCTACAGTGACTGTCATCACACAAAAACAAAACAGTCACTCCTACATATTCAGTTTTGAATTCACCAAGTCCCATCGTGAAACTTAAACTAAAAAACTTAAACAAATCCAACTGTATCATGGTATGAAAGGTATCTGGCATCATTCATTAGTTTTGCCACAGTTTCATATTACAGCGCATAGGCCTATGCTAAGTCACTTAGGCTTTTGAATGAGCAAAATCAAAAGAGGCCAGAAGTCACAAAATTGCTTTCCACATATTCAGTCCAAAATAAGTTGCCTTTAGCTGGCGCCTAGCTGGGGATGTTCACCTACAACATCAGTTTGCTTGCAAATGCAGTCAATACGAAACCTTTACCATAGAGGCTACAGTACAAGCCTAAAGTTTCCATTCAATGTTCGATAAGCCCTGTAACAGTCACCATAAAAACACCCATCTTACTACAAATAGATAGCCTACTACTACTACTACTACTACTACTACTACTACTACTACTACTACTACTACTACCAAAAAGGCTAATAATAAGAATAATAAGAATAATAATAAGAATAATGGTGATAATAATAATAATAATAATAATAATAATAATAATAATAATAATAATAATAATGATGATGATGATGATAAAGTGAGATATAATGCTATGTTTTTCAAAACCATCTGTGCTGTAGAAATCTACAGCCCCTAACATGATGAAACAGGCATTATTGGAATGAAAGTGTTATTTTTCTTTAGTATATTTTAGTATTAACAAAGCAGTTCTGGACAAACTAACACGCAAAAGGTCAATACATAACATTAATGACACAGTGATCACAACAAGTGATACTGGACATAATAGTGGTACAAATCATTTTTATTATCGTTGTAAAAGAAGACAAAAGGAGGGAAGGTATGGAAGGAAGGGTTTCTTTCTCTCAATAACCCATATGTCCAGTAGGTGGCGCTGTCTGCCAACGCGCAGCACACCACAGCATTGGGAGGCACACGTTGACTTGAGCCTAACGACTCCCATCTCGTCATCATTTGTAACCATAGAGCATGAATTACCTCTTGAAGTCATCAGTGAGAATTTACGACTGGTCAACAAAAGCACGTGATTCCCAAACGCACCCCCACCCCCATATTTGGCCGCATACATAGCAAAAACGAAGTACAGTGCATTGCTATAATTCATTAATACATCATAAATCGTGAAGCACAGCGTTATAACGACCAAGATCTACAAATCAAGCCCTCTAAAACAACCTAAATGAGCTCTTACTTTGTAAACTCGTTCTCAGGGCGCTACCCAAATGGCCCCGACTATCAGTTACTAAATTATGGAACTAGCAGCAGCGCTATGAACGCTTCGTACAGGGACTCCGGCACCATGCATTCAAGCTCTTACGGCTACAACTACAATGGGATGGACCTAAGCGTCAATCGTTCAACCAACACGGGCCACTTTGGGGCTGTTGGGGATAGCTCCCGGGGCTTCCAGTCCCCGGCTCCGGAGACGCGATTTCGGCAGCCATCAAGCTGTTCGCTCGCGTCTCCGGAGCCTCTGCCCTGTTCCAACAGCGAGAGCCTGGGATCCAAAAGCTCTTCTCCCCCCTCCGACCAGAGCGCCTCAACAACGGGCAGTAACCTCACCAACAGCACACATTTCACAGAAATCGACGAGGCCAGTGTTTCTTCCGAGACGGAGGAAGGCAACCACAGATCAAGCAACCCCGCTCCCCGGACGCAGCAAAAGCAGGAGTCCACCGCCACATCCACCACGTCGGCGTCGACCGATGGCCAAACACCACAGATATTCCCCTGGATGCGGAAACTGCATATAAGCCATGGTACAGAAGTATTTTGTTATAACGTTTGTGTAATCTCGATGTATTCCAGTGTTAGTTGTTTTACTAGAGGGTAAAAGAAGTGTAACCTACGAGCCTTTATTTTAATTTCCGTGATAGCGCCATAAATCTTTCAAGTGTGGAGCCTTACAAACTGTTGGCGAGAGAATGGCAGTGGGGTGGTAGAAAGGACAGAAGGACAGGGAGACTTGAAAGTTGTTGTTCCCTCGGAAAGTTACGCTTTATTTTGTGTGGGAACTTAATTAGGCTGGGGGGCAATAAAAGAAGAGGGGCCATAAAAGGAGTAGAGCCAAAATGAGATGGTGAAAACAAAGTTGTGGGATGAAGAGGAAAAAAACAACAAAAATAGAGGAAAGACAATAACAACGTGTGAAATTATCGAGACACCTCCAAGGTGCTCCACGTAAAACGAATTTAGACCAAGTAAACAGCCGGATAGCTGTAGCGAGGTATGTCTAGTGTAATCCCATTGCTCTCTGGATTGGGATTGTACTGAAAAACCAAGGCTCGTTTGTGTCTAAATGTGTGTAAATGGACGCATGCTAACAAGTTGTATGTGGTCATCTGCTTTTTTGATTGCTGTGCCCCTGCATTCCGCTAATGCTTGTTCCCACTGCGTTTTGTTCATGCTGTTTAGATATGACGGGACCAGACGGCAAAAGGGCCCGAACCGCATACACCCGCTATCAGACGCTAGAGCTGGAAAAAGAGTTCCATTTCAATAGGTACCTCACCCGGAGGAGGAGGATAGAGATAGCCCATGCGCTGTGTCTCTCAGAACGGCAAATTAAGATCTGGTTCCAGAATCGAAGGATGAAATGGAAAAAGGACAATAAGCTGAAGAGTATGAGTTTGGCTACTGCAGGTAGCGCTTTCCAGCCGTAGTAGTGCTTATCAATTCTGTGCTGGCTGAGAGGATATCATAATAAATGAAATACAAAATAGATTTCAAAACACAGTTCCAGTTCAGCGCGGCACTTTTCGGCATGTTGTTGATGTTTTAGGCAACTTAAAATTCTACTGTGGTACTGCTATAATTAATTCAAGAAGTTAGTGTTCATATGTTGTTGTTTTTTAATACTATGGTGACTATTATTTCGAGAGGAAAGAAAAGGAAAAAAAAAAAAAAAAATCAAATGCCGCCTGATGATGTTCTTGTTATAAATATTGTTTATGTGTCAAGTGCTATGTTAATGCTTTCTTGAAAGTTAGCATGCAGCTCTTAAATGTTATAACTTATTTACGATCTATAACAAGTGTATACTTTGAGTTTACAATTTAGAATTGCCTTTGCCCCAATATGAAGTGAAGCTGTAGTATAGTGGTAACTGCAATGCTTCTGCAGAGCCCTCCGTGTGTTTCATGCCTCTCTTCATGCTTAACTATTTGTCTGCATAAGTTCCTTTTGGTTTTCGTCATGTGTTCAAATCCACCATTATTTTTACGTAAAAAGGGGAAACCTGTATATAAACCTCGCTGTCTCAGTTCATACATGTGTATAGTTATATTAAAAAAATGTAATTGTATAATATTGGATCATGGTTATGTTCCAAGCAGGATGTACATATTAGACATTTTTAATGTGACCAATTAGCTCTTCGTAGTAGGCAGTATGGATGACAAGCGTGTGAAAGCTGAAATAAATGGCAATTATCATGTCATACTGCCTGTACGCATTTTGCCAATACGCTTTTTGTATTTGTTTGTAGCTTAAATTGGAGTAAAAAATAAAGTTCCTCATATTCAGACCAACAACTGGACGCATTGATTGCATTTTAGTAGGCTATGGGCGACCCCCGCATGCCCCTCTACCATGGCATCTATAGGTCAAACGCATCTCAGGCTACTAACACTCTGCCAACTTCCTTCCTGGTGTAAATGCGACCACCAACCCGACTTTGACAATAATCAACTATCGATTTGTCTCAACATTGTTAAAACTGTCTTGTGCTTGTCCTTGCACAATTAAGTCAATGAAGTGTCTGGCTTTGTTGAATTCTTGAAAATTTAAGCCGGCTCCGCCAATCAAACCAGTCAAAGAAAAAGAAAAACCCTGCAACTTCTCACTTTATGCTGTAAATGTGAATTGGAATCACCTGGCCATCACAGGAAATATAAACAAAACCACAAACCGCAACAACTGAAAACTACTGTCTTGACATAGACTAGGCTACAGTAGAGATCACACAATGCCCCCTGCATGATTTTCTTGTTTGTTAGAGACAGCTCGTCCTAGACTGACAGCATCTGATTCCAAGAAAACAAACACTGAACTCATAAACTTACCAAAGTGTCTCCAATGGTTAGGCTAAGTCTAGACGACTTTTGAGAGCTGCATAAGAGTCCTGTCATGGGAACTAGTTGTCCGACCCGCTTGGTCGCCTGCGTTTAGCAATTCCGCTTTCCCTTTTCACCAAACTATACCAAAAGTAGCTATGACATTTACATGTCAAACGGATGAGCATTTTATCTTGAAGTTAGATCGTAAAAATCGCCCAGGCCACAGACAGATACCCCTTACTGGCTCTCAAAAGTCACGTGGGGTCCATAAAGTTAGTTTTATGGTTTTGGGGAGTTGACAATGTACTATATATTTCACATTCTAGAATGCAAGTGACGGTTTAACTGCTTCGAAGGGATTCTAAAGGGTCAGTTGCGATGGTAAGCGCAGTCTGGTAGGCCACTGCTGTGCCCGCGCCTGGTCCGCGTAATGTCTCTTCTCTGGTTTTACATTCAAGGAAATATGGACTATGGATTATGCATACACGAAGTAAGTTCAGATTAAGCCTCTTGCATGGTCATTTGGTCTCAGAGTGAGGTTGAGAGGAGAGGGACACTGTGTCAGATAGTGGGAGCAATTAGTTTTGCCCCCAGCCTATGTCACAGGGCACATGAAGGCTGTTGTATGGCTAGCCTACTGCTGATGAACCACTAGACTTTTGCGCGTCTAGTGAATTAGTATGAATGCATTTGCATGAGGACACATGGGCAAAATGTGATAAGAGGATATATGTGCAGGCTATTTCACCTCATGGCAAATTCTGAGATGGTGTTTTAGGCCTTAAGAATTTTAGTTGAGGCGATTCTGTCATAGCAATGTGTTTAGATGTATTAATAAACAGTTTAACACATTTCCCTTACAATTATGTAATGCAGATTTTTTGGCGTTCACAGGCTTTAAAATCCACAGGGCCATGGATATATTTGTTCGGATACTACCTTTATTCGTATAGCTAAGTCCTTAGCAGTTCAACAGCAGGAGCAGTCTTGAGGTTGAACGAAATAGACTATTGAGTTATCGAGATGGCCTGGTGAATTTTGAGGTTTACTGGAATTCACACCTATTAAGTTAAGCCTATAGCATTAAATTTAAATGTTACAGGCCATATAAAAGCAACAAATGGGTTTACACTGCATGGTAGACTAGCCTATTCTTGTTGTATCTTCAAGTTTCATTTAGCAAAAAAAAAAAAAAAAAACATTTAGCAAAATGTGTTTTGTCTTTTGGCTGCATGGTAGTATTTCGTTAATTGTCAAATTACAAAGTTGTTTTGTAAAGTCAACAACAATGGGTCATGTAGAATATCGATTAAAGCATTTTGTAGCCAATAGTGATAATAGTCTAAACTCAAACACCTCACAAATGCATATACACACACTTTCTCTCACTCTCCCTCCCAGTGTTTCCACATTTACCCCCCCCCCCCCCCACACACACACACACACACGCACACAAATTCGACAAGCACATCTTTGTTCCAACTCCGCCCAAGTATTTCCAAAAAGGAAACGTGTGAATAACAACACACTGGATACTGCGACTCTCGACATTTGTATGGAAGTGTCTGCGTGTCTGCAAGAAAATAATCTCACGTGAGAAACATCTAAAAAAGCCAGGCTAATGCTAGTACTAAGCTCGCACATCGCACTAGATCTTCACATGATTTAATTATACCTATCATATAAACTGTTTAATGTTTTTGTCATCATGGCTCTCACATGTAGGCCTAGCCGAGTTCAAATCGAGTGTAAAGTTCGGAACTGTATATCATTAGATTCCACTCAGCACCGTGCAAAGACCCCTCTTTCAAAATGACACTTCACTAGTGGTTGCTCTCCAGTAGGCCTAATAAGAGCATAGGACTGTCATTGATGTGACTATTAATGTTATCCAACATTAACAACAACCGCAAGAAGAAGTCTGTGGTTTCCCTGGTCCACTTTATGACCTAGGCGTAAACTCAGACTTAGGGGAGATTTTGGATAGGAGGACCCTTGGTAGCTTATCTCGTTTATCTAAGTCATTACACAAATTTAGAAACCCCAGTTACGCAATGATACCTTTTCATTTGACCCTTTTTTTTAGGATAGGCCTATACATTATAGACATTTTTTTTTCACACTAGCCTATGCTATTCTCTGCCAGGAGATTCAAAATTAATTGATCTCAAACATTTTTATAAACTGCCTGTTCTGCAGAAAACGCACCCAGCTAGTTGTTTGCGTCGATAATTTCGGTCTTTGAGGATACTGAAACCTAGGTAGACCAGAAGTCTAGGCGACATGGCATGTAGGGTTAATCTGACATGGTACCATCTGTTAATAAATCAATTCATCCTTGCCGGGGTCAGAGAGAGTTTACGGCTGCTGTGAGAAAGCCAATGCAACCTAGAGTACACTGTACTTTCCAGTCAAAATATAATTTATTTTATTGTATTGATAAATGCAAAGGAGAATTTGGGTTGAAATTCTAAAAATTATTGACATTTTAAAGCAACTACAAATATGCAGTGGATGGGCCTAACGTTTAAATTAAACGTAAAGGAAAATCGAAATTCGGCTCTTGGTGTGTGTGTGTGTGTGTGTGTGTGTGTGTGTGTGTGTGTGCGCGCAATAGAATGAGGAAGTTTCATGGGGTAAACAGGAAGGCAAATCTCTGGTCGGGAGGAGAGGCAAGGCGTTCTTTATAATTTTTCATCGGCTTCCTTTTGTCACTGATACAGTGGGAAGGACCAAGGCCTTTACCAAACT
Source organism: Sardinella longiceps (assembly GCA_027497455.2). Taxonomy (NCBI): domain Eukaryota; kingdom Metazoa; phylum Chordata; class Actinopteri; order Clupeiformes; family Clupeidae; genus Sardinella; species Sardinella longiceps. The sequence continues at coordinate 29,231,863 of JAODXP020000015.1, read as the reverse complement.
CCTCCATGCTGGCCTTTTTAGAATCCACATCCGAGTTCATCGCCCTGGACCCTTCACTTTTTTTTTCATTTAACAAAACTAGATTTGCCTGTCGTCGTCTAAAAACCCTTACATAGCCAACAGATCCCATTCGGGCCTAACATGTTTAGGTGTGTCGGTGAGTAACTAGGCGACGGCTATTTCAATGTAAGGTGTGTTTGTGCGTCAGAATGTATTTGCTTGGGTGGGTTAGGATCATGGTATGGCAAATTTACCTTGCACACGGAAAGGTGCCCAAACTGTTGAGAATGGTTGTCATAGTTTTGGGAAAATACATACGGTGTACGAGAGAGGTAGGCCAATTTGCGATTTGAATCTCGGAGTTATTTTACGGAAGTCATGATGCCTGGGGTGACCTTTGAGGTTCCACTGAATACATTAAACCCTTCTATGCAGTCGATGCAGTATCGTGGTAATAATATTGCCCGTCTATCAGTGTGTAGATTTGCTGTTTTGTTTTGTTTTGCTATGTGAAGTTGAAAAACGTTTCTGTGGTCAACCAAAATACGGAATTGATGTAGGATTGAATTTCAGGGACAGATCGAACAGATTTTTATGCCGCTGTTTCGAACGTTTAAATTGCCATTTCAACCTCGTAATGTGTTCTGCATATTGATAGGGGTAATCTTCGCGTGTATATCTCATCCATAATGCATGAGCACGGGATCATCCAGAGGTCAGCAGACGCGCGCAGACGCTTTGGCGCACGCGCTCCAACAAACAAGGAGCTCATCACATGGGGCACTCGATGTTTACTCCTTCAGAAGGGGAGGAAAGGAAGGTTGTCTGAAAATGTATTTATTTACCTCTCTCTCTTTCCTCTTTTGCATCCGATTCGCTAAGCAGTACATGTAGCCTACGAGGATGGGCAATGAAAACATCCTCAGTTCAGTGCACTCTAACACGATAGGTGTTTTTTTTATTATTTTTTTTACTTGTCTGGTGTTGCTTTTAAAGACAAGTCAAACTGCCGATTTCGGTTCAAATCTCACAGTTCTTAAAGCAGATAATATATATACACGTTTTTCAACTTCACATAGCAAAACAAAACAAAACAGCAAATCTACACACTGCGATAGACGGGCAATATTAGGCCTATTACCACGATACTGCATATATTAATAAATAATATATTATCAGGCATCTTCAATCATGTACTTGATGTTTCCTTATGATATGGATTTACCTGGTCATTTTGATATAAAAGATAAGCTATACCAACAGCCTCTAGTGTAAGTATCGTATAATTATCATATAGTCCTATAAATAAAAAGGTAAGATAATTATACGAGGTATATAATAATAATAATAATAATAATAATAATAACAATAATAATAATAAACATCACATAATAAACAGGTAACAGACGTGTGTCCAGCTTGTTTTGGTGAGTGCGTAAATAAAACTTTTGCTAATTAGGCGATCGAACTTCGATTTGGTGTAAGCAAATAAACTTCCATTTGTTTTTCAAACCGTGAGTGTATTTTTTTTCTAGGTTTGGTCTGTTGCACAGGACAATATAGAATCAAACTTCGAGCGAACAACTAAATTAGTCTATAGCTCAAAGACCTGGAATTTGGTCACAGAAATGTACACCACTATGAAACACTGGGAAAGACTACATAACATCAAAGTAGCGTACGGGTGAAATAATTCTATGGCATTATCTTCAACGAACCAATGGCCAACCAAGTTCGTTGACAAATCCAAATAACACGCATGTTTATAAGGTTTCTACCAAAGAGTAGTGGGAAAACTAGATGCAACACTCTAACATGGCCAGCAGAGCCCGCTTTAGACCAAAGTTCTCAGCTTCAGAGAGCACTACCACGGTGTCTGCAGAAAAGCCTCGCCTTACCATAATAATGCAGTCAAAAAGTAGCGCCAGTTATCGATGTTTACAGCATTATGCTGCTATAGATTTCTTTGTATTTATATTCTGAGATGACAATGAGATTTAAGTCCTGCGTGTATGCCCTGGAAATGTTTAGAGAAACCGCGTGCAACCAAATGCATGTTTTTTTTTTTTTACTCGCCAGTAAAAGGCTGTTCAAGTAGCGTAGCTGAATGTAAAATGGCCGTGCGTAGCCGTATAGCACAACGTCTCTCCTCATTTACACGTTAGCCTCGAGCAAGTGAAGGTGAATCTATCCTAGTTAGAATGGCTGTGTAGAAGCACGGGGTCACAGAGTTGAGGGGTCAAAAGTTTACGTCGTGCGTGACTCGGCTGTGGGCTGTCGACTCTTTAGACCAATTGCTGGATGTCAATGGCAAAGAGAGAGAGAGAGAGAGAGAGAGAGAGAGAGAGAGAGAGAGAGAGGGAGGGAGGGGGTGACTGAAGGGAGAGGAGAGCTCCGGGCGGGGGAGTGAAGAGCCACAGATTGTCTCATGCGCAAAGATGAGAGAAATGATAGGGAGAGAAGGGATTTGAGGTAGAGGGCTGACCTTCGTGGTGTGACAATTCAAGCCCCTTGCGCCCAAGAAAGAGACAGGCAGAGAGAAACGGAGAGAAATGGCCTAAAACACCCAAGAAATAAACAGAAATTCAGTGACATTGGGCTTCTCCCATTCACAATGCAGGTGTTTACTCTCCCGCCGTGTGTTGTCACTACAATGCACCAGTGGCAACTGGTTATCTGGTTATGTCTATAAGAACTCTTGAGATCAAGATGCTGACGCATCTTGGTATGGTAATAGGCCTAAGTGATTTTGTTTTTAAAACGTTGTTACGGAGTAGCGTGACACTGCATGTAGTAGTAATTTGTGTTTTACTGGCCAACTAAAATGTTTATTTATTTGGATCTTTTGTTTTGGGGCGGGGGTGTCTTGATTATTTAACTAGTTATTGATTACTAAGCAATAGTTTTCGCTTTTATCTCTTATCCATCATACTATTTACAATGATAGCTCAACGATTACTAGCCACTGTTGGATTCGCTTCCAGTGTGCGTAAAGACCAATTTTATGGGACATAATCACGCAGAATGAACCTGTACCATGTCTTCACCTAAAAATATATCAATAATAAAAATATAAAGATCCTTAACTCCTTAACACAGAGACTGACCTCACAAAAGGCAAAGAGCCATCCATTTGAGTGATTATTCCTAATTTTGCCGGGCTGTTCCATTACGTTCTATATCCATACACATCGTATGCACCAGACTGACCAGACTCGCCTGTGTATGTGTGCCCATGTTCGCACTTGCTTATATTGCGATATATTGTAAATATTCTAATGGCAATCATGAGCAGGGTCCAGAATTTCTCCCATGGTGAATAAAAACAAATTTGATATTATGTGTCTCAATACATAGAACATGTATGTGCTTACAATAATATAGATATAAGATAAACTTGGCACTAAAAAAAGAAAACCCGTTACAAAAAAAAATTAAAAATCTATTCTATTGGTGATTGACTTGGGTAAACGTACACTGCACAGGCGTCCTCAGTGCAGAATGAAGGAAAATGCATAATTTAGTAAACAAATAATTACATTATTGGCACAAACATCTGCCCTAATGGTGGTTGCTGGGATGGCATGATTCTCTGGGCCGGTATTGTGTAAAACAAAGTGCATAAGTGGTGAATAATTGTATTAGAAAACACGTCCCAATCGGAGTTCACCAGGAGTTCACTGAATTAATCTCAATTCCATTGTAACATGTGCCGTTGCCAGGCAGTGCTTTGTCCAGCATTTTAATGTCTGACTATGGCATTGGATATAAACGGCATTTAAAAGTCATCTTGAAATAGTTTCACTGCTCTTATAGCAGACCACTACAAAATTTAGCCAGCCATATGCACTTTTCCCTTCAGGCTTTAAGGCGTAGGCTATGTGTTTCGCCTATGAAGAACAAAACACCATGCACAGATGGTACCTAATGTCAAAAAAGACCGATAAACCTATTATTTTCAGGGTGGACTAACTAAACTTTTATTGCAGCCTATTGTTTTTACGAAAGATATTTTTCATTAATCACAGTCTTATAAAATGCAACTGAAAAAAAAAAAAAAAAAAAAAAAAATCAGATAGCCTAGGCTATGTAGCCTATTTATTTTATATACGTCTAATAAATAACTCAAGTTGTATTTTTTTCTTTCTCATTATTCTCTATTACTTGTAAAGAATAAAGTATACAATTTGTGGTAAAATAGTGAGATTATCATATGTTTTTTTAAAAAATCTGTTTCATTTGAGGTCAATGCTGCTTTGCTTTCCCAGAAAAAAATCATTTGCGCACAAAGAAAATTAAGAAATGGGCTATGCTTGATTTGTTTGCGGGCTTGGAAAGCCTTTTTGAAAGGACCCCCGTTCCAAAGTCATTTTTCTTCAAAGTAATGACCTGGGCACAATTCAATATGACCGAGCAAGCTATGCATGCATTACTATAGAACTTGTGAGTGGGAGAGACCCTGAGCCGGGGTGAATCGCAGGTCAGTGCGTCTAACAAATATTAAAATGTACGGGGACTCGTGACACGCCTCGCTGTTTAACAAAGACTGCCAAAGTGTGAGATTAATACGAAAACTTGAGAGTCCACAACAAAATGCCTTAAAGCGTTCGATGGTATTGTAGCGTCCACAGCAGCGGAGGAGTTATGGGGCATTTTATTTTTTAGATGTATCAGGAGGGAAACGGTTGCATAGTGCGCAGAGATAGCCCTTCTTGTCGCCGTTTGCTAGGGTAGGCGACAAAGGACAGCTTGCACCTCAGCTCAGGCAGATGATGCTGATCTCAAGCTGTTTTATCGCATATTTTTTCTTCCTCTTATGGCAAACGTAGTATGCTCGTTGAAGATTGGCTTGCACCCTTTTGGACGATCTTATGTCCGCCTGCCCATTGTTGCTGTGGTTGTTGGAGCGGATCTGGAGGGACCCGCGGAAATGAGAAGGAGTTTCACGCACAAAGGTATCACGGCGAGGTCATGGGCTAAACCTGTGGCGCTGGAGAAAAGGGAAGGGGGCGGCTGAGGGGTTAGAGCCACGGCGACAAGCAAAGAATGGGCTCGAAGAGAATCGAAAATAGACGGGGCAAGAGCATCTATATTGTTTGCTACCGCGAACGAGCAAAAATGTCGAGGAGAAAGAAATTCGGAGCACGGAGTGTTATGGAGGCGCGGAGAGAAGTAAGTAAAGAAATCGGTGCTTCATTTACATATCGTGGCATTCTCCGGCAGGTGCTTGCCTGGGCGGACCACGTGTTCTTGCTGTGCAGCGAGTCCACGGTGCCCCCCTCCTCTCCCACCGGAGTTCTACGCTGAATTCGGGCCCCACGGTGCCGCTTGTTGTAGAGTTGTGTATGGAGCTGTATAGTGAATATTTACCTTGGCTATAGTTTCTGCCTGTGCTCTTTCAATGGCTGTCGGTGTACACATTAACCCCATAATGAGGCAGATGGCGGTGGGTCCCTATACCGCTTTAAGGGGTTGGTTCCCGGGGTGAAGGCGAGGTCGTGGACACCGGGGGGTGAAAGGGTTAGAGTGGACAGCAAGGCTAAACTTTCTCTTCCACTGTTACGTTTGTATGATACGTTCTAGTGTAATAATTTGTCGTTTTTGGTTTAGCACGTGCACAAAAATATAAATAATATTTTCAATTATTTTGTATATAGCCTATCGAAAGTCCACTAAGTGTAGCAGTGCAGGCCATTTTATTTGACACTGACAATCAATTTATATCAGGGACAAAGGAGAAGAAGAAGTCAAGGAAAGAAAAGGGCGATTTCAAAACTATTGTGTTCACTTGATTGCTCGGGCCTATTTGAGAAATTAGTAGGCCGTAGAATAGGCTGTGCAGACGCTAGGGGTGCTACTGATTTTATTGATGACCTGAGCTTTCATTTTAATCAACCAAGGAAATTTCTCGAAACTATAGAAGCGTATGGCTTTTTCAGTAACATTCGATTCGCCGTTTTTAACTTTTTTTTTATTATTCACGACCACTTTTACATTAATATCAGGAAACGTTTGGGCATATTTTGCAAAAATATAGCCTAGATCAGTATAGATGTATTGGAGGAGAACAAAGAAACAGTCCATTATAAAAATAACAAAAACGTTAGAATAGCAGAGTTTTGTCTACCATTCACCTCTCTCATAAAAAGAGGGGTTTTAGGTGAAGTTGATCAGTGGTAATATTTCATCAATTTTTACTGCCTACTTTGAAGCATCACTGAATTTTAACAGAATTGTAGGCCAGATAAAGCAGGATATATTCGTAGGCTACAAAGACATTAATAGCAGTATCAACCTACCACACAGCAGGCTCCTAGTTATGTCCTCTGCGTTTTCAAGGAAATATATTTTTGTAATGTCAATTATTTTGAAGATTTCGATTCTGTGAAATTATTTTACCCTTAGTGGCGTAAATTCTTTGTCCTTTGTCCTTAATATCATCCCATATTGATACACCTGATATTTATTTTCAATTACAAAAAAAAGTCTATTGAACTTAAAGCGTATATTGCCAAAAATCATGGTACATTTAAATATTGGGGTTGCGTCAGGACGGGGAATTTGGTACACAGGTTGCAATATTGACGCTGCACAAAATAGCCTACTTCCTTTACGTTGAACTCCAAATACGATAGTAGCCTAATTTACAGTAGGCCTGCTCAAAACAATGCCGTGTACAATTTAGCTTAGTCTACTGCTTTGTCTTAAACCTTGTTTCTGTTTTGCAATGAAAGTGTTAGAAGCCAGATACCCTTAGTGTATGTTTAACAACTCTGTTTTTCATATCATGTTATTGTCCATCTTGTCCATTGTAGCCTACGATTAACCAAGCAGTCTTTGCAACTACGGTATGCCAAATCTTACCTTTTAACCGATGATATCGTGGCAAAATACACTAATGCCTGTGTATATGATGGGACTCTGGATCTTGGAGAGTAAGGAAATTAGAGTAATCCAAGGGCTGTTTTTAGGACATCTTTTTCGGGACGGTCAAAAAATCGAAATGAAGGGCTTTGTGCTTGGTGCAAGAGGAGAAAACTTGTTAAAAGGGTTGTAAAATGTTTGCTTGGTGCTTTGCGGATGTGTCAGGAGGCTGCCAGGTCTTCCTCTGAATATTTTATGGTTTTATACCCCTCACCTCCGGATACATTCTCAGTTTGAGCGGTGTTAGCCAGCTGCAAATTGGAGTGACCTGCCATAAAAACCATATGCATTTTTTTTTTCAGTTTGTAGGCAAGTCGTCTCTCCCATTCTTTCCTCATACCCATCGTTTCAAACCCATGTCTATTCGCATTTGAAATCTAAAGGCATTCATTATTGTAAAACTGCATGCTTGTGGTAGGCTATCCTGCTCGTCTTCCCATTACCTCTCCCTCCCTCGCCTACCGCTCTCTCTCTCTTTTTTTTTTTTAATTCTGGACCTCTGCCATTTTCGTTTCTCAAGTTCGATGCTGTACATAGTTCTATTAAAGCAACTGCGCCATAAATAGATATGTTATCTACATTAAACTAGATATGTTATTAATTGATGACGACAGAGTTACTAAATGCCCAATGTAGTTTATATTGAAACATTAAACTACTCGCGTTTGCTCGATGGATCTCCGGAAAGGGTTGGGAGATCCCCCACCCCTCAAGACCAACTGATAACACTGTCTGGTGTATCCTGAGGGTAAACTTCGAAAATGCCGTCTGTTTTTAGAGCCTATTGTCTATTTGCAAAGCACCTATCACCGAAACGAGCGACACAATAGATGCACTTGAAGCAGACCGAGTCAGGTGTTGCACCTTGACTTCCAGTGGTCAAGGTGTGCGGCCCTGTTCTATACCTGTCAAGGAGATACCTGTCATCTATATATACCCTGTAGATCCGGATTTGTGTGAAAAGACACACAGTCACAAATTCGTATCTAGGGGAGTATGTAGTTGATATAAGCGCTACGCCATCGACGGAGGTCGAAGACTTTCAACCACTTCAGACGTGCGCTTTATTTTACAGGCCTTGTTACTCTGTAAGCGAAAACAAAAACGGGACTGGCTTATTCTCTCGCGTATTTTCAGGAAATATAGTGGGAGGTTAGAGTTTATTTATTATTGAGCGTGCGTTCTCATTCGTGTTGCTGAAAATGCAGTGATTGTCCCTCTAATGAGGCGCTTTGGTGGCTCCTCCACCGGCTTTCGATTTTGATGTCTTCGATTGAAACAACAAAACATGTTTCAGCACGATATCCACTTGATATAAATTCGATATTTACTCTAATGACCCTCCAGGTTGTGGAAAGATGTGCATATGCAGGGTAGCTGTTAGATTCAACTTCTTTGTGGCAGTTTATGGGGTTGTGATACCAATTGCTATGCAAGGTGTATAAATCCATGTGCAGAATAAACGCTATTCTTTGATGGGACTAACTGGTGACTTACTTGAATACAAAAGGTCTTACTGTGATTTAGGAGGCTTTGTAACCTGAATTAGTTGATGAATTTTCTATCGATCTCAAACAAGCCCAGATTAATCTCTGACAGTCTTCCACTGCACGCGGCTCACGCCAGAGACATTGCCCGTGCATTATTAGCAAGCGCATTTAAGGGCTTGGGCAGAGCCAGTCCTCTACATCACTTTCCCTGGCACTTTTTCAGGACAAGCCAAAAAAGAAAAACTCCAGAATACCTTAAATATCGTTACTGGATATGCGCGCTGTATAGCCCATGCGCGAGTTTTTCCTTAACGAATTGTGGTGGAATGGGGAGGTGGACTTGGAAGTCGTCCATACAGACGTAAAACTGTCGGGAAAATGCGTCACGCATTGTAGACTTATAAGCTTTCGTTTGTTATTGTTTTGATTCTCTTGCTTGACTATCTTCCGCATGCTATCATAAAATATAAAACATCAGAATGTTGCAAACTATGCACGGATGATGTGAGGAGTTCGTTCTGGCTAATCCCATTTCCTTATCCGGGAATTGGAAGGGTCCACGCGATTGGCTGCTGCTGTCACATGGATTCTTAACTTTGTTCACTTGACAGAAAGTAGGAGGGTTCTACAAAACAGGAAAACGAGTAAAGGGATAGATATAAATTTTAGTATATTTTGTGTGCAATTCAAGGAAATTAATGGCCATGAGTTCCTATTTGATCAACTCGAACTATGTGGACCCGAAGTTTCCACCCTGCGAGGAATACTCTCAAAATGACTACCTACCCAGTCACTCCCCGGACTACTACAGCACCCAGAGGCAAGAGCCTGCGTTCCAACATGAGTCGATCTACCACCAGCGGTCGGGCTGTGTCGACCCGCCTTACTCGTCGTGCCAGGGTCCGGGGCAGCCCGCAGTGGTTATGTCGCCGAGGAGTCATGTCCTACCACCAACTGGACTCTCTACCCCTCTCCCCGAGCAAAGCCATCATTGCGACTCCGTAACTCCGAGCCCTCCGCCCGCTTGTGGCCAGAATCCCATTAACCAAAGCACTTCATCGGTCAGCTCACGCAAGGACCCCGTGGTGTATCCCTGGATGAAAAAAGTCCACGTAAACATTGGTAAGTGCCGCTAACTTCTACTTCTCTGCCTCGTCCTGCTACTACACTTCACCCAAGTTAGGAAGCTTGGATGTCCGGTGTTAAATCTATTGCTCCCCTTGTGAGGTAGCTCTCTGTCGAGATTTACGATCGGCTGTTTGCAGGGCAATATAATTACACCCTCCATAAATTTTTATTGCACTTCTTCGCCAAGTACCTTTGAAGTCTATGCAACCTTCCCTTTCTAATTTCTACAAGGGTAGGTTTTATTATGGCTCAAAAAAACCATAAGTTAAGTTTTATGCGTTAGTAATTTGATTTTAAGTGGCTGAATGTATAAACGTATACTCTTCGCTGTCACTTCTCTATTGTGAGGTAAAAGTTTTATGGGAGCCGAAATATTCACATTTACGTACAAGATCATAAACCACTAATGGTTATGCAAACAGTTCAACTCTGTTATAAGTAAGGAGTGTTATTCTACAATAATTAGTGAGTGCTTTGAGAACTAAAGTGCAATTAGACAAGGACGTGTTTGAGTTTTGCAAAGTCACCCGGTATCACCACGTCTACACTGCGTAAGGAGACCACAAAAATAGAATCGCCATAATACTTTTAAGTGTACTGTTGCACTGTGCTATTTGTTGCGAACATGTTGTCCGTGTTTTATGACATGCCCACACATTTAACATGGATTCATTCTGTGTGGATTGTCCTGATTGCGCACGTCATTGTATACCTCTGGCCCCCCTATGAAATAACCAACCACACAGACATGATCATTCGTCTTTTTGTATGCAGCACCTTTGTATTCTGTTTTAGCGTTTGGGTGAAGCACTTTTGTGTATGTTTGTTACCTGTTCATGAATTTATACAGTTTATGCATTTATGATTATTTCATGCCACTTTTTTTTTTTTTTTTTTTTTTAAACAGGGCTAGTTATAGAGTAATGTATGGCTTTCTCTCTCAACAGTAAGCCCAAATTATTCAGGAGGTGAACCAAAGCGCTCCCGAACAGCCTACACAAGACAACAAGTTCTGGAACTGGAGAAGGAGTTCCACTACAATCGCTATCTGACCCGGAGGCGCAGGGTAGAGATAGCTCACACCCTATGCCTTTCTGAACGCCAGATCAAGATTTGGTTCCAGAACCGACGTATGAAGTGGAAGAAGGACCACAAGCTGCCTAACACCAAGATACGGTCCAGTAGCTCCTCCAACACAAACCCGAGTGGAGTCTCAACACTGGGGAGTTCGCAGACTCGGACCACCGGACCCCCACCCAGCTTATAGCCAACCTCCCTTCATACTCATTCAGAAATAAACGCACTTTTTTGAAAGCAGTGTCTGGAGGGGGCACGCGTGGATTTTTGCCATGCGGCTCTGCCCGTTCTCTCTCTCTTATTCACTGACAGGGATATCACAGGAGGGTGTTATGAAAAGGAAGGAGAAAATATGCCCGATTCTAAACCAGAGAAAGAGAGTGGGACAAAGAGTCCAAATACAAACACTTCCACAGATGTGTTCTCTCTCTCTCTCTCTCGATCAGTTCCCTCTTTTACCCCGGGCCCCTCTTGTTCTCTCACCCCCTCTATTAGAACAGAAGGCAGCAGATAGTTTTCAGATTTGGTGAAGATGGATCCGCGTTTCATCTTTAATCACGCCAAACTCGGTCCCATTTGTCATGTTTACTCTGCGGTACAAAGGATGAACCGTAGGCCTGCCCATTACCTCGACGTCTAGCGTTCTGTTTAATAAATGAGTCTCCTTGTTTCGTCAAGAGCCGTTTTCTTACTGCCCTTTTTTGCCTTCCGTTCAGAAAATACAACGAGAACAGCTGCCCAAATATGAAGTCCATCTTCCTTGAAATATCTCAGATTTTACTTTTTACCTTTTGTTATTATTTTTCGTACTTTTAAAGGATGCAATACCAAGAAGACTTAGAGCGATAGTGAAACCCATCTATCGTTAAGCATGTACAGGGACTATTCCCCGCTTACTTTCAGTATCTAATAATCAGTATATTTGAAATAAACGGGGAAACGGAAAGGAGACTTCTGACACAGGGAAGGTCATTGCAATTTCATTAAGCTGGACATAGCTATACGCTACGAACCAAAACCTGGTACATCGCAAATCATTTAAACAGAGCACTGCTAAGTACTGTGTGAATTACCTCAATTGTAATTGTGTTGATTTTTTTGTTGTCTTGTTTTTAATGAAGTGACAGATTTGAACTCGTTGGACTTACATGACAAGTATCTGCAATAAGTGCTTATTCATTTCTTGTGAGTGAAATGTATAATTTAAGTCAATATGTGGCCAGGGTTGTTTCGAGAAAAGGGGTGCGTATATTTGCATGACTGAATATACACATTTATTTTAGCGTTTATTGTCTTGACTCTAAGCCTATTTAGGCACATAAACACGCGCACATGTCTCTTGTCTTTCTTTCTCCCCTCTTTATTTTTTCTCTCTCATGCTTTTCTTCTCACCCTGTGCCATTTGGGTATTTACCTTTTATGTCTTTCGTTTTTACATTCCAAAGATCAGTCTTGACGCTGGTTAATGACAGAAATGTATTTTATTCCCCCAATTTTGTATGTTGTCCTCTCTGCTTACGCCTCTCTCCCTCTATCCCTCTCCTTTCCTCTCTCTGTCTTCCTTATTACTTGTAAATAGCTAGAAATTTAATAAATGGCGAAAAACCATCTCTCTTTCCCTTTTGTGTCCTGTCCTTCTGTCGCCATCTGCAACTAGAAGCCAGTCTTGGAAGCTTTTGGAGAGTCAAGTGGTGAAGAAGAGCCAATTGCACTCTGATATATGCCAAAGCATACATTTTTAATTGAATTTCTACCCGCCACACAGGATTTGCTTTTTAGCCCAGGCTGTCTTAAATATCAGTGCATATCTGTAGTGTGATTTATATCGTGCGTCCACCAGTAATCCTGGTACATTACGCCTTGTAATCTCGTTTTAAATCACAGGGCCCTTCGTTTCATTCTCCACTCGCCTTAATTTAACGGTGCTCACACTCGCTGCTCAACGATGCTGAGAGGGGAGTTAAAGTATGGATCCCTGTTTTCAGAAAAGGCAGAAACAAGTAAAATTGTTTCTCGGCTCGTGGGCTTTTAATGCTTTAATGAGTGTAATTTTTGCACAACAGTTTTCTCGGCTGCTCGCCGGTGCGCTGTGTGTTTTTTATATTACAAAGGAGCCGGACGGTGCCATAGCTCAAACCCTGACAACCAAATAGATAATCAAGAAGACAAATGGCTTCTTTTGGAAGGCGCGGCCCTTGTATTAATTTTCATTTTCTTTTCTTAGAGCAGGTATCGAAAATATAGAGCAGGAGAAAATAACATTCCGTTTGCCGGCGTTGAACTTTAAACAAAAGTGTGGTCTCAAATTGGTCTGCTAGCATTCCGTGGCACCAAGAAGATTTTCTATTACTCGCTTCTTGATATCAGCGAGACCCTCCCGCCACATCGAGGCCTCTATCCATTTATCTGTTTTCTTTCCTTTATTTATGAAATGCCCCAGTGATATTACAAACGTCACTCTTCAACCAGCCAAGATGTGTCTAGTCAACTAAACACCAAAAGCCAAACTGCAGGCTCTTGGCTCATCTTCGTAATCCTAGCAATGAATATCTTGAGAATAACCTACTAAAAATGTTTATATCCTTAAAATATCGCATTTTAAAACAGACATATGCCATGTATGTGTTTGTGTATGTGTCTTAAAGAAGCCTCAATCTAAGATGCAGTGACTGGCTTTACGCTTATGTCCAAATGTTATGATATGTTGAAATTGTACATGGGACATTTACATGGCAAGATGATCGGTTCCCTAGAACATTTATCTCCTAACAAAAAAAGGCCCACAGGCACTCGCCTGGTGAAATGAATGCCTTCTGCGTGTGGCATCTGATACAATGTGCACCTTGGAATCCTATTCTTATCCTCAATATCAAAAAAAGCCTTCTGCCACCGACGGCTGAATAGGAGTGAACAGATTTCTTAGGGGGGCCCGAAAGTTCACCACCATTATTTGTGGACAGAGCCCAAGAAAAATGTGAGAATTATACAGAAAAATCATTAATCACCGCTTCTTTTTACACACTTCTTCTCTATTGTCATTCAGCAGCACAACTGCATGGGCCTTCTGCTAGGAGGGGAGTCAAATCTTGGAAGACACTTGAAGATATCCCCCTCCTCCCTCCCTAACATCTCAACACCATCTTCTTTTCAACTAAGTCATGCCTCAAGAAAAAAAAAAACCTAGGAAAAGCAGCAAAACCACTGAAATTTTAAAGCAAGTGAGAATCTTCGCAGGATGCGCGATGGCAGCACCAAAGGTAAAGGCATTTTGTTTCGTTTTGGTTTACTTTAGAGTTTTATGACTTTATGGCCCCGAGTTTCACAGTCGGGTATCACGAAAGCATTTGTTGTGACCTGGGGACAAGTGACTTTTATGGCAGCTCTGACATAGGGTGACTTGTGAATGTGAAAGCCGGCTGTTGTGTGGTATTGCGTACTTGTTTTGAGTTAAGATGCACGGTAGCACTTTGTTTTCATAAGAAACGTGCTAACTGTACAACTGTGCGTAGCTTTTACTCTGTGGCCTATAGAAAGAAAGAGAAACGTGTATTTGCATTTGTGTGGGGGTGTCTTATTAATATATTTGTGCATACATTCTAAAAACTGACTTGCAGATGTAGACACATCTGAGATATTGATGGTTGCATTATGTTTGTGTGTGTGTGTGTGTGTGTGTGTGTGTGTGTGTGTGTGTGTGTGTGTGTGAGAGAGAGAGAGAGAGAGAGAGAGAGAGAGAGAGAGAGAGAGAGAGAGAGAGGGAGGAAGATTGTAGTGATTGCTGTGTAAATCTGGTTGAGTGTTTATGAGATTCAAGGTGTGTCCGTTTGTGTGTTTATTGTGTACCCATTTGAGTACAGGGTGTAAATATTACTGGGTTTTCAATGTGTGCTATTTTTCCACAATAAACACAGGTTATCCGAGGAGATGACTTTCAGAAGTCTTTATGCATTTAATATGGGCCTATGTATGCGAGGCCTGCAAAATGCGAAAAGATGTTTAGCAATTAATATTTGTACATCTGCCTACTTGATTTGGCTAGAAATTCCCATTAAATTAAGGTTTAGACTTGATTCGCAAAATGGGCAAAGCATAAAATTAAATGAACAATTGGACTAGATAATAGAAACGATTTAGAGGGAAAAGTCCAACCCAATCCATTGGCCACAAATTGCTGTATGTAATTGCGTATTTGTGTTCTTAGATGTGCACTGATGCCTCTTATGCTCACCGCAGTTTAACCCCACAAGAATCAATCTTAAGCGGGTATCAGAAAAAGGACAAGCGTTCTGGCCAATGGTTCCAGTGTCCACCCCAGGCCTGCAAGACCTGGTGCGTGGCAAAGCTTAAAACAAATTGTAAAAATATAGAACAGTGTATCGAGGCAAGACCTGGGAATCAATGGTAGATGTGAACAGCAAAATGGCCTCGGAGGGTTCAACCAGGGGACACGTTTTTCTGACCGATTAGGTCTGTTGCGAAGGCACAGACTGACCCCCTCGAAACCCTTGACCCTCCGCAGACTGGACATGGCTCCGGGTTACATTTTCGGCCCAGCCCTGGGGCGAGGTAGTCATAACACCGCGGCTTGGCCACTGTAGCCCCAGGACACACACTATCTCTCAGCTAAGACACTCGAATAAACTGATGGGGCCTTAAGAAAACACAGGCCGTGGCCTTGCCTAGACCTTTCTTCTCCGATTCATCCAAAGTTTTTGGTTGCCATGGTGCTGGTGACTGTGCAACCACTGCATGTGCATGTTAAATTGCTTGAAAGCCTTGTTATTCACTACAAGCTGTGTTGAGATGGGTGTTATAACTACTATAATTATTACTTTGCTTCAGATTGCTGGAATGTATTTCTTTAAATGTGAACATTCTTTGATGTGCCACCTATACCTGCCAGGGTATCTGCTCTCCCCCTCTCCCTTACCACCCCCTGCATCCCCTGAGCTTATTTGAAAGATTTGTTGGAAGGCCTGGTTGCCTGGCTCGAAGTGGCGTGCTGTTGCCTGTTTTAGCTCACACACTGCTAATTGTGAAACAAATAGCCTGTGCGCACAGCTGAATTATTATTGTGCAAAGCCTAGGAGCGGAGGTCAGCCCCGTGCAGTCAGTACAGATATATAGCCAGCACACGCGAGCTTCGCGCGCCGGGGCTAGAAGCCTTTTTTTTCTTTAACAAAAGAGACATACTAAGTAAAGAAACGACCAATGTTGCCACAGCCACCATTCCTCTACTCGGTAATAAAAAGCTAGCACATGACGCGTCTTATCGTCAATATTTCGATGTAACAAGAAATAATGGTGATATAATTGCAAGAAAAAAAGGAAAAAAAACTTATAGAATGACATAAGGCAATCCTAAGTTAGTCTAGAGTCCCACAATGTTTTAATGGATAACTTCATTTCAGTGCTGCAGCCTCACAATAGTGTTTGTACTCATGCCCTATTAATAATTAACCTGATAAAAAGACAGATTGAGATTCAACAATGCCAGCAGTGAGAGAAAAGAAAAAAAAAACTCATAGAATAGATAAATAGCCATTTATCGATTAAATAGATAGCCTAGCACTTTTAATCGACTATTTAAATATAGGCCTAGTTTAGTTTAAATATATGAGAGACATAGGCTACCCAACTGCCTTTTCAATAAGCTCCTCACCAAATAGGGCCATGAACTAGCTTATGCACTGAAATAAAGAACTATGGTTATTTAAAAAAGGATGATTTCATAGCTTCCAAGGGTGGCAACTACATTTTTTCCACAATTATTTATTTATTTACGTATTGCTTATATGTAAAATCCAGCACATTCTGCTCAATTTTAACCATTGGTCAGTATTGACCTAACATTTCTAAAAGGAATGTGACTAATGTTAGGTGAGGACACACTTGCTTGCTGTTTTCCCGTGGAGGGAGCGCGTCTCTTTCAGAATATATTTCAAATCGGACTACGCGCGCCCTGCCGAGTTTGACAGATTTACGGTCCACAATAAAAGAAGAGATGTTCGGCCCGTAAATCATTCCCCGTTCGCCTGTATAACCCAGCCTTCAGCAAAGGGTTATGTTTACAGTGGCTCTGTTCAAAAACAATTTACACGGCATTATTATTATTATTATTATTATTATTATTATTATTATTATTATTATTGTTGTTGTTGTGGGAGAGTTGTAGCTAAGTAGGCCTGCTACATGTTAGAAAGACAATTAAAGAGTGAATATCATTATGTTCATTTAAGAGTGCAGTGTTTCTCGCCATTGTTGTGAGATCATTGTCAGTACATTTCACTGTACAAAATTGGCCCAACTACAGTATCCATCGCAATACATGCTATAACATGTAATTAGCATTCATTTTTAGCAAAAATAGCTTGTTGTGTTTTAATGGCTCCTAAATCATCAACTTTATGATATCTTTCATTGAAAAGTTGAATTGCTAGATGTTATTGGTAATTATTACTGCTGTATTTCTGTAATAAATAATATTCTGACCTATACTGAATAGCATACATGCCATTCGATTTAGGCTATTATAATGACATGGACATAGACTACCACGTTTTCATGTGAAACACGGGACTCTGCTCCCATATGGCACAAACAGTTGATACACGAAACAAAAAGGTAAATATTATGTGGCATTTCAAGGGCATACAATGGATTTGTCACCAGATCCAAAATCATCGTTCAGGACATTACATCATATCTATCTACAGAGGTGAGATATGCTATGGAGTAGCATACAAAGATTTATTATTTCAATATGGACATGGCGATAGCACCTAAGTCCATTGCGCGTTGGGTTCATACATTGGCAAAACCATTCAGTGCATTGACAGAACCCGCGTGGTGTTGGTTACAGTTACAAAACACAAAGCTTATCGTTGTGCTGTTGGCTTTTCTCCAAAATATTTAGTGTAATTGCCTTTGATAGTGATTACTTTTTTGGGTGATGAAAGTGAGTCTTGTTTTCCCTCCTCCTTGTTATCTCCCCCTAAGCTGTTTTACTTCTGTTTACGCGAGACAGAAAGAAAGGGAAAAGGCAAGACTATGTAGAGGTCTGTGAGATTTCGAAACGTACCAAGTCGAGCTATTGTTTGACCTTCAGGAGTGTCTTCAGTCGAGTCGCTGTTTCGACACAGCCCCAGGTCTATTGTTCTGTTATAGTCTACTGAGCGAGGCTCTGCCACAGTGTATGGAAGAAGAAGAAAAAAACTATTGTTGCTAAGAGCTCACGGCGGGGTCTCTGTAAAACTCACCCTTTTATTTGCTGCTTGCTACCTGTCTAAAAAATGTCTTTTCCCTTGAACTCCCTTATGCTATGGGCTATAATCATCACTTGGCGTCCACAAGAAGGCAGTGGTGACAGTGCACTTTGAGATACAACCAAATGCATAACTGTACGCATATAATCTTTAATATCTTCAAAAAGGAACATCGTTCACATCATGTAAATAATATCTGTAAGACAGTCAAAGTGATGGTAACAGTTCTGAGTCGAGTGAACAATGATTTAATGCTTAAAAAGGACAACATAGTTCCAATTCCTTTGCAAACTTTAATTCAATTAGAAACAGAAAAGACAAGATTGCAGTAAAACGAGCACGAAACGATGAGATCTTTGGAGACCTTTCCAAAACTTGCACTTCTTAAGACATACTCAGTACACGATAGATGTAAGTACTGTATAAAGCTGTATCGAAATTGTATCCATGTGCATAATGATCGCTAGATCTCCAAGTTTCACTAAGGAGTTCAATTAGATCGTGTTTATTACACTACTAAAAACTTACCATAACTGCCATTACAAGTGTCATTTTGCCATCATCTTCAGGTCGGAAAACAGATGTATGATTATATTTTCTTATACATTTGTGTTAGAAAGAATTGAAGTTAAAAGCGAGTGCCTGTACCGCTGAGGTAGAGTGGTCCCGCGAGCTTGCAAGGAGACTCACCCCCATCCCCCTCCTGGTCACGTGATTCATTAAATAATTAATGCAGTGGTTGCAGAATAGATATGTATTCGTCAGGAATATCGCAGACATGGTCTCCCTGTGTCTGACGTGAAATTCAACTGTCCTTTTAAAAACAAGCCCTATAGCAGAGGAAAAAAAGAGAGGCACAGACACACGCAGAGGCTGCAATAAAACAAAATTGGACGGGAGCACATCGGCGTGTGGACATTGTGAGTATAACGGAAACGGGGGACGCCACTTCCATGCGCGTACATTGCTGCAACGTTCCGGGTTTGCCCGAGTCCATGAATTATTTGCCGTTTGTGATATTGTGGTAAATATGTCAGAAAATATTCAACTTGCCATACCTTGTCATCGTGCATGCACGTCTCAAACCCCATTCCATTGTTTGACTTCGGTTGTGGCAACAGGACTGATATTACATGTCATAGATGTGCACTTTTGCTCCATTTATATCATTGTGTATATTTATATTTTAAAGCGGTAAAGGATTCTCACTGTCCCCATCCCATCTCTCTCCCTTCCACAGCACGTCCCTCTCCCTCTCTTCTTTTCATTCAGCTACTTCACTTGATTTATAGTGATTTGTGTGTCAGTGGCAGCGGGGCTGCCATTGTGTGTTTGTGAGGGAGTTGTGTTGTTTATGACCGTCTCTACGATAAATCATTTCGCTGGGAAAATGATGAGCGAGCGATGATACACGGGAATGAGGAAGAGATCTCTGGCTCTCGCTACTTGCCGTCCCTTTTACCATCTTCCGTAGTAGGTGAAACCCTCCTTTTTCTCCCCGTTCTCGCCCTCGAGTTGATTATCGCGGGAGATTTACATGCAAAGGCTCAAGAGCTAATATGAAGGCTAAGTAGCTGCAGGTCTTGAGTTACTGCATATACAATTACCAATTAAGGGAAGATTTGTTTAAATTTAGCAAAACGGGAACGCCTCGCCGCCATGTAAATCTCATAAAAGCGCCAGAGCCCGCCTGGAGATTTATAACTAGAGGTTACATACCTGGGGTTGTAACTCTTATTGCGACACAGGAGAGAAAAAAACTTAATTGGAAGGCAAACTCGGTACAAGAGGCTGCAGAGGAACGTCGCCGAACGGTTAACTAAAATGACCGACAGATTTTTAATACATTTACTCAAGGAGGATTAACTGATTTTACTCATTGAAGATTAACTTATTTTCTTTTGCACGTGCAAAGCCATGGGAAACTTATAACAGACCCTGAATGAAACTCAGCGTTTCCAAAAATAATAGATACATTAATGTAAATCCAGAGATATTTTCAAACCTTGTTCGTTGCTATTGTGTCCTACTTTGTATTCCAATAGGCAAGACTTTAAACAAGACTTTAAAAAGGCTCATAAATAACCAAGGCCGGGTGGTGAAACACCTTAGGTCTAATTTATCCAGCTCATTGTAGAGACCTGGCTACCTGAGAGGAGGGGGAGGCTTACTAAACGTCTGGCTCCAAGAGTGGCAAATCTAGTTTATGACGCGTTAATGTTATTTTGGCCAGGCGGCAATATTTGTACGGTACACTGATGCTACTGAATGGGCATTCCCTTTTTAGACAACAGAAGACGACAGACGCAGCATTTATTTTATGCATTTTTATTCTCAATTATCTCTCAAAAAAACAACATATTAATTCGTCATTCCATGTATACTTGAATTGGTACACTTGGTAACTTAAATTACTGAAAATAATTGTATCACATAACAGTGGTAGTCACACATACTGACAAGTATGATTTCGAGTAGTTGCCTCCTTGTCTTCGCCTCCGCCTTGGTAGTGTAAACCTTTGTGTAGCAAAATTAGAAGAACTCGGAGGATCCCATCAAATATTAATGGGAGCAGCAGCGAGGGGCAGCACTTTCAAAATGTATAATTCCAGCGGCGCACCATGTTGCCGGGCGCTGTGTCAAAAACAATATCCAAGCTCATTTCGGTCGACACGCAGGGGGAGAGGAGAGAAGACATTTTCACACAGGACAGCAGTCGGGTTCACTAAAACCGCCTCATATCTGATTTCACAATTCAATGACAGTGGTGAGTGGAATGAATGATACAAAGAGCCATAGTAAGACAGGCCGTTGGATTCTCACAGAGGAGCAGTAGCCCCTATCAGCCCTGAGCACAAGGCTAAAAGATCACTCAGCAACAAAACTTCTGTTTCGACAATATATTTACTGGGCTTACATTCCCTTTAATCTTCATAGGCTTTACAAATAAGGTGGCAAGATATAGCATAATATCTGCGGAATTTGCGCAAGGCTACTTAAGACAAAACAAAATCAATATACATACGATATAGATAATAAAAACGCCATTGTGCTCCACTATTCCCTGTACATTAACATAAAACAAGTGTTGGTAAAAAATATGTTATAGTCTGTACAAAATAAAGTAATAGTTGAGTTGGTCCTTAGTGCTTTAGTTTAAGTAGCCTGCTACCGTTTTGGAGTAGGGGGAGGGGGGTGGGCTGTTTGTTTGTCGTTTAAATGTCAGACAACAGTGTAGTAATCCCACGCTCTCGAGAGGAGACATTGTAAACGAATCTTCTCACTGCTTGGAAAAGCATATCCTCGTATGGCAGCCATATTGTGGGCTATGTTTCCAAAGATACACATTTAGAACATGGGCACTCCAAAGCGGCGCAAAATAGTATTTCGATTCTGTTACATTGTCTGTGCAAGTTCATTGGCCAACGATACTTCAAGAGTGCAAGTAGGCACACAATTCACTTGGCTTATATATAGACTATATAATTTCTATTGTAAACAACAAAGTCTAGCTAGAATAGCTTTCATGTTCAAAATCTGACAAAAAAAAGTAGGCCTGTGAAGCAAAAGAGCGCGCGCGCGCACACACACACACACACACACACACACACACACACACACACACACACACACACACACACACACTAACACACACACCCTACATAAACATTTTATAATGGGCCTATTTCCTCATAACCCTAACAGCATGTACAGGCAGGGCAATAATAATAATTTGTAAACATCTTTGAATGAACAATATTAATTGTAATGAGTTTTCAAATGGAACAATAGCCATTTGTACTGCTGTAAACCATAGGAAAAACCTACGTTTTACATATCCAGAACTGCTATGAATTAACAGTGGTTTACCAAAAGGAAAACACAAAGCAGTGATTCAGGACGTTTTACCCCAAAGGCAAGAGATTCCAACAATTAGATTTAACATAATAACTGCAACATCCTTTGTTATAGATTATATACCATAACTTCTGTTTATCCCACGAAACGCATACAACTCTGGAATTTGGGCTACCTTTTTCCTGTAATTGGGGTGGTAAAAATGTAAAGACCTGTCTAAGCATCTATATCCCCTGCAGAGGAGGGCAGGGGGCCGATTTGCCAGGTGTTCCCCTGCCTCGTAATGCAGGAATGATTACCAGTTTGGAAATAAATCAATATGAAACCTCACGCTAATTTATAACGGTCTGGGAGAGCAGCGATTGAAAGCGCATGAAAAATGACCGGCGAAAAGGTATCCAGCGACTGCGCGAAGGTTTTCACCGGCTTGAGGAGTATGGGGAGAAGCGATAAGAGCATCGAGTCGGAAATGTACGGCAGAACGGGTAGCTTTTTATGTGCCATGGCTAAGAATAGCCCGGATACTATCATTGCACTTCTGGATAGCTATAATTGAACTCTGGTCGCTGTATCTTCTTTCTGGCCGCTTTGAGTGCGCGCGCGCGCGTTTGTGTGTGTGTGTGTGTGTGTGTGTGTGTGTGTGTGTATGAGAGTGTGAGAGAGAGAGAGAGAGAGAGAGAGAGAGAGAGAGAGAGAGAGAAACGGTGTGTGTGTGTGTGTGTGTGTGTGTGTGAGTGAGAGAGAGAGACTAGAGAAAGAAGGCACTCGTGGGGATCTTGTTGCGTGGGTAGACTACACATGTACACACAAAAGACTCATTTGCAAAGAGTCAAGTACCTCTGAGCATTAAATGAACAACCAAATAGTTATATCTGTTTCCTAAAGGTGTTCAACCGAATATTCCTTTAAATTCTTAGTCAGTACTGTTGTATATCTAGACATCCTTTTTTTGCAGTGAATTATTTTACTCTATCAGCACACTGCGAGATTGCCAGTGACCTATACAGGCAATGGGACTTTTTTCAGGAAATGGACTGCTATCGGAATGAGGTTGACCGCGTTCACCCTTGCAGAAGCCCGCAGGTTGTAATGGCCATATGGCCCATGTGTCGGCCTCGGAGCCGTGTAGTTCCCTATTGGACAGTCGAACCCCGCTGCCTTCTCCACCCTGTGTGTCCTGTCAGTCCACTGGTTCACTAGTTCACCGTGTCAATCCTCTTTGCTCCACGCTAGCAGCCAGAGACAGAAAAGAGGTAGAGGGTAGAGGTGGAATCTTTCGCCTGTTGGCAACTGCTGAGCCCAGAGAATCACACGCCGCGGTCGAAGCGCGGAATTCAGGGGAGCAAAAAGTGCCGTTTCGGAAGCGTTCGAACAGGTCCTCTTTCCGCGTGGTGCTCCAGTGTATTTGTGCGCGCATTTTGATACGTAAATGATTTGCTATTGTCAGGAAGGGCTTGTGATTTCAAACCCCGTTACACTGTTGTTGCTTTTAGTTGGTTTTCGTCAAGATCAGCAAACAAGCATGACAACTGTAGCATACCGTGAGAATTAGTGCGTCCAAGGTAACAGAGAAACAAACAAAGAAAGTATTCCACGCGCGTATTGAACATAAAATCCCAAAACACGCGCCCATCCATTTTACAGGACCGAGAGGAGTGCTGGAAGTCAGGTAAGCTTTGCAGGCTTCGACTGACGCCGGGTGCCTGGACTCTACTTTGAGTCCAAAGCAGTTCTGCAGACAAGTCATTAATTATCCGTTGTGTGACCGAGGCAGGATCCATCCTTGGGTGTGCCCAAGCTCGCAAACTTTTTTTGTCTTCTTTGAACCGAGGACAGATGCCTTCAAATAGGTAACCAAAGCGGCTGAAGAGGTGTAGCTCACTCATTTCCTTTGTATACCACTCTCATCTCGCTGCATATTTATCTATCTATCTCGAATAACGAATTCAGTTTGAGTTAATCTTCTGTGGGATTGTGTCTGTTCAAATCACCAATAGAAAAGTTTTATGAGACAACGTAAGTTAGTTAGCCTTGAAAGTGGAGACCCGCTGGGTGAGTTGAAGTCAGTGAATGGATCTTGCAGCTAGGGTGTAAAAAGAAGACGCATGTGTCCATGATTTATGACCCCGACAACGGATTGCTTACTCTAGCAGCTCTCGATTTAGAATCGCGCGTTTTCTCCCAACCTGCGCTGCAGGAATCCCCAAAATGCAAACCTTATGATAACGTCACATTTGGCATTTATTTTTGATGGTTTGGGAAACAACAAGTTTACAAACAAACCCAATGCGCCACAGATGTATAAAAACTGGTAGTAATTCGAATTTGACCTTCCATTATGTTGAATTATGTTCGTGGGCGCTCTGCAGGGTCATGCTGTGTAGCACATATAAACACACTTGAAGATTTCCTCTATTACTCTGAAGATCCCACATAAGGAAGAGGGTTTATTTATTTATATCACAAAAACGACATTCATTCACACCCTCATCACGTGTCGTTATATTTAATATACAGACCATGACGTTTATATGGGGAGTGTAGAAGACTTTGAAAAGGCCAAGTAAAAGATTAAGAAGAAGGATATTTCCTGGCTTAAATAACGTTGTACCTGGAAAACCCTCTTATTCTTAAAGGCATTAATGTGGTCTAAATCAATGAGCATCTGCATTGTCACAAGAACCACTGTCGTTTAGAGAACGTAATATTTAGCTCATGTCAAGATGACACAGAATTGCAGATGCAACATCAGCCGCTGCCCTCAATCATTTTTACTTAAATCTTCCGCCACATGTAGCCCAATTGGTATCATTGCATTACAGGGAATGGAGCCAAACTTTGCCTGTACCTTGGGTGAGCATCAAAACTTTTGGAGCAGAAAACCCCCTTTTGTTGCCAAACCGAAGGCCAGGTCCTACTCAGAACTATTTAGCATTGTCACAGCAGAGTGCAGTTATTTATAAGGCTAGCAATATGGAACAGCATGGTCTAAATGAATTCCTGCCCACGTGCTGTCTAAAGTGTCGTTAGCCCTCCAACAAAATGCAAAAGAGACCTGGTGGTTTACGCGTCACAGAGAACAGCCCCGAATAAAACCACAGAACTCTTAAGTGGCTATCATTTAATCGATTTTATCATACATCACTGACATTAGGCCTAGCACTGGGTAAAGTGAAAGTAAAGGTAGGCTACTTGTACAAGAGGACAGTATCTGACAGTGCATAGAGCACAATTTATTTCTATTGTACTCTGATCTCAGCGGTTACTGACATCCCTGGGGCATGCTGCATTATTGGATATTGTGAATGTGATAATATTACTATAATTATTGGAGTGGATTGTGCTCTATGCCTAAGAATAGTCTTCAGGTCGTCAACAATGCAATAGGCCTTTATTCATACCTAACGTAATTCCATTTTTATTCTTCTCTAACACCTATAACTTTCTGATGACTCGCATCATCTATTCACTCGCATCATCGTCTTATTTGATGAGGCTGGCAGTTTTGAGGTCCCGAGTGCAGAGCCCATTGTGACCCCCACCCCCTATCCCAAATACCACACCACACTATGCCCCCTTTGACACGCAGTTAAACATTACCCTTTCCAGGCCCTTACATATTAAAAATTAACTTTGCTCACCAAAAAAACTGCCTCTAAGCATCGCCATTGTTTCTAGCATATCTAGTGGGGACGTAAAGATACACACATGTAGATAAGAAGGGAACTACCGTTTCAGTTTCTTGCTATGCCCTGACAAATTACTGCATGCGGGTTGCAGAAGAAAAACGGCTACAGATGTTAGCTTCTAGTAAGCATGACCAAGTGAATTTATTCTCCTTCACTGATTTAGTTGCAGAATCAAGAGGCTGCAATTGCTGTTTAAGACATAAGCCGATTTTTAAAAACTTCAAAAATTTTCAATAACCACACATGCTCCTGCACAGGTAGCATAATTCCACCTCCAGGAATACGTGTTGTCTCCCGTGTGCTGACTGGCAGCTCCACTGGGATCGATACTGCCATAACGCACAGGTCAGGCCGCCCCAAATGAGAGTTTAATTGTAATCCAGAGATCTTTAGTAGAAGGCTATCTGCGTGGGTGTAAAAAACCAAGCCCCCTGCTCGCTCACTCGCTAGCGAGAAAAGACCCCCCCCTTTATCGCCCAGAGATTGGATGCAGAGGCCTCGCGTATCCACCGCCCTGGCTCTCAAGTCCATGGTGTTGAAAGTCCCATGTCATCCGCCAGAATGGGGGAGAAAAGAAGATATATTGTGCGTCTCCTCGTTTAAAACAATTCAATGGTCGCCATTTGGGGCTTGCCCGTCGTTCGAGCTCATTACGTTTCAAGGCATTGGAATTCTACAAATGGACCTGATGAAAGCGCACCTTCCCAGAGATAGCTGGAGAAAATAGGCCATTTTTTTAGGGTGGTATATCTAAAATTGGGGCAGAATTTTAAGTGACGACAAATTCCGAGGAAAAAAAAAGAAAAAAAAAAAGAAAAAAAAAAACCCCGGAAAACTGCCTCCTTTTATATGAAAGATCAAATCAGGTTAAAGTAACTGAATTAGTTCTAAACGATAGAGTTTTGACGTATGCATGTCACGTGAGTGGATCATTCAGAGCATTATTTTGGATTTGGTGAGGGGCCTGCTGGACTCACTGGCTGTAGTTCTCTCAGGCTCTGACTCTGCTGTTCCCAACCGCCTGGTAATTAGACAGCAAATGGGATAAGGTCGGCGTTTCGCTGACTTCCAGAAGGCACCATGCAGGCGCTTTGAAAGCCTGGGACGACAGGGCTGGGATTAATTCATAAATATAAGACATTACAAGGGGATTCCAAAGTACTTCCGTTGATTGATCATTAATCTGGTGAGTTATTGCTCCTCAACGCAAAAGGTCACAATGCAAACCCAGTACCAATCTGTCAAAGCGCGACACAGCCGCGCGGCGCACCTCACCCTGTTTATTCCTCGTGTTTCTGACTGCCTGCCCGTGTTTACATGAAGCATGCAACGCTTTTTGAAATTATGTCACGAGGAGAGGGCTTTTATGGGGTACGGTTGAGCATGAGCGTTGGTAGGCACGGTGAGGCAAGGCAGGGCGCATGACGACTATCCTAACGGAATGATGTGATAACGGTATAGCAGGAGAATGAAAGGAAGAGAGAGAGAGGGAGAGCAAGAGAGAGGGAGACACCGAAGGAAAAAAAAGTCGACAATAAAGTTGGGGGTAAAAACAGTTTGTTATATGCCCAGGGCTCTGTCCCTATGTGTGCTTGCATGTGTGTTAGATGTGCAGCGGGATTCCACTATCGCCATGTTTATATCGAGCAGCCAAACATTCCCAGTTCCCTAATGCCTGTGCATCCACTTAATATGCATTTTGATAAATTATGCAGGAGCGCCTTTGTTGCAAACCCTGCAGAAATCAAGCGGCCAATTCCCACTGTTGTGGTCGGTTCCTTCGATACCCTGCCTGTTAAACGACGCTTTTCGGAGGATATTCGTTGCATTGAGGAAAAGCTAGTCCTGATTTGTCTTGAATTTCGTTACTCCCTGGCTCCCTTTCTCCCCATTTTTCCCACTAAAATTGGCTCATCAGCTCTTCTCCTAAGAGCTGCCTCCTCCCTTTGTTCTGAGAGCTCAGCGTGGCTAGCAGCGGGGGCTGGAGCACCCTTCACTTTGTAGGTAACTTTAGGTTAGTCCAGTTAGGCTCCGGGTCGCCGACGAGCTATCGGTACCGAAAATCTTTCAAAAACTACCCGCGTGGCGTTCAAAACAAGGCCGGGCGACCGGGATGGACGCGAGCCAACGCCGTGCGTGAGTGCTGGGATGCAATAAATAACTTTATAGCGCTATAGGCCGCAGAGTCGGGGAGGTCGGGGAATCCTCGTTTTGATTTATGTGTTTGGGGTAGCTGTCACGAGCCGGCGAACGAGAGCGTCCAACGTTTTTATTCCACTTTTAATAAGCGCTACTATGCACACCAGCAAGGCCATTTGATTTCATTTCGACTCGGGCCCTCTCTACTGTATAAAGCAATTTTCGGTCTACTTTTTCTCTCGTCTAGGAATAGAGCACCATATGCCTGGGCTTTGGTCTTATTTTTGTCCAGAATGATGCCTCTGTTATTTTATGGTTTTCTCTGGGACTGTTACACATTCTCCGCTTTGACTTTCGTTCATTTTCATTTTATTTCGTTTAAAGGTTCCCTATTGGAGGAATTCGTGAGTCACTATTTAACATTTAATTCAATGTTATTATTATTATTATTATTATTATTATTATTATTATTATTATTATTAACTTACATTGTATGGTATATCAATTTTGGCAAATAATTCCACCATTATTTGTCATGATTTGCCAATGACAAAAATAGGAAAATAATCGGCTATATTAGTTCAATTAGATGAATTACCCAGTATCAGTGTTTCAGTGAGTTCCACTGTTTGTGGAGGCTCCAGGAATATTTTAATGGGAAAGAAAGCCGTAGAATGTGGACTGTTAAGTCATATGGGAAAATGTAGGTCACCGAATGAAAAATTTCATCGCATTTCCGAAACAGTTCAATCACTAGGCAAACAGCAGAGCAGATGCATCTCTGTACCAGCAGTCAGACGCGCAACGCGGTTTAATCTGAAATATGATATGTAACTCAATAAACGATTAAAATCAATATCTAGAGGGGTGGCTTTGCGCTGCTTTCGGTGATTTTTTCGATGGCCTCGCGTTACTTCCCGTATATTCCGAGAATAATTTAAGGTTAACGATGTCTGTCACCCTTGGCCCAATCTTAGATTGCTTTTGTGTTCGATTTGTCTACAAGAGGTCGTATGCACTGTATTGGATTTTTGGCGACCTCCTTTGATTGCATCTTTCTCTCTTTTTCTCCTTACCTTCCAGTTCCTATCTATAATCTGGAAGCTGCATTCTCGCATAAAATCAAGTGGTGATAAAGGGCATTATATCGGTAAGTACACCAACCTCTTATGTCTGAATCTTTGATTCATAGTGTGTTGCTAACATGCTGCATGAGTGCGGTGGGTGACATGACACCGATGTTGGGCTAGTGCACCATTGCTGTAGAATTGATTTGAACTGTATGACGATTGCATTGATAGCTTACATGTGATAATGTTGACCCAGGAGAGGTAAATATGAGGAGATGACTGCTATTGAGGTGATGAGGAACGTAGCATAATATCTTTACCTTTTTCCATTATTTAGGCAAATGAATAGCCTACAATATAGGATTATAGGAGCATATTGCACCACCTGAAAATATTCTGGTTGTTGCGTTCATTGTGAGATTTTCATGTTTTACCTGGTGTATGTGGAACTATCACCACTGGCCTCCCATTGCTATTGCAGAATTCTGAGCACAAAAACAGGCTTGCCATTGCTATTGCAGAAATCTGAGCACAAACATAGGCCAATATTGTTGACAGTGAGTTTAAAGCCTTTTTGTGATATTATCTGTATGCTACATAACCTATTATTTGATTCTCTGCTTTGGAGGCCCATGTAGTGACTTTTGTATAGTATTGCATTTTTTAAAAGGCTGTAATGGTTGATGGCCCAAATGTCAGAAAATACTAAGAAATGTTTGGATTCTTATGTAATATTTGGATGTAACATGTAGCCTATAGTGTAGCTCCGACATTCTCGAGAATATGCATTACTGGCAATTTTAATAGCCAGCAACGAATCATTTGCCTTCAAAGTGATACACATCAATGGCTAGTTTACAAGTATTTAACACGTTCCCGCAATACACACACAAAATTAATTCTTTGTTATTGCAAGCAAACTGCAAGGTTATAGGCTGTATTATACATTTTCTAAAACACCAAACAATACACAATCACATAGTTCATCTTCACATTAGATAGCTAGCAAAAGGCTAAAATCTTTCCAAACAAATGCGTGTTTTTTCCAGCTCTCTGTGTTGTTTTAGGACATATGTTGTTAACGAGTGCATAATATTTGCGTTTCTCGTGACCTTTTGGAGTTATCCACTCTTGCAAAGGCATATCCTTTCTCTGTTGACATCTTTTAAAGCCGTCAGCACCAGTCCTGCAACCCTTAAAAACATTTAAAAGTATTGTTCAACAGTCTTCTGTCACTGTTCTTGGTGCTGTATTCCAAAATTCATTTCGAACACTTCCATTTCACCCCAACTGAGCTTGAGAGATGTGGTGGGTGGTTAAAATCTAAATGTGCTGATACAAAAGAAGTTAATCTCTTCCAGCTCGTTTGAGTTAATTAGTAATCTTTCAGGTTGCTGATTTAATCCATTTAGCAATAGTTGCAAAAATGAGGAACAATGCCGCCTAGGAGAAAGTTGCAGACACCTACATTTTTGTCCCACGTCTTCCTCCTACACCGTTTGGTTGCACTCTTTTCAAGCACCTACACCGACTGCATCTTTTTAAAGTTCCTTGTTTACAGCTGCCGGGGGTGATACTCGTCATAAATCTTAAGCAAGCAAAAAAGACAAAAAGACGGGTGTAGTGTCTTGAATAACAAAAATAGCGAGAGAAAAAGAGCGAAAGCCATGGTGGAAAAGCGAGGGTGTAGAGATAGAGTAGAGAGAGAGAGAGAGAGAGAGAGAGAGAGAGAGAGAGAGAGAGAGAGAGAGAGAGAGAGAAATGGTGAGAGACAGTGAGGAGAGAAAATAATGTCTCCTAAACACCTCAGTGTTTTCTCTTCCATTTCGGTCTCGAGTCGGCTTTCTTCCTCGTTTCCTTAACGTCTTGTCTGTCTTTTTCACTGTTGATTAAATTTTTCTCCTCGTCTGTCGAAGTTCCCATCTGCCGGGAAAACACAGGAAGTGCCCTCTTGTATTTTCTAACATGGACTCGCTATCGAAGTTTGTGTAAGGACTTCTGTTGCATTGACTAGTCCTAGCTGTTAAATATCACACATTATCTCTCCTTTTTCCTTTTTACTGATTTGTTTTCACCCCTCCCTCGTCCCCCAGTCCGCCTGTTGTCTGTTCTCCTGTTCTTTCACCCCTCCCCACCCTTTTTCATTTTTGCGCATTAGTTATTATACTAGTTGGGTGTGTTGGGAGCGATGTGATGAAATATTAACAATACAGATAGAATGCTGTTTCTGCCCCGAGCCAAGTAGGAACCAGCGCTCGAGACGCACTTCCTGGTAATTCAATATAGACTAGTGGAGTGAGGGATAAAAACGGTGCTTCTTTCGTGTACTAAACAATATTAGCATAGCCTGACACCAAACTGGGAGACAAGTGAATAAAAAAGTCCTGGCGCTGGATCTTTGCTCGTAGGCCCAGATCCTGTCCCACTCGGCTGCAATTAGCATAATTTCTCACTGGTGACGCTGTTAGATGGGGATTAACTCCCGCGCCTGGCGCTCCAAGCATGCCCCGTTATTTCCAAATAGCTGCAAAGGCCTTGTGTTGACAACACAATAACACGCCAAAAGGATAAGAGGGAAACGGGACCAGAATCGCCACAATAACCGCTACAATTAAACAAGCGAAAATGCGACGAGGAAACGTGACAGCGAAGCGGAGCTCTGGTCGGATTATGATGTTAAGGTTTACGCCGTGAGATAGAGAAAGGGGGAAATCTGAGGCCATTGTTATCAGCGAGCAGGGCGTACCAGTCGACGGGGCGGCCAGGAGCTGAGCTGCCTGTCCATTCGTAGCGCCCCTCGCATACCTCAGATCTTTCATGCCAGACCGTCTCCCCCCTTCCCAAGCCGAGGGGATCCGTCCAGGAGCGCCTGGACTAAGGCGCGGGGCAGCCGTCCACGAGACACCGGCATCATACGCTCGCTCGCTGCGAATAACAAGACAGGAAGGGGACGGAGGGATCCCGTTTTTATTGATTGCACCGTGGCTGAATGTGAAAAATATATGATGCCTGCCCGTGCTTCCCTCTTCAGAGGCTAAGGTAAGCTGGTCTGAAATAGGCTATCAGTTTGTGAATGGCGGAGTGTGTGTCCCAGTG
Organism: Sardinella longiceps; assembly: GCA_027497455.2. NCBI lineage: Eukaryota > Metazoa > Chordata > Actinopteri > Clupeiformes > Clupeidae > Sardinella > Sardinella longiceps. The sequence continues at coordinate 29,200,127 of JAODXP020000015.1, read as the reverse complement.
ATTTATGACCATATGACTCCAATCGCGGTTCAAGAAGAGTTCACAATGCTTTAAGCTTCCTTCCACGCAGCAGCCCCTTGTTTCCCCTCTGAATCCCAATGCAACGAATTCATTTATTTTTGCGTCTTATTTGTTTATAAAGCAACTGGGGAAACATTTTGGAGATATCTGATTTCTTGGGCTTTGATGCTCGGTTTAGGGTTCGCGTTTATTTTCAAGCCTGAGGCTAGGTAGCTTTAATGCTATTGAGCGACGTTGCTACGCTACTCTCCATTTCTCTCCGATTTGTCACCATATGCCCAAACGCTTTCGATTGACACTTGGCTGTTATTTCGTTTGATATCGAATTTGCTCAGCAGGGGCCTGTTACGTTGCTGTAACCAACCAGGGCAAATATGCCTTGACCAAAGATGCATAGGTAGCATTCGGTTATTGTTTTGATTTTACCTCTGTGTGCTATTGGTAACCTAACCTCTGTGTAAATGCTGCTTAGTTCGTGGTAAGAGGGTTCCTGTAGGCTATGTGTGTTCTTCGTTTTTAAAGGGAGATCACCATTGACCATATGCCTATCCCCTCCTTAGGTTGTTGTTGTTGTTGACGTTCAGGGCTTCGTCTGTTCTTTCTAGTCTGCCCCGGACTCTATAATTGTATTAGGAACGAATCCATAAGAAAGTTAGTTATTGTGTTACCGTAACAAGCAGGCCAAGACATTACGTGTCCCATTTAATGGAACCGCGATATGATTTAATATCTATTATACCTGCTATGTTCCTCCCTTTACCTCTCTCACTCAGCCGAGCTCTCTCTCTCTCCCTCGAACAATTCCTTGGAGTAAATAATTAGGATTCCACCCGTCCACTGGAAAGATAAATGAGCGACATTTGTGACGTGTTGAGAGCTGATGCCCAAAAGCTGTAGCTCGGATTCCCAGTCCAGTAGATAGCCTACACACAGCTGCCATTAAATTTATTCCTTTTCTCTTTGATTCCCTTTTTTTCAAATATTATTCATTGGAAATGGAATATGCATCTTTATCTTCTTTAGGGCCCAACCGGCCAATTGTCTGTGTAACGACAGTGACAGCACCGAGGAGGACATAATTTACACACCTTTTGTACTTGAATTAGAATTTGCTTAAGGATTATTATTGTGTGTTATGTGTGTGGTTGGCATATATTTTGACTTTTAAGATAATATGCAATTTGAAATTGCTCCGTTTTTTTAAATCATTTTTTATTTTTATTTTTTGAAAACAGGGGATAGATTATTGGCTGTTTGCGAGGCCCAGAGTCGTACACTTGGCATTGTGATATCAACTTTGGGAAGTTTATTTGCGCTTTTGCGCTGGGTCTTAAATTACTACGAAATTTAAATACAGGGTAAAATTAAATTCACACAATTGACTCCTAAATTATAGTACTAATACTTGTCTAATGCTTATGATCAGTCTGCAATAGGACAATACTTTATAGAATTTGGTGAATAATAGACTTTGTAAATATATATTCGGTTAGTAACAACATATTTCGAAATCAGTTTGAAGAGGTATTACGTTTTAGAGGTTAGTGTTAACCTGATATAAAATTAAGTAGGTTACCATTAATTTTAAATGCTACAGTCAATACAAACAAAAAGTGCTTATCATTAGGTAGCTTGCCGTCTTATGTCCACCAATTCTGAGAGCAGGAGGTTGAGTAGCCTATCCATAGGTTAACATTGTCTTCTCTGGTCGAGCAAATCTCATGAATCAAACCTACCCAAAGCTTCCGGGACCCACTTCCATTTTGTTTTCACGGAGATCCACAAACAAAGTTCACCAGGAAGACACTAGTGCCGGTTTTTCTGGTTTTAATGTTGTCGAAATACATTTGAGTGTAACCGGAGAAAACTTGAGGGAAATGCTTTGTGAGGGCCTATCGATATAGGCAGTATAGAAAGAATAGCCTGTGTTACCAAAAAAGTTGAAGGAACATTTCCAAGACTATCTAATGAATAACCAATTTGTTATTGCATTAAAATCCGGCAACCCTGATATTCTATAGCCTACACCACTAAAGTTTGGTGTTATATGTAGCAGCTTAACGTGTAGACTATTTTATTAAAATCAACAATAATTAGTGAGGGCAGCTCATGTAATCAAAATGACAAAATCAGTTTATAACCATTTATAAGATTCTAGCGTAAAATATTCATCATGCAATGATCTTTCAGTCAGATTGTTGTTATACTACAGACAAGGCCACAAGACAGACAACAAGAGAGTGGTTGTATTAAGTTTTAATTACATAATAAGACGAACGGCGATCATTTTCAAACATTATTACCTTGAAAATAAAATAGGATTCCGAACAAAGCAAAACCAAAAACACACGATTACGAAAAAATACATTCATTGATTTTATTGGTTGGATTTACAAAAAAAGAAAAAAAAATGAACTTACTTTTCTAAGTACTAGGCAATGTTTATGTTTGTGTGAGATGGCTAAGAGGGAGCAGAGTGTAAGCTGACATAGCATCTGCAACTCGCCTTGTGGGAAGGCTCAATTCATGTCATGGCGCCTTTCATGGGGTAAGATGGATTTATCCAGACCCTCTCTTATTATGTGATTCTTATAACCTTTCAGGTCAGCTTCCAAGAGACCATTGGAAAGAGACCGTCACGTGACACCTGGTGCCAATGTTCTTCCAGAAGGTCGTCAGGACCCTGGTAGCCGGTAACACGACTTTTGGAAATGCAGAAAACGACCTATTACGACAACTCGACGCTTTATGGAGGTTATTCGTACCAAGGGGCCAATGGCTTTGGCTATGATGCCCCTCAACCGGCCTTCCAGTCCTCAGCACACCTCGATGGCGACTATCAGAGGTCTGCCTGCTCGCTGCAGTCTCTTGGCAACAGCGCCACTCAGCAGCATACCAAGACCAAGGAGCTAAATGGGAGCTGCATGCGCCCTAGTCTGCCACCTGAGCACCACCCGCCCCCCCAGGTCTCTCCTCCACAGAACCCTGTCAACTCCTCCACCTCGACCACAGCGCAGCAGCCAGGCAGCAGCGGAGGCAACGGTGGGGGGGCACCTAAAAGCACCCCCAAGTCGTCCTCTCTGCCCCCGAATCCAACCATCAGCAAGCAGATATTCCCGTGGATGAAAGAGTCGAGGCAGAACACCAAGCAGAAAAACAGCTCTCCCAGTGCAAGTTCAGCTAACGGTGTGTGCCAGTCCCCCCCCCCCCTTCACTCCCTCCCCCGCATCTCCCCCACCTGCCTCCTTTGCTCTGTAGACAGATGTTAGCCAACACTTATTAGCCTGAGAAGAGAGACAATAGAGGGTGTACCAGACATTCGCCATTTCAATCAATGTCTGGTGAAAAAAAGGTCCTTTTATTTAAACAGTGCAAAATCAAGAGTGGCCACCCTATAGATGGACATTGGAAAATAAATGAATTACAATGCAACTACGATTGCGCAGGGATTTGAAATTATCTCTTTTCATCTGGAAGGATGATAATCGTAGTGAGATTCTAACATAGTTTGAGATAAGCGCCCTGGCTCATTTCATTTGTCGAGTGTCAAGGAGTGTTAGTGTGATTAGGTAACACACAACTGCACCTTTCTATGTTTTTATACATACATTCTATCATTATTTCGAGGTAATGTCACTGGGTAATACTCCAAACTATCAATGATAACGGTAAAAGTGGTCTTTGTATCACCCAACACTATTCTGGCCGTGGGCTTTGGAAATAATACAATTTACATACACCAGTCCATGTTGGGGCTTTCATCGCTTAATAAATGCCAAAGTTATGAAGTGTTGACAACTAATATCAGGGGGATAAGTTTCGTTGCCTGCTTTATTAGAGAGAGAGATGCATTCAATTTACTCGTGTAGTAATTATGTTTTATTTCATTCCCACCCCTGCAGAGAGCAGTGGCGGTGAAAAAAGCCCCCCGGGTTCGGCGGCCTCCAAAAGAGCGCGCACCGCGTACACGAGCGCACAGCTTGTGGAGCTGGAGAAAGAGTTCCACTTCAACCGCTACCTGTGCCGGCCACGTCGCGTGGAGATGGCAAACCTGCTCAACCTCAGTGAGCGGCAGATCAAAATTTGGTTCCAGAACCGGCGAATGAAGTACAAGAAGGATCAGAAATCGAAAGGCATGGGCTCTTCCTCTGGAGGACCGTCTCCCACCGGAAGCCCGCCCCTCCCCATGCAGTCCTCTGCAGGCTTCATGAACTCCATGCACTCAATGGCAGGCAGCTATGACGCCCCCTCTCCGCCATCTTTCAATAAGCCCCATCAAAACGCGTATGCCATGTCTTCAGCCTACCAAAACCCCATGAAAAGCTGCCCCTCGCAACAAAAATATGCCAACACAGCACCAGAATACGACCCACACGGGCTACAGGGTAACAGCAGCTACGGAACTCCCAACATGCAGGGCAGTCCTGTGTACGTTGGAGGGAACTACGTAGACGCGATGCCCACCACCGGGCCATCCATGTACGGTCTCAATCACCTGCCACACCACCAGTCGGGCAACATGGACTACAACGGTGCCACACAGATGTCAGCGAGCCAGCATCATGGACCGTGTGACCCCCATCCAACATACACGGATCTGTCAGCTCACCATCCTTCTCAGGGTAGAATCCAGGAAGCACCCAAGTTAACGCATCTGTAGCAGGTTTGGAAAAAAGTGAATTGAATAATAATAATAAAAAAAACACTAACCCATGGGACGATGCAATGGGGTTGAAAAAGATGATCCAGTGGTTTCTTGCAGTGTTCATAGACCGTTGTATTGATGTTGTCTATCCATCAAGTGTTACACCATTTGTCATAATTGTTTACATTAGTGTTTATTTCACACAGACTCCCCTTTTCTACTGCGTGCCCGGTAAAGAATTGATGAATATAATGATTAGGTGATATAATGAATGTGTTGTACGGAAAATTAATTACCGTGTGACCTCTTGTGACTCGAGTTGCATCACCGTAACTATTTGTGTACCTCGTCAGCATGAAAACCAATGCTGACGTCATGGCAGTCCACGCGTAGTCTAATGCATAACTCCCCCAGTATGAGGAGCTAAGGAAGCAATAGGCTATGTGGAATTGGTGCAAGTAAACCACTGGATTGTTTTGGTTCTCTTCCCTTTATTTCACATTACCTCTTTTAAAACGTCTCACTAACAAGTTATTTTTTTTAATCGGTTATGGTCAAATAACAGATCACCAAGCGACTGTTTGCTGCTCGCTTAGGAAAACAAAGTAGTGCACCTCCCTTTTGTACTGGGTTATATAGGGTTACTTATTATGCTGTCCTGTAAAAGTTGTTCAACCAACTTCCATGGGACAATGCAACGACATGGTGTTATTTGTTGTGTCATCGGAACAGGGTAAAAAAAAGAAAAGAGTTGAGAATTTGTGTAGTACACAGAACCCCCCCCCCCCCCCCTTCTCCTCAACTCGGTGTAACCCCTCCCTCCCCACCCACACTCTCTTCAATCTTTAGGGTTCACTTACATTAGCCACCACTAATGCGAAAAGCCCACATTTTCTCATGTCTTGACTTAACGTGGAAACAGGGTATATTTGAACAAAATGCATGTCCGGGAAAGCAGAGAGCGGTAGACGGCTCAGTTTACGCTAATGCTCTCTTGGCTGGGCATCATTGTTGCACTTAGAGTTTACATTTTGATGGGTAAGGAAAAATAAATCTTATTTTGAAATGGAAGACCTCCAATCAGCGTCTTTCGGTATGTGTGTTCAAGTGAACATTCATAAATATATATTTATTTGTTATAGCCAGTTTAAATACATTCTTTTTCTATTATTTATCCCCCCATGTATTTATATCAAGAAAATGTACTTTTTTAGTATTTACCTGTTATAAAGACGTTGTGTTCTTGTCATTGTAACAAATTAATTTTAGTTGTTGTATTTTAGAGACAAGTAGTTTATGTTACCCTTGTACATAAAATTATGTCTTGACTTGTACAGGGGGCGAGGGAGCGGAATCAGACCGTTCCTGCATAGTCGAGAATTAGACGAAATATAGAACACTTTTTTGAGAACTTCTTTTGTCCTTTGTAGCTACTTTTATTTCTCTTGGTAAGAGTTGTCTGTTGAGCAATTCTTTAATAAAATGTTATGTTATTCACTTCTACATCTGTTCATTTAAAATTCACACAAAACACCACCCACACACTCATTCTCTCTCTCTCTCTCTCTCTCTCTCTCTCTCTCTCTCTCTCTCTCTCTCTCACACACTCACACACACACACACACACACACACACACACACACACACACACACACACACACTCTTCTTGGGAGCATGTGCTCTGTCTCTCTTCGTGGCAGGAGCAGACCGCTGAAAGAACCCTCGGGTCCGCGCCTGAAAAAAGTCACGTGGTCCCAGGGAATCATAAACCCAAACTTGGCTAAAGATACTATTCTACCATGATTAACTTTACATAATCAAAACCTCTGCTAATGGTTAGCTGTGTTTCAGTAATTAAACACATAACATTTATAGCCTAAACATGCATTATGTTGCTTTTTATTTTTAAAAAAGTGGGATTTGGAATTCGCAATACAATGCCCTAGAATTAGAATATTTTGGAATATTTTATAATTTCAGCACATCTCACCTCACCTCACCTCACTCAATCGTCAGCAAGCATAATAATAATAATAATAATAATAATAATAATAATAATAATAATAATAAACAACTATTGCACTATGGCCTACATGGCGTACTAGACCATCATCAATCAATCTAAATTCATGAATATTTTTATTGACAAAATCATAGGCCTACTTGTCTTGAACTAGTCTGATGTCTTTACTTCAATTATGTAGCACATGATACAGACAAAATCGCACCAGGCTACATTACAAAATCAGAACACAAATGGCATTTCAGCCACTTTACACTGTCAACACAAAAACTCACAAGTACATTTTTTATCAGTCCTCAATCACATTTATGTACATTGAGCACTTGATTTGATATGTTTAACATGCAACCTTAGGTGAAACAGGAACAATGCACAAGCTCTCTCATAATGATAATTACCGACGCTATCAGACATGTGGGCGACGCAAATAAATCCAGGAAGGGCAGTTCCTCTTGGAAACAAAATAACAAATTCCAAAATCGCAAAAAGGATGAAGTCAGCATGATTGCTGGATAGATAAACAGGACCATTCACTTGTCCTAGTTTACTCGTAGTCAGCCAAAGTCAGCACTGGTGGAAACCCTCGCAGTGATCTGACCTCCTCTGCCTCCGCTCTGGCCTGCTAGCCTCTTTGTATTTCATTTGAAAAACCATAGCCACCTACGCAGATTCTCCCGAAACATCATGCGTTCCCTTGCCTTTCCAATACATGCTTAAGACGCATTTTTTAATCTGCAACAAACTCGCACCATAACAACCGATTTTCTCTATTGCGCATTCAGATAATCTATATTTCTGTTTTCCTTATAGTTAAGCGCAGTAGAAAAATGCGTAAATGGAAACATTACTCGATAACTGGCTAAAGAGAGGTCATTTTCTTTGTTGTGTTCTTGGAGGAAAAGAGAAGAATTCTTGAGGGCTTCTCCTGTCACCCCTTTTGCCTGGGCTAAGATTGATCACCGCTGTTATTTCACGACTTGGATTCTAAAAATATCTATCCCGTCCCACAATGCCTTTTTAACTTCCAGAGTTTTTAACTATTACATGTAGTGGAGGTTTATTTTTACTTTCTCTTTCTAAACTAGCATATTGCTAAAATTCCTGTAAAAGTCAACAAGTTCCCTTTCTTGTTATAGCCTACACTTAATGGAGGACTCCCAGTTGTAAACGCGACCTCTCAGTGAACTTTTAAGTCAGTCCAGTAAACACGCCGACCATTTTTCACGGAGTGAAAACTTCGCATTAGTGGTAGTGCATGAGGCCCTGTCCATAAAAAAATGTAAATTTACATGCACATGCTGGAGTACACACCCTTATTGTTATTACCACTGATGGTCATATTTTACTAATACAATAACTAATATATATAGGCCTATAGAAAGAGAAAACACATTACAACTTAGCACTGGTCCACAATAGCCTACATATTGGCTTAGAACCTAGAATTACTGACCTGTATCTCCACTTTCACCAATCCCGCTACGAATCGTACAAACACAATGTATCAAGACAGTACGCTCAGAATGAACACTGCTATGGTCAACTAACGGACATTTCATTCAAGATAGTATAAGTAGTCTCACAAGGGGCCAAGGCACTTCTGATTTTGTGTGGGCAAAGTTACACATCGATAGCTTGATTGTCTGTTGCTGTTGTCAAAACTTTGAAGATTAATGATCAGAGCATGGAAAGGTGGTGTTTGCCATATTGTAGATGCGCTTTTAACAATCACTTAATGCGACCGAATTACATCACCGTGGTCCAGAAGCAATGCGCACATATCTCCATTGTTTGTCAAGAGGGTCTATCATTGACACCCACACAGAAGAGCTATGACAGAACACATGGTAAGCGGCCACCTTTTTAACAAAATTATTACCCCCTGCTAATACAAACAAATCCTGTATCCTTAGATATTTTAGATCAGTTGTTGAAAATAATGTTCTCTTTTGCCACCAGGCCCCGTATTCCCATTGGCTATGTTTGGTCATGTGACCAGGAATTGGCTGCAATTTCGCCCATAGTCTTCAGTTTAGTAGACCAAGGTCCCCATACGCTAGTAATATCACCAATATACACAATTATTAAAGCCCGCAAATACGCCATAGCGGGGCGCAAATAATCTCTCGTTTTTGTTTCTTTCTGCTGTTTAATATCGCTGTCCGCTTTGTGACCAAGAGAAGCTATGAATTTTGAATTTGAGAGGGAGATTGGGTTCATAAACAGCCAGCCTTCCCTCGCTGAGTGCCTGACGTCTTTCCCCGCTGTCCTGGAGTCATTTCAAACTTCATCAATCAAGGACTCGACAGTAATTCCTCCTCCTTTCGAGCACACCATACCCAGCTTGAGCCCCTGCACAAGCAACCAGGCGCGACCAAGGAGCCAAAAGCGCACCTCCAATGGCCTCCAGCTCCGGACGCCGCAGCCGCAGCAGGGCCCGGTCCCGGCGGCGAGCGGCGGTACCCTGGCCCATGAGTTCCCATGGATGAAGGAGAAGAAATCCTCGAAAAAGTGTACGAAACCTGGACCCGCTACAGCAGCTGCCTCGTCCCCCTCTTCTGCATCCTCCGGGTATGCCAACGTGGGGCTGGAATCCCCGACAGGTCTGTACTGGAATGTGGAGCATGTTATGAACATTTTTCTCTATTTTTAATTTTTCATTTTTATGCATTTGTGTGGCTGTCTCCAACGGAGCTGAAGCGTAACCCTGTTTCAGAAAACTGGCATCTGTAGGCTACATCACACCAATAAGCCATACAACATTTATTTTCTGTTTGCTGGTTTTTAAACATGTATATTTATGTTTTAAGAATTGTGCTGCCGGAGTGTCATGCACGATTCAAACGAGATGCTGCATCAAGCTGCAGTATTGCTTTGCATGAATCTTCCATTCATAGCCAAGTCACAAACACTTTCTGTGATTTGTATGGAGAAAACATATGGCCAGCTTTTTGTAAATAAACAAAAGTCATTTACATTCATAATCGACCATTGATATATGGTTTGCAATCGTCATCATGCTTGCTAAATATAAAAATGCAGAATGTGATTACAAGGTCTTGTAAGGTTTAACCACCCCTCCCCCATTTTGTTGGCTGAGGATGTGATTGTGTGCACATTCTTCCTGATAAAGTTACTTTTCTCCCAATCCACATTGTAAATCTAGAATAACGATTTAATCGCAGTCTGTGTCAGCACCGTCTTCATGATATATATTCATAACCATGTCTCGGGGCTTGGGTGGCCATGTTGGATGTCAGTATATAACGTGGAAGCAGTGGAACAAAACAAAATATGGGACTTGCTGGAATCACGAGTGTACACTACTTAGCTGATATACAGACAAGCATAGCACAGCAGCCATGGCTAACCCAGTGGGTGCAAAGCAATGGGCTATGGCGCATTGGGATTTTTATTACTTGCCCCGTCATTTACTTGGGCTTTCAGCAGCGAGTTAACTGTGCCATTAGCCTGATGTATTATACTTATTTCTGTGTCATGTGTTGGTATTTTCAGAGACGCAGGGCGGGCTGGACAACGGCAGTGGATCCCGGAGGCTGAGGACAGCCTACACCAACACTCAGCTCTTGGAGCTGGAGAAGGAGTTCCATTTCAACAAATACCTCTGCCGGCCCCGGCGGGTGGAGATCGCCGCACTGCTGGATCTAACTGAGCGGCAGGTTAAAGTATGGTTCCAGAACCGGCGGATGAAGCACAAGCGCCAAACGACGCACCACAGAGAGGGCCAAGAGGGCGACCCTGGAGGATATGAGTCTCTGGAAGGCACCGACGCATCGCCGTACTCGAGCCAACCCCTGGAAGCGTCTGGTTCGGCTTCCGGACCAGGTTCGGGCTCGGGCTCAGCGGCAACCTCGGAAACCGAGACATGCGCCTCAACAGCCTCTTACACCAACAGCATTGACAATAAGCAACCCACGCCTGAGGAGAATAAGCCGAGCGGACAAGAGCCTGCATCTGCCTCTGACACAGCTGTCCGCTCTCCCCCATACACAACGCCCACTGCAGATAACCCCGCAACAATAGGCGAGGGCCGTGCATCTGGCTCGGATCACTCGTTTACGGAGCCGCAGGATGCCGCCTCGCTGCCCGATTTGAATTTCTTTTCTGGGGATTCATGCCTGCAGATTTCGGATGCTTTGTCGCCAAGTCTGCAGAGCTCTCTGGACAGTCCCGTAGATTTCTCCGAAGAGGACTTTGACTTATTCACGAGTACCCTTTGTACAATAGATCTACAGCATTTACAGTTCTAATGGACAAAAGTAAGAGCATCAATAACTCCTGAACAATCGAATCATGAAGACTGTCGTCTTGTTAAATGTTCTGAATGCTTCTCGACTGCAACATTCCTCCAAATTTATATAGAATATATAATTTTACCTTGGGTTTAATTATGAATACAGTATTATTGAGGCACTGAGTGGTGGTAAAGGAGCGAACAAGTGTGTTATTTGAAGCTATTGCTATGTTTTTAACCTATCGAAATCCCATCCGGACTTCCCCTGTCGAAATTTCAGGTATTTATCTCCTTTTAATTTTCTGTGCTCAGTTTGTGTTCACTGCATAACACATTTGGGAATTTTTCCAGTTAAGCTCAATCGTTGAATTCTCAGGAACTGTCAGACATTAAGGATAGCTGAACTGCTTTTAGAAATTCACTCCTGGTTGGGCGTCCCTATTGAAGAATTTTAGAACTAGTTTATTTATTGAGATTCTTTAATAGCAAATTTCAAATTATTTATTGTACATTATTTTCATAGTTGAAATAAAAACGACGTTTATAAGATGGAGTAAGTGTGGATTTAATTGTGACTTGCATGTAGAATTATTTATGCACCGAGAGGGCCTATATGGAAACATTTTAATTATTGACAACTTTTGTATACATGTATTAAAAATATAATATTTAATTGGGTCATATTCTGTAAAAAAAATTAAATGTTTAGTATTTATAAATACATTATTATTGGGTTTAAATAATCAGTAGTATAGTGCATGTTGAAAGGAACAACAATATGCCTGTAACAATAATAATTTAACACATTTTCTACACCCAATGCTACATAGCTTACATTGTGATATACTTCTATTTTTTTTCCAAATCAAAAAATGTTATGCGGCATATTCTTCAGAAATGGCTGTAGACTGAATTTAAGAGTGTGTAGCCTAAGTTGCCAAAAATCATAAGAAATTTATGAGGACATTTCGCATCATAGACTACCTACAATTTTATGACCATGGAGATCAATTCATTGTAATGGTTTAGAAAACCAATAGTTTTCTATTTAGGCTATATGGGGGTATTAACATACGAAGAGAGAGCCTCTCGGCTGCATACAATTAGCCAAATGCTAATGCGGAGTTTCGTACATCACAGTGCATATCTGCAACAGAGATACTTATTGGAGGCCTATAAATATGACTTTTAGGTGCATATATTCACTCTCAACATAGAATTGCAATCATTATTCCTTTGCTTTGGTGCTTAGATAATAACTCTTTTAGACACACAACTCTCCTTTTACAAAGGGCACATTGACAATTTGCCTCTATACTGAATGCACTGCTCTACAAAGCAACTGGCTGAGCGGACGTAGCTGGAGCTCCTGCTTGGATGTAAAATGGCGCTTGAAGCACAATGGGCGATATGAACAATAACGCGGCGGCCATTATGGGGGCACTAGACCCGAGCTGGAGCATGCTATAATTGTAGCTTTGTAGCCTAAGTAAAGAAAAAAAAATCTAAAATTTTATGAAGACACATAGAGCCAGAAAAGACAAATAGTGAAATCCTGGTATAGCCCTTGTTATGGTGTATTCCCATTCATCAGTTATTGGTATCAGTTAGTGTGCACAGGTTATGATTACTTGTAAAAAGAGAACAACAACAACAATAATAACGATAATAATTATATAATAATAGTTGCAGTCATGTTATTTGTCCTAGTTTATGAATTATTGAATTAATTTGTTCATTTACACAGTGAGTGTGTGTGTGTGTGTGTGTGTGTGTGTGTGTGTGTGTGTGTGTGTTTCTTATGCCTACAGACAAATCCTATAGGCTTTTATAGGCTAAAGGACACTAGTCCTGTTGTCTAGTCAGAGTTCAAGTAATGGCACTTGGGAATCAATTCAACTTTAAAAATATCTTATGGGTGTTCATAAGAACAAAAGGATCTGGCAGAGAACCCCAACCCTATGAGTAAGAAGTAAGAAGTATGTCAAATAGATGACATAAATGGAGATGACTTTCAACATAATCGAAGTAGGCTGAAAGGCGGACAGAAAGTACACATATCAGGGTTACAGAAAGACAGGCCCTGTACGTGGTATGATTATGTGGAGAGCAGAGACAGAAACAAACAGACATTTAAAGTTATAGGCTACTATGATTGCATCAACGTTACCATTAGAACTTTCCATACCATAACTTACCATAAAATACCATCCAATGATATTTGATAATACAGATATGATATAGATAATTTTGCTCCAACAATGCACTTAATTTTTTCCACCAAATCACAATTCATGGCAAGGTGTATGGACTAGCAAGATAACCAGACATTCCTTCATAAACATGTTAGCCTTTAAGTTTAGAGTTGATGCCATCCTATGCCTGAGAATGTTTAGAATAGGTTGCACATAGGTTTCAGTTTAATTTATATTACTGGCCTTCTGTTGCCTGGGCCTATCTGGTGTGTAGGCCTATAGGAGAGCAATTGCTAAGAGAGCAATTTCAAGCTAACTTTAGAACAACATGGGACATTTAGACCTGATTTTCATGAAATAGCACATTTCTTGATATGTTACACTATCATTTCAGTTATTTTATCAATGCGTTCCAGTTCCATTGAGGTGCTAGCATTGCCATGTTAAATAAACTGTGAGGATAAACTCTGAATGTAGAGTCTGAAATCTGGTCGACATCTCCATAATATGTCAGAATGCCTCCATATTTAATACATTCTCCAACATAGTGAGTGAGTGAATGAGAGAGTCAGTCATTGAGTAGACCTACCGAAACATACTGTGTCTTGTGTCAGAGGTTGGCACGCCTCCACTTTGCCCCTGGCCAACAGTCAGACTTCTTTTTACCGCCAGTGGCCCAGCCCAGTCACTCTCCATCTAATTGGCACCATCACATTCACTTCCACCAGCACCTGAGAAGGAGAGGACACTCACCTATCAGCTTTGGCATGTAAGACCTTGGACAGGCAAACAATAAGCATACAACATGCCTCCAGGGAGGTCAAAAGCTAGAGAGAGAGAGTGAGAGAGAAAGAGACAGAGAGAGAGAGAGAGAGAGAGAGAGAGAGAGAGAGAGAGAGAGTGAGAGAGAAAGAGACAGAGAGAGAGAGAGGAAGGGAATATTGGGTAAACAGTTTGTGGCCACTTTGATGTGCTTCCCTGGCTCCATAATTTGAGGTGTGGTGCCACGTCGACTTTTATCTGTTTCGCTCAGCTTTCCTTGGAGAGTTGCCAATACCCACAGGGCGTTTATCAGCTCGGCCTCCCTCTCAATCTCCATCGTTCGCCCGCCCGCTCCACAATCAGGAACTTGTTTATTTATTTTCCAAAGCACCATTTTTGGCACCACTGTCCGTCTGCAAGGTACTGGCTGACTTGTGAGAAGGTAGAGTGTGTAGAAGAAGGCAAGTCTTTTCCCCACCCTTCAAAGTGATACAAGTGCGTACAGGAGTAGGCTGTCATAACTCCATTATAAATGATAGTCAGAGTGCCCCCAAGTTCTGATAAAAGTCCATTATTAACAACTCTGTCAGCTGTGACACGACACATTATCACTTGGTCACAGAGATAGTATTATTAAAATATCAGTCTGCAGGCTTGGGTGGAAGACACTGAGGCAAGAATTTTGGTAAGGTTAGTGGACATTTGTTTTAGAGCACAGTTAAGGTCAATATATTTGAAGTAGGTCAGCAGTTTTCAAATATCTGTGTTAGATTATCACTAACTACACAAAGAGTGTGTGTGTGTGTGTGTGTGTGTGTGTGTGTGTGTGTGTGTGTGTGTGTGTGTGTGTGTGCGTGTGCGCTTCTAAATATTTACTTAAGACTTTTTATGTTCGTAAAGTACCTCTTGGTTTTGTAAACTAAAATGCCTTGCAATGAGAATGTGTGCTAAGAGAGAATGCTAATGACAAACATTCCATAACACAGGCAATGATTGTGTGAGGTTTAAAAAAAAAATCTTTGCTATGGGCTTCACTGGAGAAAGAGAAACTAGACTGATTGACACACCAAATGGCTGCCAGGACAGGTTTCAGAGCGTTTCTCTCGAGGGGGAGGGTATACGTCGCCATAGGCCCTCTGAATCTTTGTATATACCTGTTGGCTTGGCTGCCATGGTGATGATAGCAGCTCTTACTGTAGTTTAGCGAAAACACTGATGGCTTCAAACTGATAAGACAAATGTGGCATTTCAGTGCTGATCAATGCTTAGCCTCCTCAGCCTATATGGCTGCCAGGAGGAGATAACTGCTGTCAGCACCAAGAGTAAGAATCAATTTAGTAACAGTTCACCACTAAATGCTGAAAGCCTGGTAGAGAAGGCTAGAGAGAGTCCAACTGCATTTGTACTCCAGCCAAAAACTACGTCAACACACCTCCACATTCCTTATACATGGATGTGCACACACAATAACACACATGTCGTCATACACACAGAAGCCCACAGAAATACACACACACACACACACACACACACACACACACACACGGTTCACAAACATTAGGGTCTTGTCTTGTGAGAACGTCACATGTTGGTTCTGCCTCTTTTGTGACTGGAGTGCTGCTGATGTCCTCCGTCAGCATGTCATTCATAACCTTCTCCACCCTCATGTGACCAGGGCTGGTGACAGCCAATGGGTTCTGCCCACACCTCCATCACATGGGAAGAACTTTGTGGACACACACACACACACACACACACACACACACACACACACACACACACACACACACCATAGAGAGTAAAAGCAGTTAACAAAACCCAAAGGGTCTCATCAGGTGTTGAGAAGTTTTCATGATGTGGCCCTAGACTTCTGAGAGATGGGGACCTTCTGAGAGATGCTGGGGCACTCGGCGGTCAAGACGCCCACACAGGCTTCTGAGACGAACAATCTAAACACTATTAATCATAAATCCTCCCAGCACATGTGTGGGGAGGAGGACTCCTCTCTGCCTCTTTTTTTTTTTCTTTCTTAAATGTGAAAGCTGACGAAACATGTGGGAATACAACAATTCAAATAAGATCTGAGTAATACTTCATAGAAAAAAGGTTTCACACTGAGTGTTTGTGCATCATCTGTCAATCATCTATGAGTGTGAGAGTTACCACACAGACTTTATCCTTTAGTTCAAAGTTAACTTGGCTCAAAGATGCACTTTATATTACAAAAAAAGTGTAAAAGAAAACCCTCCCAGGTACTCAACAACACAGAGGCCCTGCACTGAGCATGACTCAACTGGTCAGTCTGTATATGTAGCATAGCCAGCTGGCTAGCCGGAGACAGCATGTGTGTACAAAGCTGAAGTATGAAGTCATGCGATACACAGGGTCATCAAGTCACTGGCGTTGCGCCATGTTTATGCAGTGGTTTAGGTAGGTTCCATGACGAAGGGGGGTGGGGTGGCAAGTGAAGTGTTCCCACAAACGTTTACGTCTGTAATTGTTTATGCGATGATTACAAAAAGCTAAGGTCTTGTCATCAAAGGGTAGACAAAAGACAAAGAGAACCAGTCCACAGTTGGCACAAACACACAGCGATTTTACTGCAGGACCATGGCAACTTCCATTTTCTTGTCCGACTGATCTCTGACTATCTGGTGGTAGTTTTTATTTTATGTCTTATTTATTGCCCCCGGCCACCCATCCCACCCCTCCATTTGATGTGGGCCAAAGCAGTCAGGGTGCTAATCTAATAGTCTGTCTGCTAGGGTGTGGGAGTCTGAGGATCACTTCTCACTGAGCCTATCACATTCCACAGTTTTCCGGAAAGCCAGGGCATGCATCCAGGAATCCAATAATGTACGCAATGTCATGTGATGTGGCTAAAAGCTTGGACGACACTGCTGAATATCATTTAAGCATTAGAACACTTTGCTAGTTTTTTTTTTTTTTGCTGAAGGTCTCAACAATGCTATGAAACTATGCTATGTTTTGTTTGTGTTAGTTAAAATATCAAAGTTGCAAACCATTCAAAATATGACTAAACGCAAATGCTTCGAAAACAGATTAAGTATAGCAGACGCCCGTGCATGTAGACACAGACACATTCAGACACACCCATGTAGCCCTTGTATAAACAAAAAATGTAAACAACCCTTACTTTCACACACACACACACACACACACACACACACACACACACACACACACACACACACACACACACACACACACACACATAAAGACCTTTCTTAGGTATTCTCGTATATAGATGATGCCATTCTACTACAAAAATCTTCATTAAAAAATGTCATCAAAAAATGTAGGTCTATGAGCTATTTTGTGTAACATTTTTGCTTTATCATACTGTGCAACCATAGGAGTGTAATACCAAACACTACCAGAGATGGTGCTGATGAGGGTTAAGTCAGTCTTAGTGACAAAAGTATTGCTGGGTGCTTCACATAAACGTATTTCAAAAACAACAACAAAATTCTTCTGTGATTCTGAATTGAAACATAAACGTTATGATTATGCATATGCATGTACATGTAGGAACACTACACCCCCTTTTAGAGCACACATATTATCCATCTCTGACTATCAGTGTCACACTGGAATTTATACCACTTTGCTCTTCTCACTACACTAAACTAAACTAAATAATCATTGTCCAGATTTTCAAATAGGGCAGAATGATTTCAAGTCTCTGCCCATACAGGTACTCTTAGTTATGCACATAGTCCTTCCATTGCATGAAGTTTTGCAAAGATCTAGTTCAATGACAGATCTAGTTCAGATGTCTTGCAGTGTTACTGGAGATCCGAGCGCATGCTTTAAACAGACAACAACTCCTGCCTTCCAACAGACATTTTCAGCCTCACTCATCTGCATGCAATAAAATTCATGCAACACAAGGGAAGAAATAAGACTTCTGTTATGACCCATATATGTCAAAACGTGATATAATTTACTGCAACAAAAGTATCTAATTTAAACAACAACAACAAACAACACAGTTAAAAATCGCCATGATTCATGCCAAGGATCAACCATTCCATTCCAGACGTGTATTACTGTAACAATAACAGATGTCATTCTCCATATTACAACTCAGTGTGCACTGTACAAAAGAATTTGTAATGGTTACTTGAAAAATGTGTGAAAACTCATTTGAGGCAACAAGTTAAGTAAATATAACTTTTCTTTTTCAGGTTATATTTACTTAGGCCTAACTCATTTGAGGCAACAAGTTTCCACACATTCAAGTGACCATTACAAATTCTTTTTTTTTTTTTTTTTTTTTACAATGTGTAAGCATCAAGTTTTCATTTTAAGGTAAAAACAACACTGCATTGTGTTGCTGTAAGATGTCCTTTATAATCCAATAGACTAAGCTAGTGATCTCAATCCAGTGATAAGGTGACGTAACAAGATGCATCTTGAAGTTATTTTTGTGATGTGTATGTTCTACATTTGGCCTTTTCAATTGTGCAAAATGTCCAAAAAAATTCCTCCAACAGGCTTTTTATGAGTATGAAAAAAAAAGATACAAAAAAAATCTGTAAAAATGACAATATAGTGTCGAATCATGTTTGCAGTGATGCCAAGATCACTTGTGCATACGGAAATGTGTGTGCCTGCCTGGTCAAAGCGTTTCAGAGGTGTGCCCTCACTAACATCGCTCTGGTAAGCAAACTATATATATCACAGCCTCAGCATTGTGACCACTGATGTTACATTTGAATCTGTTTTGCATTAGTGTCATCAGGACACCAAATCACGGCAGGGTGGCAACTGGGAGTGCCAATTCACTTCATGTGATGACACTGATAACATGCAAAACCATTTAATGTCCTCAAAATACCCCACAATAAAAATAAATACCCCACTGTTATCCTTATTGATAATGGTTTAAATGTTAAAGTGAAATTTCGGTGTAATTCAAGCATAGCCCTGTTGTATGACGCTGCTGACTGCACTATAAAGAATTTGGACCAACATAGACCAAACACGAGCACTTTACATAGAGTCAAAGGAACATACTACATTCAAAACCGAAAGTAAGATCAGAATGTTTTGTTGACTCATTGTTAACTGCTTGTTCCTTTTGCATTCACGTTCGGTCTCTGTTGTTCCAAATCCTTTCCCATTCCACTCACTTTGCAGTGTCACTATGTAGTATTATTGTGTAATGCAAAAATATTTACATTACTTGTTTTAATGGTGTAATGAACAGATAAAAATAACATGTTTCTGACTGTTTCAATGTCAGACTATGTCAAACTATATTTCATAGTAGTAGGCATTACTTCGGCTGGATGTAACATGTATAAATCAACCAGTTAACTCTAAAATTTATACAATTAGGTGTCTTATTTTGGCTGAACTCTTTGTATTGTATTAAACAGGTGTTAATCAGGCTGCTGTGGAGGTGCACTTTGTAAGCTGGGCTGGGGCTGCAGGCTAAGGGGAGCAATTGGTGGGGTGCTGGTGTGAGAGATGGGGTTTGGTGTGTGTGTGTGTGTGTGTGTGTGTGTGTGTGTGTGTGTGTGTGTGTGTGTGTGTGTGTGCGTGTGTGTGTGTGTGTGGTTACTCAGGGAGAGAGTGTGAAATATGCAGCTGTTGTGAGAGGCATTGCGTAGAGGTGGGAGCTGCGGTCTGATAGTCTCTAGATGTCTTACATAGTAAGCCTACAAGGGGACTGGGATGGTTGCTATGCTGGGCTGATGATAGAAATAGCTGAAGGGGCTGGAGTGGGAGAGTTGTCCTTCTCCCAGCCCAGTTAGGTGTGGGGGTGGAAAGGTTTCATCCTTTCTTGGCATTAGGATGTGTGGGAATATTTAACATTGGCAAGCAAAAACAGCAGGCTGCCATCTTTGAAATTCATATTTGGTTAAGGTGTGCTTAATGGAATACTCCCCCTCCAGCCTCAATATTAGCTCTTTTTAAGCTTCAGCTAAGCATACTGGAATGTATAGCCAGATAGCAATTCTTTGGCAACATTACATTGCAGAGCCTATGCTAAGCTAAAGCTAAAATTGGGGTTGCTGGACAAGGAAAATGAGTTAAGTACTGGACCTTTTCCCCACATATGTAACTCCAGGTAATAGCCAGGTAATAACCCAATTTCATAAAAAGGTGGACTATTCCTTTAAATCTACAAACTTTAATGATGTTCATCTGACAATGCTGTTCATCTGACACTAAATTAAAAATAAAAATGAAGTAAACTATTTTTGCTAGTAAAAACATGCCCAGAGAACTATGGATTTATAATATAGTCTGGCTATGATCAAGAGACCAGAATCAATCCAAGTGAGAATCAGCTACAACTTTTGCCATCTAGATTTCTGGGCTACCGCTATGACTGTGGAACAGGACCAAGATACATTTTCGAGGAGCAGTAGAGACAATGTTTCAATGGTAAAAACAAAAGCAATGCATGAACATCCTATTTTGTTCAAAAACTCTGTCCACCATAAGATAACATAGGGAACATTAAAACAGCGGCCCTCGGGGAAAACTACCTTAAACTCTCTTGAAACAGTATTTGGCCTAATTCTCAATTCCTAAAGAGCACTTCAGAATGTGGCCAATTTTCAGACACGTCACAAGTTGAGAGAAGACAATACTGGTTATTTTAAGCTTTGATTCCCTGAATATTTGCATTTTATTTTAATTTAACTCAAAACATAGGCTACGCTTCAATTAAAACCAGAACATACGCTTTAATTGAAACTTTATGCTGTTTTCAAAATCCTGCTGAACATAGCTAAAAAGAGCATTGGGGTTTCTGTCTAGTGCCCTATGGATAATTGCATGTGATATGAGCCTTTACATGTGAGACCATCCCCCCTCTAGTATCCTTAAAGTGCTCTGACTGATTATGGTGCGGTGGAAGAATGCGTTCTACACCATTTCATTCAAAGAGCCAGGGAAGGACAGACTCAGAGCTTTTTATGAGCTACCATAAAAATGTACTTGGAGATGGGGTTGGGGGTCCTAAAGGAGTCTTCCCATGTCAGCTTTTTGAAAATGTATTCATTAGGAAGAGAAAAATAGGAATAACAATTGGCAATATTCTGTTTGCACCAGAAACCTCAGAGATCTGGAATCAAATATTGTTTTTATAGTTAAAAGAAGTTTATGTCTTCATGTTTGAGGTGTAGGCCTGACTCAATGGTCTTTTCATGACTGTGACATGACTGTTTTTATTTCATCCTGTTCCTGATGTTCCCATCATTAAAGATATTAGTTTGTTTTCGTGCTTGCACTGTCTACATTTATCCCATGCATCAGTGGCTAGCTGCTCTAGCGTACAACGCTGGCGCTAATCAGGGGCTAATTCAGTGTGGTCCACGTCAGCTGTGTGTACAATGCCATTCTCCATCAACTTGGAACTGTACATGTAGTTAGGCCATTTCCTTGCTAGTTAGAGTAGCTGGTGGATCTACATGTGAAGCATGCAGTCTCTCCCTTGATGCGCATCATTGCAAATAAACTCTGTTCATGATTTCTACAACTGTTGTCCAACTTTGTCTCTGGTTCTACTAATGTAACCATTGGCATCAGGCAAAATTGATTGGTGACAATCAGAAGAGTAGGAGTTTACATGACTTGCACACAAACCAAATACTGCCAATATTGCATTTAAATCTGGAGAATTTCCTGTGTATGACTATAGTCACTGTTTGGCACAATATTAGTTATCTTACTAAGTAGAAGAATCAAGAATGTCAAAAAAGATACCTGTTTTCTATGTATATAAGAGTAAATTAAAATGTAAATTTTAATATTTCTATTATTTATAAGTGTCAAAATAATCACTCCGATAAAGTTGACCCGAAAGGGTGCAAAATCTGAATAATATGAGGGTTAAACTACTAAACTGATGCTTGGTAGTAATTTTGTCTTAAAAAAATCTACAAGCTCATTTTCATGCTACAGTTCATACTCTCTGCTTTGAAACCTTATGGAAGCGACTTGCTCTCTATAAGTTACACATGTTTGGTGTTCAAATGTAACCTCTTTTCCATTGCACTTCAACTCAGAGGCTACAGAATCCACAACCCAGCTGTTCAATTCCAGCTGTTCACTTATCCCTTCTTGTCATGCCTGGTTCTCTTTTTGTTTGTCTTTCACTGTCTCATATGGTCACACAGTATGGGCCTGTGCGTGCTACACAGTATGTGTGCGCATGCATGTGTGTGCACACTCACTTCAGTGCAGTCTCTCTCTCTCTCTATGTGTGTGTGTGTGTGTGTGTGTGTGTAAGTGAAAGAGAGAGAGGGGTGTTTATCTGAGAATGTGAACACCAAATGGGATGGTCTCATGTGCCTTTTCATCACTAAATCCACTAAATGTAAACTTGACGTCGATGTCCCCTGTATTTCAGACCTAGGGCTTCCTCTGTGGCTGTGCAGGGTGCAGACACACGGCTCTCTTGCACCACATCTGGCTGCAGTTAAGACCTTATCCACTGTTTACTGCAAGAGAGTGGCAGAGGAAAGCTATACCCTTTTGCAGGGTACACTAACCATGGTGATGACTGGTTGCTGTGAATGATGTAAAGTCCAAAGCACTTTTCCCCTAAACATTTTAACACTGTTAAAACTAAACATGGCAAAAAGTTTGTTACTAGTCTAACTGGTGTAAGGATTCTGAATGATCCTATGGATCTGTGGTGCATTGACATCTGGACATAACAAGAGACTCAGTTTAAAATCCTCTCTGTCATTTAACAGAAGCTGAAGCATAACAAAGCTTATTGAGAAACCAACTAAGATGTGAATAAAATGAGCCCATCTAAACTGAGCAAGCGTTCATATTTCCTGTCTTATAGACCTAACTTTGCCTCCACGCGACCTAGGACCAGACCAGACATGTCTGGAGCATGCCTTCCAGAGCCTACATACACAAGATATAAATATTGTATAGATGGATATAGAAGATTTAGGTCACATTTACAAGGTGTGTGCCAGGGTTGCATTATTAAAAGTACAAAAACAGTGCCCCTTGCAGCATTGTTCAAGGCACACTCAATGTAAATGTAAACCTCTTACATTGGAGAGAGGACTTCACTAAACCTGGCAAGCCATCCTATAACATTAAAATATACAGTCTTGCGTCGATAGATAGACCGAACTCAATCGTAGCGGAACAAGGCAGTTATCTTTCAAACTGCTTCTGCACGCAACTGGATAGCCTACCAATCAGAGGAACGAACAAGATGTAAACAAAAATTCAAAAGACCGTTGGCGAAGCCCACCCTACACAAATAGAGCATTGTGATTGGACAAGACCGTTGGTTTGCTACTAGATGTAGGCCTACTGGCTGAGCAAAAAAATTTGCCACCACTAGAATAAGTCTAGATTTCTAGGCTAGACTTCACTGGGAATTATGAATTATTCCAAAACATATCCAAGACCCCCGGCCTTTGCAGAAAGCAAACGGTGACCTTTTACATCTACAGTGAGAAAGGACCCTGGTGTAATGTCTTGCAGTGTTTCCATCACTGTATTGAGGCAATAAGATTGGATTTTTCACCGGCAATGATGCCAACCAACATCATTACCAGAAGCAACTATTTTGCCAAGAGGTTCTAACTATGCCCACAGCATGGTATCTGTTAATCTGGTGGTAGGGTAGTAGTAATATACCTGTTATATGTAGTATAAGTAGAGCTAAGTTCAAAGTTCTATTATCTAAAGTTTCAATTCTGTGTTCCCATTTTCAAGTAATTAAAAAAAAAAAAAAAAAGTGTGACACCATACTCCATATAATAGGCCTATTTCAAAAATCCTTATACCTTTTGTTTTCGTTTGCAAGTCATCAGTCTACATAGGCTAATGCCCTTTTTCATAACTGTTCTCACAGGCTTATTAAGACTTAACACCAGCACCTACTCATTTAACCCAAACTCAAATGATGCTACTTTGATGAGGGTAGGCTGGGAGGCTATGTTTGGCTATTAAGCTATGCAGAATAATAACTGATGCTCGGCATAAGTCTTTATTAGGCTTTGCTTATCTTAGGGTTAGTCATATAGGTCTGCCCAAGCTGAGCATTAGTAGCCTAATTTTCCTCCTTTCTCTTCTGCACCAAGGAGCCAACGAATGGGAGGGACTGGTGGACAACTCCGCACGAATTTTAGACGTGACAAGCCTGTTCCTTGGCTTCACCACTAGGCGGGTAGTGAATGCATTCAATGGAATGTTGTCCTGGTCGAGCTTGGTAGCTAAAATATCAACAAATGCAACATTGTAATAATTTTTTAAACAATTATTCTGGCAATGCTAAATATTTAGTAATGAATTTACTATTGACCACTAAGCCTAATGTAGCCTGCAAATATGTTCACACACTGCAAGAGTCTTGGCATTGCGACACCAATTCAATAGCAAGTGTGAGCAAGTCAGTAGCAAGTTAGTGCTAATAGGCTATATCTCATGTTTTCATTTCGGCTAAAATACAATTTTATTTGCAGGAAGAATCGACATTATGTGGGATTAAACCATCGTTTTATCTATGAAGGAACTAGATCATTTGTAAGATAAAAAACAAGTCGATTCAGAAAAGCTTCAAATACCAGGCATGAACATAGCATTTCTTTTTATCTCTGAAGTTGAATAGCAGGTAAGCCATAGCCTAACCACACTATTCTTGCCTTGACCGTCAAACTCGTTTCATAAAGTTAAGTAGGCTAGGCCTATTCTTTAAGTAAACTATTTCTTTGTGTTTTTTTTTTTTTTTTTTTTTTTTAGCCTATACTACCAGACCGAGAAGATACATTTAAAATAGGAACAGACTAAATAAATAAATAAATAAATAAATAAAGAGATAGATAGATAGATAGATAGATAGATAGATAGATAAGTAAATAAAAATATGCGAAAGATGAGAAAATCTCTTGTCTTCTTTCTTCTAAACATTTCCCTTCGATCCTCGTTGGGAAAAAAAATAAGGTGTGCTACACAACGAAATTTCTGAATGTAGCCCCTAGGTGGCTTGTAAAATGCGTAATGTTGGCTAGCCCTTTAGGTC
The DNA here is from genome assembly GCA_027497455.2 of Sardinella longiceps. Taxonomy (NCBI): domain Eukaryota; kingdom Metazoa; phylum Chordata; class Actinopteri; order Clupeiformes; family Clupeidae; genus Sardinella; species Sardinella longiceps. Next base: position 29,175,182 of record JAODXP020000015.1, on the reverse strand, counting down.
CATTTCTTAGTAAATTCGGTAAATATTTGAGAAAAATCTACATCCTCTATTTTACCTACTGATCCTAAATTTCTAAGAGGGATCTGGTTAATAAGTCATTTTTATGGAAGCCTAGCTTAGGCTAATAACTGCAATGCCACGCTATTGAATTCTCAGTGGGAGTAGGCCTAGACTATTCCTAATATAACGTTCTTTACGAAACCATTACATAAATGTAGACCAATACTTACAATACATTAGTTTAGAACAATACTTTCTATCTAATGTAGAATTACCTGATTATTCTCCTATAAATCCAGTAAAAATTATTTCCTGATCTGTGACAATCAAATGTATAGGCTTATAAACATATAATTCTGGAGAGTTGCGTAAAAGGCTTTACTTTTTCTGGGCTCAAGATCAACCACAATGTTTGATCGGCGACAAGCCTGATGAGACAACGACTTTAATTTTGCGTGATGAGGATGCACAAATCTTCAGGGATTGCACGGCATATGTCCGTAACTCGGTGACGACTTTAACCAATGGAGATTCGTTCAGATATAGTCATTCAGTGTTAAATATAGGCTAGTTTAACGGATGAAACACACTTTACCTCATTAACATTATGGTAGGCACATAGCCTAATGGTAACGTTAGCCTGATGGTAACGAAGATATCCCATGTCAACAGGGGGAGAGCTTTGGGAGTGAGGGGTCAAAATCCTTTCCCCTCTATTTACGTTAAATGGCCTATAGATGAAAATGGCATATGCATTTCTCTTTCTCTGTAAAAGAACAACAACGCATGTTCGAGGTTACTTGCACCATCAACTAGACCATTCAGATATTAATGTTTTAAACCATATTTGGTCATGTTACATCACATCTATCCCTAGGATGGACATAGAGGGAGAGACTGATACTATAGTGTTGTCTAAATTTAATGGGAGGAGGGCTTGCATTTTCGAGGGTGCTTGACAAAGAAAACATAGTCACCAAGGGAAAATAACAACCTCCTAAGTTTGAACTTTTGCCCGAGAGACCATTCCTTTCCCAGTGACACTAGCCAACAGTAAACAGCCTGACAAGTTACAAATGACTGTGGGCGTCATATTGTTAACCACTCTTGTCAGCCATGTAGCATCAAGCAAATATGTAAGAGAATGTCGTGTTCTCCTCCTTTGAGCGTGGGCTTCTTCATGAAGAGAGGGACTTTCTTAGCCATTGTCACTTCAATTAATAATTAGCTGCGCCATTTCCTCACCTCCATGTAATCCGCCAACGCATGTCAGACACCCAGCTCTCCATCATGATCAACCTTGTAGACTATTGCTGTAGACATGAGACGGAAATGTTTTCATTGTTTCTTGTACACTATGCGTTGTTCTGTTGAATGTTCGGCATGAAATTTCACTGCAAAGCTTTCAGTGTGAATTACTATCCAACTGACCAAAATCAATATATGAAGTTGGCCTCACCACCTCGTCAGGTTAGATCACGATACACCATTGCTCTGAGGTGAGACAAAAATATGTCCTTTTCTCCACCGATGCCTTGGGTTTAGCAGAAGGCTTGCTGTCTGCTTAATTTGGTTTCTATAACAGATCTGCCTACTGATTCAATTAGATGCGCCTGATGCAGAACAGGAACCCAACTCCTGAACGGTCCCTTTTCAAGTGTTAAACAGGTTTTATCCCGGACAACTGGTTTAGGGCGTTTTGGTGTTGTGTGTAAAGGCAGTATGGGCAACACTGTGCTTATGACCACTGTTCAGAGATGCAGCAACAGTTGAAGAATGTGAATTTGTCTGCAGTACGTTTTAATATTTTATAGTTTTAATTTAAGGTAGTGTAAAATAAGGATAGTGTGAATGTGGAGTGGAAACTTCCATGCAAGATCTTTTAGACCACCGTTTCTTTATTTCTTTCTTCGCTGTTAGAGAGAGCCTTTTTTACAGGGCTTGACATATACGTGCTGTTATCAGATTGATGGGCTAGTTTGATTGAAGTGGCTTTGTCATGCAAATGTCAGGCGCGTGATGGATGGTCGCCGTGCGCTGACAAACTTCTGGACGTCCCTTCACTATTGGCGCCGTGACGGGTCACGTGACGAGCAGCTGAGGTAAAACTGTGTTATAGCGAAGCACGGTCAGGATACTTAGGAGGTAAGCATTTTTTTTCCTCTCTTCCGTATGACATACTATTGAGAGGTTGCAGGGCAGGAGGCTTACCCCACAACGCAGGTTGACCCTCCGTCATCAATTGCGCATGGACAATTCCAGAATGAACTCTTACTTGGAGTACACAATTTGTAACCGTGGGACGAACGCCTACTCGCCCAAATCTGGATACCACCATTTGGATCAAGGGTTTTCGGGCCCTTTCCATGCGGGTACGGGCACTACAAATGACAGCTTCACCCCTGATGGACGACTTTTCGTGGGGGGTAACGGCTCAGCGGCAGCCTCCCAACATCAGCACCAGAACAGCGGCTATGCGCATCACCAGCCTCAGAATCATCACACGACTATGGGCCTACCTTACAGTGGCACCGCTGCCACCGGTTATGGACCGCAGTCATGTGCCAGTCAGGACTACGGACATCACCAATACTACTTAAACCACGAGCAGGACACAATGTACTATCAATCACAAAGCTTCACTGCGCCCAGTGTCGGACCAAACTATGGGTCGCTGGCCGGTGCATACTGTGGAGCGCAGGGGGCCGTTCCTTCAGCTCCCTATCAACATCTCAGCTGCGAGGGCCAAGACCATCAGCGGGGTTATTTACAGGGCACATACGCAGACATATCAGTCTCTCAGGGCAAGGAAACCGTAACAGAGCAAAAGCAAGGAGGGAAGACGTTTGACTGGATGAAAGTCAAAAGGAACCCTCCGAAAACAGGTAGGTTTGTGTAACTGCCATTCGCAGATTATGAGATAAATTATCTTGGAATTGCATGTTATGTAATCTGCACAATGACACATTTCCATCGAGAAAATTCCAGTCTTGCTCCGGAGCCCTCGCTAAAACAGAGGAAATACCCTGTATCTCTGAGGCATAACATATGGTACTTACTTTGACTGGCCCCGAAACAGTGTGATATCTCAACCCAGACGCGCCTTGCGGAGAGTTGGCCTGCGAACAGCCATCTCTCCTCTCCCCCACCCCCTTGCCCTAATGCATCCAGCAGACATGCTTTCTTTCTCCATAGGAAATGCCCCAGCCCTGTTATCTTTAACTTCTACCAGGTCTCTCTGGACTGCATTCGTTTTTGGCCTCCATTGTATTCCCAGTCTTTCCTTCCTTGTCAAGTCACTCGAAGGATAGTGCAACATGTCGGCTTCTAGCATGGAATTAGTCTAATGGTATATTATTCATTGTTTAAAATCCAAATAAAAAGTGATCACACATCGACTCCAACTATAAACTGTACTAGGAAAAGGACATTGGCTTGTATCAGAACGAAAGGCGTTATCCTCTAAAACCTCTGAGAAGTATTATAGTGGGAAGTGATAAGGTTAAAGTGTTTGAACATGATAGCCTGTTGAACCATGTAGTTTGTGAATATCGTTTTCCGATATGGGACATTGACGGATGAAAAGTCCTTTTCACAGGCTAGCATAGAGATTTCACGTCATACTATCACCAAAATGATTTGTTCTTTTCGATGCTTAATTGCATTTTAGTCTGGCAATAAGAAGCCAGTTAAGATCAGTTCCCGTTTGTGTCAATTCCAAAAGTACTCCATGCCAAATCCCCTGTATGACACTTTGTCTATTTTTCACGCAGCAAAAGTGACAGATTACGGCCTGGGCCCACAGAGCGCCATCCGGACCAACTTCACAACAAAGCAGCTGACGGAGCTCGAGAAAGAGTTTCACTTCAGCAAGTACCTCACAAGAGCACGACGCGTGGAGATTGCTGCCACGCTCGAGCTGAACGAGACGCAGGTAAAGATCTGGTTCCAGAACCGACGGATGAAGCAGAAGAAACGCGAAAAAGAAGGCCTTGCCCCTGCCACGAGCGCATCTAAGGACTTCGAAGAGAACTCTGACCATTCCAACTCCACGTCCCCCGGGGCATCACCGAGCTCCGAAACTTAATGGTTCGGATGAAACGGAACTTGTGGCACTAAATCACCACATAATAAATTATTATGAGGTAAAAACACTATAAATAGAATTGAGTCAGGAATTCATCTCTCGCAATACCTATGTAGAGGAAAAATGCTACGACTCTTTTGCAGCTTTTCCTGTTCAAGTTAATAACTTGATGCGCCCTCCACAAAATTTTAACTGATGATGCGTGAGGGGCATCCATTTTGACGGGAAAAATGTACTTTCAGATCAAATGTACAGGGTCTTGTCATAGGGTGCCTATGTATGCAATGCACTTTCATGTTTACTAATATCGAAGTGAGCCTTTAATTGACATTACAGGGAGCCTTCTGGCATAAAATAATACTTAAACTTTGTTTTATTGACTGTATTTTAGTAATTTTCTTATTAATGTTTGAATTTGTTTGGTCTGTGTAACACTGGAAAAGATCAGTCTTAATTTGATGTTTTTATCTCATGTCCCATGTTTCGCTAAAAACGCTTTGCACTACGGTTACAGGGTATTGTCTTATTATGTTGGTCAGTCTAAATGTGTCGATATACTACAATAGACTACGATTGGATTTCTACTTTTTTAAGAGGACAAAATTTAATTCAAATGCTTAAATTCTTCATAATGATTCGTATATTTGAAACTAAGTGAAACTTTCATCATAGGACATTTGAGTTGATGTCGTTATAAATGGGTAGGCCTAGCTATTTATTTCTCTTATCTGTTAGAAGATAAAGCTCAGGAAAATGTAGGCTATCATGCAATGTTTATGCACCTGTTTCTGATAAAGGATTCGGTTTACAAAAAGCGTTAGCTTAATTGGTGAGCAGAAGTATGGCAGCACAATGTTTTAGCTGGCCATGCCCAGTTGTTATATTGGTTTGGGACAACTGAATGTATTTCTTAGAATGTGTTCACGGGCGAACTGAGTTTTATTAGTTGTCTGTGTGTCTTATTCTGAGCCCCAACATGTCCCCTTTATGACTCATCTCTGCATCTACCTCAAATAAAGTTCATCGTTTCACAACTTCCGTGCGTAAAAGTTTTCTACACACAATTGGTCATTTTATTTTCTAAGTAATATATCGGTGTAAAAAATGCACATCCAACTTGAATATCCAGTAAAAGTATTCTTGTTTAATTACAATTACTACTATGATAAATTAACTATTTCAACTATTAAAACTCTAGGCTAGCCTACCTGTTCATGTTAATCTTGAGTTAAGCAAGTAATGCATTTTTTTTTTTTTTTTAACAAACCACATAAATCTACCATAAATCTGCCACAACGATTCATTATAGAGAATCCCTGTGTTTACTAGGTCCGATTTCATCCAGTGCTCCGCAGAGAAAGCAAAGCACCAGTCATGCGGATCTGGCCTGGCTGTGCACGGAGCTGTGTGTGGAATGCAGCCGCGCATTCTTAGTGACTGGCGCTGACCTTTTTACCTCGGGACGCCTCTGGGATATCTAAACATGTAAACAGACTCCGTTACCGACCTTCACTCGGCAAGTGTTGTGGATGTCTGTACACAAGCCTATTTAGCAAATAAAGTCTAAATCGAATGGAAACACGGGCAAACAAAAAATAAACACACCGCCACTGTGTTACTAGGGGTTGAGGAAATGTTATCTAAATATGTAATTTATATACATGTATGGCAAGGGAGACAGACAATATTTACGCAATAAGGATTTTAAATAGTATCAGACCACAAGTCTTGAGTTAAATTTGATGTCAGAGTGACTAGGTATAACATGCATTAGCCTAAATTAAGTGGCCCACAATGTTTTATTATTTGAAAAGTTAGCACCCCTTCAAAATGTATACCCTCAATGGGCTAAAATAACAATTGTTTCATGGGGGGAAATTGGCCACATGAAGTCTAGCTCTTAATAATATCTTTAGGAAAAAAGATTGTTTATTCTCAGACTTCTTGAAACTGGTAAAACACCATCGCCACATGTCTCAGAATATAAAATCTTCTAGCTTGTGAATTATAATATCATGGGTGAAAATGAACCTCGACTGTACACCCATGGATTGAAACAATCATTGCTGTAATGGCCTACACCGTGCCAGGATCTCTTGGCTAGTTGACAACCCCCATGGTCCAACAAAAGAGCACTTTTTAAGGGCCTGAGTGACGAGCCTGCTTCCCCTTGCCAGAAAGCTTCCAGAGCGGGCCAGCTACCTCACGATCCACTGAAGCAGACATTTCTCCCAGCAATAGGAACAAGTGACTTCCCCTCAGGACTGATGTTGCATTTCAATTCTAGTGGTGGAGGAGCGCCAAGCCTTTTCCCCAGCGTGTGCACTGTTAAGGCAGAGGTCCATGCGCTCCACAGATGAATGTACAAGCCAGTTTATCTTCCCCAGAGCACACAGCACCATATCACGTGGTGACTACTGAACCATGAATAGTTCATGTTTTCAGACATGGATTTAGACCTACGGACTGGACTCGATTAAGTGTCAAGGCTTGGCTCCAGTCAAAACATTTGCAATTACGCAGCCTAATTATGGCAGGTGCTAATTTGTATCCCGATAGGAGTGCTTGACTTGATCAGTGACCACTATGTTATGCATAACTCTGTTCATAAGAATAAGTGAAAATTGAATTGTGAAAGTGAATATTGGAGAAGGAAAAGGAATATTTTGAAAAACTAGGTTATAACTCAATCAAATCGAGTGACGTGTAACTCGCATGTGTTGTTATAAGCACAGGTACCCATACATTAAATTAAACATTGTTGCATTCAGTTTCCTGGATGTTTGATGTTTTTAAGCACAGTCAATCAAACTTTAGCATGACTCACAGAAAATACTTTCCAAAGCACACTTAGCTCACATATAAGTTCACATATAAAACAATGCACACAGATACATTTATACACCTGTAGGTTATCTTATGCTGAACCTCTGCTGTGAGTTGAGAATGTTTAACTTGTAGGGATTGTTTGTGTTATTTGTTTTACATAGCAGGGTATGAACATCATGAACCACATTCAGCATAAGCGTAAATTAAAATTGACATCTTACCGGTCACAGGCCAGTGGGAGCATCGCCTTGTCTTGTCTTGTCCGTCTCAACCGGTGACTGGAACTACATGACAGTGGGTATATTTTCGATGGTAGAGTTCTGTAAAGGACAACTGAATGTCAAAATTGGGTTGCAGTGTGTGTGAACAAACACATATTGCTTACTTTAGCTTACTAGGATTTCTTAAGTTAAAAGGAATACTCCACCTTTTTATGAAAATGGATTATTCACCTCATTACCTGGAGTTAGATATAGCATTTTGATCTCAGTGCATGCATCTGGTAACTCCAATTTTACCTTTTTCTAAGCTTAACATAGAAACACAACCAGCAACTCTTTGGCAACATTGCATTGCAGCGTCTATGCTAAGCTAAAGCTAAAATTGGGGTTATCAGACTAGGAAAACGCATGCACTGAGACCAAAATGCTTTTACCCACATCAATTTCATAAAGGGTGGACTATTTATTTTACTGCAAAGGATTTTAGGTAAATTCGGACTTGTGATTTACACACATATAGCCTATACACAGGCATGCAAACCCACTTTACTATACTTTACAACTTATTATGGCAGTTTTAGGATTTGTTGAGGAAACGCCGTAAAGCCCATTTAATTTATGTTGTAATGCAGCATGAGAATTGTACCGCTATTATTGCCACATTCTGTTAGCATGTTGGCTAGCAGAACATTCAGCATAAAGCCTATACAAGAAACATAGGAGCTGTCATCTGTGGTTCCATGCTGTTTAGGCAGTTGTGCTCTACCCAGAAAGTATGTCCATCATGTTACTACCACCATCAAGCTCACACTATTCAGCCATAAATTAAGGAATAGTAAAATAAATATGCTGTAACAGGCAACAAACTTACAAACAAGTGAACAAGGAAGTCGTTGTTTAATAGGGCAAGTTATACATTAATGATCACCAATTCCAGGTGTGGCACACGAAAAACCAACAACTTTTTTGTTATTGTTGCGCACTACATTATAGGCGCACGAGGAATCTTTTTTTTTTTTTTTTGCTCATTTTTATACAGTAGTAGGCTAATGTAAAGCCTGATTAACTACTTAATTAAAAAAAAATGTTTGATTTACATTGAAACACACACACACACACACACACACTAAAGTGCAGATATGAAGGCTGTCAGTATTGCACAGCAAGCGATTCCACATAAAATGCAGTGAAGCAGGCACACAGTGTTGCTGAAACACTCAGCTGTTGCAAGAAAAGTGACTGAGTAATGGCGGTATAGTAAGTGCACTGGATAATGCCATGCTTGAAGGCAGTCATGGCTATTATTGGGCCTGCCTGCCTGCACGACTTACATTAGAGACGGTATAGATGAGAATGCATAATTCCAGTCTCAGTCTGTAGCATTTAGACCATTATAATTAAACCCGATTGCACATCCCGGAAAAGGACACCAATCATACAATTCAGGAGTCTTTTTAAATTTATATCTTTATATTTAATTAACCAGTTTATAGTCTGTGCTCACAAAATTGCTCATGATAAAGGCATTCTTTTTGTCTGTGTTCTCTTCCACTTATTGTGTTTTTTAATGGCCACTGTTCTCAAGTAGGCTACTGTAACCAGCTGATAAAACTGATAAATATGATGATACCAGGGCACAGCACCGCTGCACTCTGTGCACGCAGAGTGGGTTAGATTTCATTTTCATCGTTTAAGGGCCGTTATCGATACTCTCATAATTCTATCTGGCCGTGACGCAGCTCCCACATCTCAGCAAATCCAAATCCGCCGTCAGCACATAAAGCAGAGGCGACGAGCGTAGAAACATCAGCCCCCTGAACTTGGGATGAGTTATGGGAAAGAAAACAGAAGTCAGGGGGTTACCCAATGAGTTCACCCTGAAAGAATCTCAACATACTCTGCCCCAACACACACACGCTCTCCGTCTCTCTCTCACGCGCGCGCGCGGGCGGGCAGACGGACGGACACACACACACACACACACACACACACACACACACACAGTTCCTCCTTTTTCTCAAATTATAACCACCCAATTAGAGGCTGCCTTTGTTGCGTAGTGGGAGTACTGCAGGTGAGCGCGCGGGTGTTGCTGAGGGAGAATGGGATTGAATTTTTGGGTGCTGACAACAGGAGAGGGGGTGCGTAGAAGGGCATGGTTGTGGATGTGGGGGTTGAGAACATTGCAGGATGAGGAAACGAGTTTGCCCGTTTTTTTTTTGCCCACCAACCCCTCCTCTCGTGGCCTCACCTCTTCTGCAAAGTTTACGCGGACTTGACAGTTCCATTTCATCCCTCGACCCTCTGACGGACTGCTTCAATATTTACACAGGCGGACAGGTTTGCCCAGAGCCCTACCTCCAACAGCCCTGCCTGCCTGCCCACTCTCCAGGCCCAGGTTCATCTAGAGTTCAGACCCAAATTAATTCGAGAAAGGCGGGGGTCAGGCTGTCAGAAGCCGCGATGAGCTTCCATCTCTTCGGGGTCAACCGCAGGTTTCTCTCTCCAGCTTGTGCCCTAGAGCACCTCTCTAGGGCCTTCACTTTGTCCTGTCCACATTCTAGAGAGGCTCACCTTCATTCCCCTCCCCTCCAGTGTTTCCGTCTCTAGTCCAGTGTCCAGTAAGACCTATTCCTTACTGTAAATAGTCCTGTTATTTAAAATCGACGAAGAGACCATCAGTTTCGATGGTAACTCCTCCTCTTAGATAACTGACAGGATGTCGTTGTTCGTGATCTCTTTAACCATGATCAGGTCAGAGTTCACACTATTAAACAATAATATATGAACATAATAATAATAATAATAATAATAATAATAATAATAATAATAATAATAATAATAATAATACGCCGTCATTAATACATACATATTTAAATGTAATATACTCGCCATAGCTTAAATAATGGGAATCAATAATAACACAAACTAGGCTGTATAACAAATAACTGTCACTTTATTTAATAACAAAGGTAAAATACAGCTTGTGCATGAATGTTAAATAATGTTACCATGGTCTGTAATAATAATAACAAGAATAATACTATGCATAATAATAATAATAATAATAATAATAATAATAATAATAAGCTAAATATGTTTAAAAACGCACAGATTTGTGTCCAAGTAAAATTATGAAACGTGTAAAATGAAATAGGCTATTAAACGCGGGTCAGTTATGGCAAAAATATTTTCTTCATACCGTTGGAAGTTTTATCTGAATTTTCAGGTAGGCTATTAGCCAGAACCGTCAAACATATTTCTCCTTTGAAAATAACTCCTTTTGAATATAACTCCTTTGAACCATGTTATACTTTCTGGCATGATTAATTTGTTCCTAATACAATATAGAAAAAGTATTATCCTAATATAAAATAACAATTTTACATGGCTATTAAGAAGCAAACTTTTGACTATAGCCTACTATTTTGAGAAAGGCCCAACATTATTTAGAGCGTTAATAATAAATAAAATAAAAAATAAAACATAAATAAAAAAACATTACTATCAGACACTAATTTTGTTTTTGATCAATTTTGCTTTATTCTGCCTGAAAGATAAATACACTAGACTAGCCTATATGCATGCGTTTTAGGACCACATTGTCATTGACCCATAGACTACACAATTTCTAAATAATCTAGGATAGGCTACATGGGGGAAAAAAAATGTTTTAATGTTATTGATTACGCACCACATATTGATATAGCCTACATAAATGTTACAGGCTACTGTACTTAAGCTACTGTAGTGGCCAAACACATTTTACTTTTAACGCAGTTCATAAATACAGCTAAACACGTCTTCTGAACGTCTTATCACTAGCATTTGGCCCGACGATGTGAACTCGACTAAAAAAGTGGCTTTTCCACACAATCCATCAAACTCCGGGAGGAGAAAGACTCTCTCAGCAGGCCGTCATGGTTCATACAACTGAATATGTTAAGAAACGCGGCTGAACTCTCAACGACCCCAAGGCTAAGCTAGTGTCCCAGGACATGATAAAACGAAAATAAATTCACGAAAGCTTCGGGAAGAGCTAAGGTGTCCCTGCATCATGTTTTGTTATTCAATCTTGTAATAGCATAGACTAATCAATCATTGGACATTTTCCCCTGCAAAAACAACCAATAGCCAAAACTTTAGTTAAAGGTGCTAAAGTTTTGCGGCTCACTTTTCTTGGAGGATAGAAGTCACATTTCTGCTTTGCATCACATTCTTGGGTGAATTCAGATCAAAAGGTTATCAGTTTAGAATGCCTGAGACGACTGAGGAAGGCCAGAGAAAAGACAAGACACCCGAGACCAGAACCACATGATGGAACTCGTAACTCAGCTCCAAGTGGACGTATCGGTCATAGGCCTACCACGCAGACGACCAATAGTCCAATAATATCATCCTCTATGTCACCTTAGCATGACGTCTTGCCCAAAAAAGGCCAGCTAAACCGTGAACCGTGTCGATGCATCAGACACCAACATAGACGCTTAGGTCTAATATCGATGCTTCAAGTCCAGATGTGTCAATGTGTCGACGTAATGTAGTATTTTCACTAGGTCCATATGATGAAGATCGCATTTAAGGAGTTGAATGGTCATGCTGTCATCTGTACCTTAAGCAAAGGTCTTCAGTGACATCATTCGCTTTTAAGAGAAATAGGTCCCATACTGTGGTCACTTTGAGCTCTTTGGACCCCAGCAATTGTTATCAGAGCAAGACCACTGCAAGGTCACATCATATTGATAAGGTAAAGGCAGACAAAATGTAATACAACATGCCAAAATCAAGCAGCCAATTAATCTGTGTGTAATGACAAGACAATTTATAACTGTTCTTCTATCGCAAGACGTCTGAGAGAGAGAGCGAGAGAGAGAGTAATACGATAAAGTTTCATTTGTTGGTCACCATTGCAGCATTGGCCCCATGTTTTTAACTCAGGTGGGTCTACAGATGACTTCTCCAAACCACCCACACACACACCTCAATGGGTGGCGAGTAAGGCTAGCTAGCACAATGCTTTGTGTTTACCTCAAGCCAACACAGCATGTGAACACTTGCCTGTTGTAGTTCAGATGGGGAATTAGCAGCTGAAAGCTATGAGAGTAAACAGCACTGTGACCCCTGAACAAACCCAACTCACCATCACAGCAACCAAACAAACCACAACAGCCACTAATAAGAGAAGAATACAGGAACAACCTGATGGCCTAGCAAATGTAGCACTTCAACGCAGGGCAGAACCCCATTTTTTTTAAACAAAATTAAGTACATTTCTTTCAAATTAAAAGTCTTTGTACTCATCGACAAACTCAAGGCTTTTGCCATCTTGGAAGCAACACTAGCCAAAACCCTGCATTATGACCAGGCTCCTCTAATCTGAGAAAAAAATGAACTTGTGCCAGAAGGCATTAATCTCAATGGAATCCTATTTGGTACCATCAGTTGCCCATTGTGATCAAACTGACAGCTGTAGGATGTCAATGAGGAGGCTAGAGAGAATATATGCTGGAGCAGAGAAGGCTTGCTTGCTGATATCTGTTGTACAGTGAAACGTTACCTTGGGGTCTGCTGATTTTGCTCTCTCTTTCCCTCTCTCTCTCTCGCTCTCCCACCCTCCCTCCTTTCCAGTACCAACACACGTGGTCTGGGATTCCCTGGCCGCAGACATTCTTGCCCTGCTCTTTCCTCCATCACTCTCACCATAGAAAATCGATCCCAGGAGTCATTCCGTAAGTGACAAGGAGAGAAAGAGTGAGGAAGAGTTGGAAACAGATGCAAAATAAATGCTGCACACATTCAGATGAAATAGAGCCTATGCACATCCACACACAGCCTACACACACATACACAGAACTCAACACACAGACACGCAGGTTCTCATGTATTTCTGTCCTTTACACTACAGGTGAACCCGTGGGTTCTAGTGACACACCTGCATTCCCATCACTACAATACTCTTTGTTCTGTTCTTCATCCATCATTCATTTCTCCGTTTCCCCTGGCAGCTTCTTCCGCTTCTCTCTCCCTCCCTCTCTCTCTCTGTCCCGTAATCTCCACATTGCTTTGAACTTAGCTTTGCTCTCTAACCTATTCTCTCCTCCATCCTCCACAATGTGATGCCCACCCACCCACACACACACACACACACACACACACACGCATGCACGCGCAGAAGATAGACCTCAGTACTTGCAGTCACAGCTTCGCTTCAAACGAAGAACGAACGAACAGTGGCAGTACAGATATACACACGCATGCTGGGTATTAATGGGCATACTGGTGTACTAAAGACATGCATGCCAAGTGTTAACTGTAATCACAGCTCATGGCCTGGCAGTGCTGGTTGGGTTGTAAATGTGTGGTGTGGTGAAACCTATCCACGGGAGCTGTCAGCTTTCTCAGAGATATCACTGTCAATAAACAATGAACTCCCTGCTATTACACACCCGGCCAGACACCCTACACCACCTAGCTCTCATGGCAAATGGAAAGGGAGAGGAGGAGTGCACGTGTGTGTATGTGTGTCAGTATTTGTATGTTGGAAAGAATACGCATGCTCATGTTCTTTCTCTCTCTCTCTCACACACACACGCTCTGTTTATGTGTGTATGACAGTGTTTGGGTTTCAGTCTCATCTGTGTGCAAAACTGTGTGTGTGTGTGTGTGTGTGTGTGTGTGTGTGTGTGTTAGATGAGGTTACACAAGGCCTCTGCATGCATCTCTGTAACACTACGTCTCTGTACATGTGTGTTGAAAACTGTATCTGTTTGTGGTTAAATGTGTGAGATTGCACACACGTTTGCAGTGTCCATGTCTCTGTGGATGGATTCCATGTACATGTTTGTGCCTTGGCTGTGAGAACGTAGATACTCAAGTGTCATAAATTCCTCATTGGGTGAGCGAGTGTTCCCTGCCATCAGCTGAATATCAGTGAAAGCACATCACGGTTGTGCACAACAGATTGGTCCACAACATATCTGCTAACAAAGCACCGATTTACAAATGGGTTAATGTCCAGTTGTCCACCAGATGTCAAAAGGGTGGGTGTACATGTATGTGTATAACTGTATGCGTGCATGCATTTGTGTGTGTGTGTGTGTGTGTGTGTGTGTGTGTGTGCGTACGCGTGTGTATGTGCAGGCCTGGGGGTGAGCGACTGCTGAGAAAGACTTGGGTCATATGAAGTGCAGTTGTTCATGCCCTTCCCCATACACCCACCCTTCACAGTGGGAGGAGAAGAAGAGGGAGAGAGGGAGGTCAACAGAAATGGAAAGAGAGGGAGCAAAGGATGGAAAGAAAGAGAGGAGGAGAGAGATTATAAGCTGCATGGGGTGGATAGCCTGTCATCCCCTCTTGTTTTTCCACTCTCTCTCTCTCTCTTTCACCCTCCCTCCCTCTTTCGCAGTGTCTCGCTTTTTCCTTCTCTCGGCGGTACGTTTGTGGTTTTGGCGGCACCTAACCGGCATGGTTTCTTCATCACAGCCAGTGACTGCTTCTCTACTACTACTCCTTCTCCTTCTCTCTTCTTCCTCTTCTTTTTCGTTTCTTTCTACTTTTCCTTCTTTTCCTTCATCAGAGGCCAAGAATAATACTGGCTCTTAGCTGTCAGTCTGCTGTCGGCCTCATGCAGTCCAACTGTCCTCACGCTCATTTTTAACATGTGGAACGGAATGGGACGCCTGGGTCAAGAACTGACCTCACTGGCACCCCTCTGTCAGTATGTGTGGGTGTGTGTGCATACTTGTATATGTACAGTATGTATGTATGACTTGCATCAGCATATAATAGGTCTATATGCATCACTGTATGGAGAAGGTCAGCAAATGTTTTAGGAGAAAAAGTGTGCATGAGAAAGACAATAGACATATACAAGGTGAAAGTGGAGGGTGAAGCAGTTAACTTTAGCTAACGTTACCTATTTCCAGAGAACATGATGCTGTAAGATGGGAAACAGTGGGTGCAGGGCCAAAACAGGTGACACGGGATTTGAGGCCTGTTTGAAATGACTTTGACTAACGTTATGTGAAAGCTGTAAGCAACACAACTTCTCACTTGCAAAATGGGGACGTCCTTTTAAACACATTTTGGCAATTAGAAGCCTAAATTTGATGAATAAAGTAACGTTAAGCAACATGGTTTGGCCAAAAACAGGTTGTTTGTGCTTGCGCGACACATTGGAATAGTTCATAAAGTGCATAGACTATACGCCTCCGACACGTGGGACATGATTATCTCTCCAGAAATGTTCGTCTTTTATCAGATAAAAATAACCGCCAACGCACAAGTCATTTGCTTTATGTGCCCTTAATATCGCAAGGTAAGCAGAGGCTAACGCCGAGATAACGTTACTGTCTGACCTACCTTTCATAGCAATTGTTCTAGTCATCGTCTGAGTTTCGAATTGGTTAGGTTGATCCTTCATAATCCAAAGTGTTTGTCTTAAGTCTCTATCGATGTCCAATTGAGTTTCAAAGTCATCGTCTCACTCATACCTGTGTGAATTCAATTTCCACCATCAAATTGGCTAACGTTTGGTTACCCATGCACTTCGTGCGTAACGTCACTACAAAGAGGAAGTTGCATTCTGAATATTTTTAGTCCAATTAAGACAGGTGACATCATACATTCCCAGAGAGAAATAAATAATTAATAAATAAATAATTAAATAAGATAAGTGTGGGCGGACCTGGACATCTCCCTGATGTTCCTACTCTATATCTGTATCTGTCCCTGATGTTCCTACTGTATATCTTTATGCCTTTTTATAACTAATGTGTGGTATTATTTCTAATGTCAGTTTCCCAAAGATATGCTTATTGTGTGTTGAACATATACCATATATCAACATCCTATACATTTCTTTTTGCACTTGAAAAACCAATAAAGAAACCTTTGGAAACAAATCTATAATCATCTACCTACTGCTTATTTAGAAGTAATATTTGGCATGATGTCTCTGTGATATGGATTGTTTCCCCAGTTAAAATACAGTCTTCTGCTCCCTTTATCTGTCTCCCCAACACACCTCTCCGTACATCCCACTCCACTCTCCCTCAGTGTCCCTGAGGTACCCGTCCCCAGGAGCAGTGCTCATTCCTGGGCTACGTTGCAAGACCGAGTGGGCTGGAATGTGGAGGCTCCCTGGTCAGCTGTGTGGGTGAGAGACCAGAGAACCAGCTCTCCCTGCTTTACTCCTCCACCTCCGGAGGCTTGTAAGCCATCACTGGCTGTCAAGAAGCCCAGCAGGAGGTGAGGGATCTGGGCACACGGAGGAGTGGGGTGGGGGTTGAGAAGAGGTGAGCAGAGAGAGGGAGAGAGAGAGAGGGGTTTGGTTTTACCGATAGGCCTAGATGACATGCTGAAGACAGGCAGGAATCTGAAAGGCCAGAGAGAGAGAGAGAGAGAGAGAGCATGGCTCTGCAGTGGTAGGAGTCCAATCATTAAGGTTCAGTTTGTAATTTGTAATTCCTGCTTTATCTGAGGCTTACCCCAAAGTAAACATTAACACAGCATGAGAATATGGGTCTTGTATGATTTATATGAAACATAATCAGAAGATTTGGAAGTCAAGAATATTTCCAAAATTTCACAGAAGAGAGAAAGCTGAAGCTTGTCTTTCAACCTCTGTTTTCTTGTGTGCAAGATTACCATCTTATTGCCATTTTGATTTTCCAGACTTATATGATTTTTGAATTAGCCATTAAGATGTGAAAATGTGTCAATTTTATGCTGGACATCATATATTATGGAATAAGATATGGTTTGTCCTGAAAGGGTGGAACAGACTTTCCAGGAATCAGTCAGAACATTTCAGTTTTATATACTGTAAACATGGTGGCCAGCTGGGTAAGCGTCATGTGATCTCTGGTGCTAGAAATTCGACACCGTACAGTATTGGAAAGAATGCAGACTTCAGCGCCTGTCCTCTCTGCAGGGTCACAGCTAGGTCATGTCAAGCGACCTTTGAACTATGAACCTCTCAAATTCCACCTCAGAGGGAACTGGCCCAGGACGAGCTTTGACAAGCCAGTGTTAAAACATCCTGCTTCCTTCAAGAGGATGAGCTAGGCTAGGCTAGCAAAACGTAGACAAACAAGGATAGTCTATCTATCTATCTATCTATCTATCTATCTATCTATCTATCTATCTATCTATCTATCTATCTATCTATCTACTGTAGGCCTATCTATCTATCTATCTATCTATCTATCTATCTATCTATCTATCTATCTATCTATCTGTCAACTGTAGGCCTATCTATCTATCTATCTATCTATCTATCTATGTGGCATTTATCTGTCTTCATCAAGATGAAAACATCTACATTTGGACAGATGGGTCTCTGTCTGTAGAGCTGCCTGTCAGTAAGCTCTCTGAGCTGAGTGAGATGTGGCATGACCTTGGTTTTATAGGTCTGACTGTTCCTGTAGTAAAGGTTAAGTATCAGATTAAATGGGACGTCTGAGGTTACATCAGCGTGGGGAATGTGTTTGTATATCTGCGAGAGTGGCTGTGTGCATCAAATCCGTGTGTCTGGGTGTGACTGTTTTTGCATATGTGACTATCAGTGTGTCTCTGTAAGTGTAAGAAAGTTCTGTGTGTGTGTGTGTGTGTGTGTGTGTGTGTGTGTGTCTGTGGTTGAATTCATAAAATGCTTTGAGCATAGATCCTGGCGTGCCCTGGATTTCTCAGACCCAAGGGCGCTAGACCACTCTTAGACCTCTCATCACCCAAAGGCCATGCTACTCTCACCCCTCTCCTGCCAAAAGCCCCCACCCAAGGCCCCTCTCCTGCCCTCTCATGGGGTAGGAAGGTGACGGGTGACACCTTGAGTATATAAAACTGATGGTACAGTAGGTGGACACCAAAAATGACTTTGGTTCTACCTATTTGATTGTAATGTATTTGTATTGTACAATATTTATATTTTCTGCTTTTTGTGATGTCACTCATTGTGCTTGTTTGTTTTTGTAGTTTTAGGTTTAGTGTTGTCCAAGGAATTGAAATAGCCTCCAATTGTACATATAGAATGCTTCCCTGAGTCATATCTCTCGCTGGTCTTTGCTGTCTCTCTCTCCCTTCATGTAGTGATTATGCGTGTGTGTATATCTTTGTTAATTTGTCTTATAATCGTTTCTTTTTCTCTCCTTACTTGTGAGACAGTATGCATTATTGCTCAGTCTTTCTCTCTTTGGTTATCTCTGTCTCTCAGCCTAACCATCTCTCTTCTGTTCTCTATGTCTCTCCACTGTTCACTCTGAGTGGGTCTATAGTGGGCCAGATGCGGGCCAAGTGACAGCCTGATGCAGCCTCAGGCCTCATGGGCCAAGGGCAGTAAATCAGGCTGTATAATTGGTCGGAAAGGAAGGCTTGAGAGAGGCCAGCGCTCGGCTGGATATGGGTCTCCTCTGGCCTGACCTCCCGGACCTGAACGACTTTATGAGCCTCGCCGGAGCCAGAGAGAGTTGAAACAGTGGTGAGGGAGTGATGAGGGTCTGTGTGTGTGTTAAGCGCGTGTGTGGTGTGTGTGTGAATGAGAAAATGAGAGAGTGAGCGAGAGGGATAAGGTGTGCATGCATACATTATCAATCCATCAATCAATCAATCAATCTATTTATTTGTTCAAAATCACCATGTTCTGTATCATAGTCTCACATTGTGTTTATTCATTATAATTGTCTATGCACATAATTTAAAAAATAGTTCACTATAGGCATATTTCTGTAACTGTGTAAATATGTTTTCTCCCTGCAGAAGTGTGGTTTTATATGTGATTCAGGTGCAGCACGTTGCTTCAATGTGAGTAAATGCCCTCTGTTACTCTGCCTGTCTAAAATGTGAAGCTCTGTTCCATGAAGGCTAGTCACCATACACACACACATACACACACACACACACACACACACACACAGATCGTCTGGCCGATAGGCCTCGCTATGTGAATCCCCATCAACCTCATCTCTGATTCCTTCTCTCCTCAGCAAAGGAGTGATGCAGACAGACTGATTGACACAGAGATAGAGGGATATTTTATCAGTGGTAAACAGATGAGTAAACAAATTGACATGCTTGTTATCTGTGAAAATCCACTCAGATTTTTTGCATCCGCTTTTTCCCTCAGGAGCCTTCCATCTTTTTCAGTACAAAGGATCATGCTTGAATTAGATTTTTGTAAACAGTTTCACTTTTGTCTCACCTTTCTCTCTCTCTCTCTCTCTCCCTTTCCACTGAAGTGCCTGCATATTTTTGCCCTGCTATCTGTGGTAAATAAACAGCTGTGACAGTGATTAGATAATCTAAATTCATTCATTCATTCATTCATTCACTCACTCATTCAGATTTGTTCAGTCAGATTCATTTGCTGAAGACAACTGCGTACACACATCCTGAGAGAAAAAAATATTTGCAGAAAAACCAAACAATGACGCCACTGGTGCTCTAAACAGCGGCCATCTTGTTCTTGTGCTATCATCACCTTTCACTGTAAGACGCAGGCATGTGTCTCTGTGTGTGTGTGTGTGTGTGTGTGTGTGTGTGTGTGTGTTATATAGAGTATGGTCGACATGTGGGAGAGAGTTAAGTGTATATGTCAAACCATAGGGGTGTGATTGTGTGTATGTGTGTGTGTGTGTGTTTGTGTATGTGAGTGTGTGTGTCTATGTGAATATCTGTCAGTGCTGACTCCATCCATCAGGGGGGAGATCTCAGCTTTTCCCTCCACCAGGCGATCAGGTGTGGCGCATATCTGTCCGCACGGCAGCGTCACAGCTCTCTCTGATGGACAGCTCACCTCAGGATGAACTCTCACCCCTCCCCCGCCTCACACCCTCATAACCCCCCTGACACCACCCACACCCCACCCCACTCCTCTCCCAGCTTCACCTCTCCGTTTGGCACCCTTCAAAGCTGCCCTGACGTGCAGCTCCTAACCTCCAGCTTCCGCTGCGCCACCAGGCCCTCTCGGCCCAGCCACATCTGTGAGGGCCTCAGTGCTGCTTCCCACTCTGTTTCCCAGATTAGACAGGCAGCTATGGCGGCGAGGGCCTTGTCACGGAGCTCCACGCCGAGGCCCTGCCGACAGGCTGACAGCCTCGGCGAGCACTTTTAAAGCTGCGGAGCTAACCGGGCCGTGAGAAGCCGGGCTAAAACAGACCACAGATGGCGTATGGCTTTGAAGAGGACAGTCTTCTCTCTGGGACGACCAGGCTGAGTTCACCGCCTCACCTAACAGTCCATCACCCGGTGTCAACGTCAAAGGATGCCGGTAAACTCAACATTACTGTACACACTTGCATTTTATTTCACTGCATATGTTACGCATCAGTTCTGAAACCAGTGCATAATCTACAAGCTAGAGTACACTGATATTTGGTAACATGACAGAAAGTAAATGAAATAAATTTCTAGAAATCAAATTGAAAACCAAACACACCTGTTCAAATTAGATGTGGTTTTGAAAATAGCATTAACCGACCCCCGTAGATAGACCTACTATGACTACTGCATATAGGTCATTTACTAAAAGTATTCCATAGCGTAGAGGTCATTGTAACTGGGCTGTGCTGTAATGCGGAGCTGTCCTCATCTCTCTCACATTTCACATGGCCAAGGCCAACCCTGGAGGGAACCTCTTTGCCCTCTCTCTGTCCCTTGCCTGCCCTCACAACAGCCCTCACCCCCTTCTCCCTCATACAGTACACACACACACACACACACACACACACACACACATACCTTCCTTAATATCCCTGTCTGTGCTATACCCTCCCATCCCCCCTTCACCTCTCAGCCACCACAACACCCCCCACCCCCAGCCACCTCTTTCCCCCCTACTGGCCCCCCTCTGGCCTGTTGGCCACTATGCCAGTGGTGACCAACCCACACAGTCTGCCCAGGTGAGCCCCCTACACACCCCTCAGTGCTCCCACTGCACTCTCCCCAGCACCACGCCACCCTCAGGGAACGTCCGCCATCGTTAATCACACCTGACGACACATTCCGGCCAGTCGCCTGTGAGCACTCCAACCCACGGCCCTCGAGAGAGTGGATACGGGAAAGAGAGAGAGAGACTGAGGGAGAGACTGAGGGAGAGAGAGAGAGAGAGCGAGAGCCATACTGTCAGTGCTGCTGAGTTTGGCAAGGAGACTAGTGAGAGACACAGCGCGGCCGTATCCCATCAGACAAAGTGCCCTTCTTATTAAACTACTCTAAAATGCAGGTCAGCAGCAGTTTCTTATATGGACTCAAAATACTATAGAGTGACAACAATGGGGACAGTTTTGATGGTTCATCCATTCTGTTTTTATTTACCAGTACAAATATTTATTTACGACAAACCGGAATATATAAAATATAGTAGTAAACCACATGCACATCTGTATTGCATCAGTGGCATCAAGCACAGTTTGTTGCCCAAACACACCACATCTATTTTGATGTTTCACTCAACATTTTTCTACTATTTTGTTGTGGTATTTTTATTTGAAGCTGTAAGTTTGCTGCATGGGGATCTTTAGGCTAATTAACACCAGATGAGATGAGTTCACCTAACCGGAGCTGTTTGTTTGAGCGGTCTCCTCTGTATACAGCAGCGTTAGCCGCGGAGCACTAGCGACGGCCCCTCTTCTGACAACACCTTGCAGTAATATACCTCTCCGGGAGGGCGACGGCGCTTGTGGTCAGGCCGTTTTGTACCTCTGCTCCCGCCACAGCGGGTTAATGGCTAGCAGCTGGGGTGTGGAGTGGAGACTGATCTCTTGTTCCACGTGGCCCGACACCCGCAATGTTGTTCTGCCCTTTTGCCAGATATCCAAGTGTGTCTGCGTGTGTGTGTGTGTTTGAGAGAGTGAGAGAATACTGTATGTGAACATGTGTGAATGTGTGTGTGAGAGAGAGGGCATTTGAGTGTGCTTATGGGAATGCTCGTTACTAGGATGCTTGTGCTTGTTACACATTCTCAGTGTGTGTGTGTGTGTGTGTGTGTGAGTGAGTGAGAGAGACTGGATATTCATTCAAAAGTGTCATTTCTATCCACATGGCTGTACATGTGTGTCTCTGCACGCCCCTTCACGTATACAATACTCAATCTCATTAGATTGACTCTCACCCCTACCCCAACCCCCACCCACTCAACCACCACCACCACCACCATCACCATCACCACCACCATCACCACCACCCTCCTTCTCCTCACAGCCTGTGTACCAGTTGTTCTTTTAATTATTCAGAGCCCTGACTCCCAATCAGCTCAGCGATGGGTGAAGCCTTCAACAGGCCATGCCAATCCCCGGCTTCCTAGGTTCCAGACCAGCTGTTGGGATGGCTAGCCTGCAAGTCTCTCGCTTTTTTTTTTCCTTTCCGTCCTGCATGTAGCATTTGGAAGGCCCACGACAGCGAAGACTAATGTTTTAATCAAGGCTCGTCAGATTGGGTTTGTGCAAGCAGGTCGCTCTCGTGCCGAGGAGCCTGATTAAAAGGATTGTGGTTGTGAAGCTGCTGGCTCACAGAAAGAGGGGGAGAGATGGGATCATCATGTTGATGCACATGTCTGTTTATAGGAATCTACGTCAGTGTGTGTGTGTGTGGGTGTGTGGGTGGATGAGTGTATGTGTGTGAGTGTGTGTGTGTTTGTGAGAGACAATTGGGTTCCAATATGTTTGTGTGTATTTGAGAGGTTGGCTAGGCTTGTGAGTGTGTGTCTGTGTAGACTGTGTGTGATAGAGATAGAGTTAGTAAGAGAGGATGTTGGCTTTGTTTGTGTGTGTGTGTGTGTGTGTGTGAGAGAGAGAGAGAGAGAGAGAGAGAGAGAGAGAGATAGAGAGAGAGAGAGGGGATGTTGGCTGAGTATGTATGTGTGTGTGTGTGTGCGTGTATGTGTGTGTGTGTGTGTGTGTGAGGCCACGTGTGGATATGTGCTTTCTGCAGTGGGTATCTGATTAAGAAGTGAGTGCTGCACTGGGGTAGTGAGCAGTGATGAGAGAGGGGGAGAGAGAGGGAACAGCGAAAAAGAATTGTGAGTGTGTGTGTGTGTGTGCGCGTGTGTGTAGAATTGTGTGTGTGTGTGTGTGTAGAATTGTGTGTGTGTGAGTGTGTATGTATGTGTATTGGGGGGAGTAGTTTGGGGTGTGAGTGGTGTATTTTTGGGGTGAAGGAAGGCTGTGGCACAGATGTGGCCTGGTGAGAGAAACAAGTTTGACTTCTGGAGAGGGACGCCAACCAGATTTGGAACTCACAGCCTGAGAGAGAGAGAGAGAGAGAGAGAGAGAGAGAGAGAGAGAGAGAGAGAGAGAGAGAGAGAGAGAAAAATGAAGAGGGAAAGTGAGAAAGACAAAGAAACGAAAAGGAGAAGAGAGCTGATGTAAAAGCTGTTAATTGTTATGTGAAATCGTCAGGGCAGAGTGTAAGGAGAAAGGCACGGAGCGAAACTGAGGATGAAAAGCACTGAGAGGTGTTTAAAAAGATTAGGTGGGTTGTGAAGAATGTGGAAGTTTAAACTCTGCACCAGTATGTCCTTTTACAGTCAGTTTTGCTTCTCTGAACAGTGTTCACACACACACACACACACACACACACACACACACACACACACACACACACACACACACACACACACACACACACAGAGACTTTCCAAGATTTCCCTTTCCCTGTGGACATAGGAGTGTTCAATTTCTTGCACAACCTATTTTAGGAAATTATAGCCAATAATTTAACAATAACAATGTTCAAACAACAACATGGTTTAATAGTTTGTTATCCTTCTGACTGCAAATATTTGCGTCGGAAAATCAAAAGGAGTCAAACAATCAAAAATGTGTCTGATCCTCTTTTCATTGGCATCCTTTTTCAAAGGCAGAACTCCGAGAGATACTGGTGTGGAGAAGTTTTGGTCGTCATCATTAGTTTCCAGGAATCCATTGTTTTGCCGGCCCACACAATCAGGCAAGGGTTGCATTTTCAAAAGCATCTAGACTGGAACCCATTTTCCAAAAAGACAGCATTTTGAGGCCAAACTAAAAACCTTTTTTTCCCTTTCCCACCACTCTCTTGTGGACAGGCTTTCAGTTTGCATCTGTCAGAGCTCACATGTTGTATGTACATGTGTATACTTAGAGGACCAATAGTCCAGAGTGTTACCAAAGTGCTTCATACGCACGCACACACACACACACACACACACACACACACACACACACACACACACACACACACACACAGAAATAAAGAAATAGAGACATGCTCTACTGTCTCTTGCACTCTCACACACACACATACACACAGTGTTGGTGTGTCTCCGTCTGCCAGAATGGTGAAAAGGGAGGAACACAAAATGCAATTGTGGTTTTGTTTGACATGGCCGCGACTGAATGGAGAAAATAAGACCACAGGGGTGTGTGTGAGTGTGTGTGTATGTGTGTGTGTCTGGATGGCCCTCAGTGAAGAAGGCTGAAGGGGGTTTGGCTGAAGGGAAGGAGGTGGGGTGTGGAGGTGGGGCTGTGAGTGGACAGGTTGGGCCCAAGCTGTGGGCTTTGTTGCCTGTTTGGGACAACAGGCCTGGGGCAGGGGGGTCTGTCCTGAGCCCCCTCTGGCCCTGTCAGCTAGCTGGTTATTGATGGGACAGCCAGGCAATGGAGTCCTCTCCTGGAAGACAGGTTTGTCGTGCCCCACCCGACCACCCCACCTCCTCCCCCCTCAGCTCTTCTTGTCCATTTGCCATAGGGACTGCAGTGATCCCCCTCCCCGTCCCGCAACCAACCCCCACCTTCTGTTCTCTTGTGACATGAATACGCCACAGCTGGGTGATCACTGTCCAGAGATATAGAAGAAACTGTGTGTGTGTGTATGTGTGTGTGTGTGTGTGTGTGTGTGTGGGGGAGAGAGAGAGAGAGAGAGAGAGAGAGAGAGAGAGGTTTGGAGGCTGTGTGGTGGTTGTAAGCGAGGGGAGGAGGGTGGGGTGGTTGGTTGCCAGTAAAGCTTGTCTTTAAATCCAATCAATTTCAGCGAGAAGCTTGGTAGAGGGGTAGGGTTGGGTTGTGGGGAGCTTGACAAGCATGTCAGGGCCGATGAAAGACTACTGAAGGACAAGAGATGTGACAGAGACCCAACATAACCCCCCCCCCACACACACACCCTTCCCGCTCATACCCCACACTCTTCTATCAGATCCTCCGACTGTAGTTTGACAGGTTGCACATATAACAGCTTATTTAGGCCTACATATAAAACTTGTTAAATAACAGCAGGTACAGTTACTACAGTGGTGTGGGTTACCCTGCAGACTGCCAAAGGCTCCAGCCCCATCATGGCTGTCCTGTCCTGTTGTCTTTAAAGCACTTTGTTCTGTGACTGGAGCAAAATAGGGACATGAGAGGGCTTTAATGGGACCCGGGCGTCCTGACAGAGGATGGCTGACATTATTTAGCTTGCTAGCTTCTCCCTAACAGGTGGCGGGAGTACTCTGGCGCAGCCTCTGTATGTTTCTGTGTGTGAGTGTGTGTGTGTGTGTGTGTGTGTACCATGTCCCAACGGTGCTCGCTTCAGCAAACTAGTGCATCAGCGAGAAAAGCAGGTCACCAGAATCGGGATGGCAGCCTGGTCGTCTTCCACGACTCCCCGACGATGGCTCTGGCGTCCGTGGCGACAGCGCTGCCATCGTCACAGAGATGGCTCTTCGGTTCAGGGGCGCTCCGCTGGATGGCGGGAGGCCCGATGCAATGCGACAGAGCTGTCAGCGACCAGGTGGCGCGTAGACTCTTTTTTTTCCCTCCCTCCACTCGTTCATTCTTTTCACTCCTTCTGAACCTTAACAGTCAGAGGGCTTCTTCTCTTTCTTCTTCTTCCTCTCTCTCCCTCTCTCCTTTTTAACTTTCATCCTTCTTCTCCCTCCTGCTGTTTGTAGCTCTCTGTTCTCTTCCTTGTTCTCTCGTTTCCTCTCACCCTCCCTCATCCTCTCAATCTCTGTCTTCCTGTCATTTCCCTTCTCACTCTTACTCACTCTCTCTATCTCTGTCTTCCTCTTTTTTCTATCTTTGACTCCCTCCCTTCTTCTCTTCTCCTTCTGTAGCGTCGGCGATGGTGAAGTGCGAGTGCGTAGCTGTGCGGCGGGTGTCTTAATTTCCCCCCGCGCGGCGCCGTTGTTCCCGCCTGACAGTGAAAAATGGTTCGTCAGCTCCGCTCACTCCGCCGGGCGCGCCAGGCCAAACGCCGCAACATCTGGCCGCGTTTCATTGTCTCCAGGGTTTCTTGGCACGAGCTCCTGGCTGCCGTTTCTGGTTGCGTTTTCATTTTAGATCCTTCTCTCTCTCTCTCTCTCTGATACTCCCTTCCCCCATATCTCTCTCTATTCCTTTCTTTCTCTAGCTTTCATTCTCGCTCCTTCCCCCTCATCCTGTTTCTCTCCTAAATTGTCAACTTGTCCTGCATTTGTTCAGGTAGAGTATCTATGGCAACAGAGTGTTTTCCTTACACTATGCTTCATCTCTCCCTCTCTTCCCCACTCTCTCTTTTTTTAATCTACGGGTGTCTAGTTCTCTCTCATACCTTTTGAAGTGTAACACTGTCCTGTGTGCCTCTATATAGCTCCTCCTCCATCTTGGATACCTGCTGCTATCTCCTAGAGCATCCTGCTTTCGCCTTAATGTGATTATCATTGTGGAACGTGATCTTATCGTGGGGTAAGTGCTTGGGCTTCCCCCCTGAGAAATGGTCTTATTTGACAAAGGTGGCGCGAGTGCCCGTATATCACTTAAGAGCCCACACCCAACAGCGTGCAGGGCGAGACCGAGCATTACCCATAATTCATTTCACGCTATCTAAGCCATGAGCGCTTTGCAAGCTGATGTACAGTCGGCTGGGCCTTTTTGCTCGCCAGCGGTGTTCTTTGGCCCGCTGCCTCGCTCGGTCGCTGTGGGTTCAGAGGCGATTCATCAGCACCTGAACCCCTCCTCCTCCTCCTCCTCTGCCTCTCCCTCCCTCCCTCTCTCCATCCATCCCTACTCTTCTCCCTCTGTTTGGGGGAGTCAGAGAGCATCGCCGCTCTCACTCTCACAGCACAATGTTCTGTCTTATCAGCTCATCTCATGGAGGTGGAAGATCAGCCAAGTGCATTTGTGGCCAAAAGCGTTCAGTGGGACCACTGAATGAGTGGAGAGCATTATTTTTTGATTCAGCGTTACCCTTTTGTACTCCCTGTAATTAAGAAAGTATGCAAGCCAAGCAAGCTAAACAGTAGTCCCGAATGCACACCTCCCACCCTCAGCTGGGTGTGGGGTTTCTAAAGGTTGCCATCGGAGTGATGGAATCTGTTCCAAATCTGGCCCTTCTCTGGCAAAGTCCAAGCAGATCCAGGTTTTTCAAGAACCCGCTGCAAAAAAAAAATGCCTTGCCAAAGACGCTGAATCACCAGGATGAAACACTCCTCTGTTTCTCCCAAAATCCCAAGGTTTTGGTTACGAACGCATTGCAGAACGGCGGTTTCGCTTCAAGTTCCAGCCTCGTGTTTATGTTGCATTCTCCTTGAGTTCCGCCGATAAAGGCCTCCTGGTTAGGGAACAGGGATCCGCTCTTTACTCGAGAGTCTGCCTAATGAACGTGGCGGTCGGGTAATTTATGAGTGTTTTGAGTTGAAACGGTGTAGCCCTGATACATGTTGATTTAACGCGGGCAGAGGGGGGAGAGGAGGTGGGGCTGGGGAGGCCTAGTTTCGAGGGCTGAGAAGCTCACCCTGGGCTCAAGGAGGACGCCAGGTCATAATTGTGCGATATTTATGGCTGTGGGTTGCATGCTTGAGTAATGGACAGTTTCTGAGGATGTAAGGAATCTTACATAATGAGTCTGTTTGAAGCCGTTATTAAAAACAGATTTATGCAGGCGAGGCAGCCGGGGTATTTCTTTTCCTTTCCCTCCGACTTTGCGTGGGCCTCTATCTCACTCGCTTTCTCTTCGTTTAAAACTCCTCTCTTGTCTGTCTTGCCTTCTGTGAAAGCCTCTGCCTTTTCCTTCTTCTTTTTTTGTGTGGGTTTGCTCGCAGGGCTTTCAAATAAATTCGGGGAACCAGAAAATTTACAGCTAACCTCCAGGCGAATCTTCCAACTATCGATGCTACTGCAAGCGAAAAAGGAAGACAATAGTCTCATTTTTAGAGGCTGTGAAGCCCGTCCAGCTGAGAGAGAGATTAAATGCGAGCCTTGTTTGGGGGACTCCGCTCGCAAACGGTCTTTTACGAGGCCCTGTGGGTTCGCCATGGTGCTCCGGGCCCCTCTCCACGCTCCGGCATATTTATTTCGCAGCCTTTATGCATGCTTTTTTGTTGTGGTGGAAAAAAAAAGATGATGCGTACAAAGAAGGATAAATCACGGGGACGTCTTCCCTTTCAGGGCAGCTCGTAACTCGCAGGGATGACGGCTTTATAAGGCCGCTGGCGAGCTTGGGACGGGATCGCTCTGGCGACGCTTGCGTGGCTTTTACGAGGCGAGCTACGCGGAGGAACCCGAATTGTTCCTGTGGGACACCAGAGCTCAATGAGTGGAGGAGAATATTTTCAAATGAGCTCACAGTACATAAACGCACTCTCTCATTCTCTCTCTCTTCCCACAGATATGCTAATGCTATCTTAGTTTCACACACACACACACACACACACACACACACACACACACACACACATACACACACACACACACACACACACACCAACAGTTGTTTCTTTTTCTTTCTGGAGTAATATTCTCTTATTCTTGCCCTGCTTTCCTCTCAGTGCAGGGAAACCATCCTCCACTCTTCCTAAAGTTGCCACCAAAAAACCTTTGGAGTCTTTGGAAGACTGCCAGGACAACAGGGGACCCCCCAGCGAGAGCAGTTGTCACAAGGCTTCTTTTACAAATGGAGTCGCAGGCTTCACTTCCTGGGTCTTGTAGCCACTACTCTTATGAGGGCTGTCACTCTGTGGGGGGGGAGTGGGACTGACCCTTTTCAAAGGCTCTCTAGCCCAAAAACTGCTGCAGGGGGGTGACACAGGGGGAAACGTTTATCTTAGCGCTGTGCCCATAGGGTTCTTTCATGTTAAACAGCACCTCCAGCCTCACCCAACGCAGGTTAGCCAGAGATGAAAGAGGTTACAGGAGGACCTACAGAGGGCTTAAGGGGATTGCACTGAAGTGGGGAGAATTCTGCAGGTGCTTTCCTGTAAAGGTGAACTCAGCTAATATGCTAAAGCTTGTAGTGCCACATTGATTTATGGTGAGCTGCGGCACAAGTCGTGGCCCCCGAGTTTTGTAGTAGCACAGACTACGGTTATAACTGCACAGCCACTGTGCACAGCGGAAGAGGCCTACAGTAGTGCTATGATGGATAGTCACAAGCTACATGGCTTTAAAGCTACACTCCACACTGCCAACATGACGTAAGCCTGCGGTGATTTACATTTGCGCGTGCACACACACACACACACACACACACACAGCCAAACAGGAAATAGGCCCACGCTAATATAATTTACAGTGGCTACATACGTTGTCCATATGCTAAAGCATTCATGGTAATAAGAAATGCATTTCCTACGCCAGTAGTGCACTGAAAGCAGCTCAGATAATGGCTATGATGTGAATTACACACAGGCCGTCTGCTCCGAGTGCTCTCTTGACTCAAGGCTAATCGGAAGCTGTGTGTTCGGGTAAATTGAAATGAATTAATGTTACAAGGAGCAGCTGCAATGGGGGAGAAAAAAACAAAAAAACAGAAGGCCCACTGTTCTTTAGGCTAAGATTACACAGTCAGCTTCAAGGGGGGGGAGAAAGTCAGAAGTTTAAAGGCATTAGTCAATTTTATAAAATCAAATTTAAATTGAGCTTGATGCAACTCTGTGGTTCAGGATATTATTAGTTGATACCATCACCAGTTATGTGCTCTTTCCCTGGTGCGTGTGATATTGCTGAGGACACAAGATGGTTTTCCCTCAGAGGATATGTAAATATGCTAGTTTGTGCGTGTCAGGGGAAATTGTCTATTGCTTGCAGCTCTATGATGATCTGTCTATGGTGCTTATAATAGGCCTTTGATATGGATGTGCTCCCCCCTGTAGTATTCCGCATGTATATATATGTATGTATTTATAGGAGAGCTTTCACGGTCCTTTTAGAAATGCACTTACACACACATACATACTAAATACACAAACATACTGTATACTACAGTCAGTGTGGTGAATGCAGTCCTCTCCATTCACCCTTAGAGCTCACTGAATTGTTGAATGGCAACTGTCAGCTGAAGATGTGGTGCATGTGTATGTGCGTGACGCTTGTCTTTACCTAACTATGTTGCTGTATATTTATGTGTATGGGTATTGTATCTATTACATTTTGTGTGTGTATGTATCTGTGTGTCTGTGTGTGTGTTAGAGAGAGAGAGAGAGAGAGAGAGAGAGAGAGAGAGAATGTGTGTGTGTGTGTGTGTGTGGAGGAGAGGAGCCCAGAGGAGAGGAGAGGAGCCGGCGGAACTCAATCAGGGCCGGGGCACAGAGGTTCAGTGCGGCGCTCCAGCCCATCCAGCCTGCTTCCCGCGCTGAAAAATGCGAGGTGACAGTTCATTTTCGCTGCTGACAGTTTTTGTCGGTCTCACTCGCTTTCTCGCCGGCGGACTCCATGGCAGCGGTTACCGTGGTGGCGGGGCCACGGCCGAGGGGGGGGTGTGGTGGGGGATGATGGTAGTCTCTTTCTGTGTGTGTGTGAGTGTGTGTGTGTGTGTGTGTGTGTGTGTAGGTGGGGTGTTGAGCACAAACTGGATGGGGAGGTGGAGCCTTGAAGCTTGCGTTGCAGTGTCTGCACCAATCAGCATCTCCGTAGCATTTATCCACTGCTGTAAGGACACCAGGAAGCCTGTGTCAGTGATGTTTGTGGATAGGAAGCTATCACCACAGTTTCAGCAGCTTTAAAGAAACCACCATGTTTGTTGTCATTTCTCTGGCAGGAGACTGAAAGAGTACAAGCCAAAGTCAACAGTGATAGGCCAGGAGTAACAGAATCGACCATTCCATTCTACATCTATTTATATACAGTACATCAACATTCCACTGTATATCTATTGGGCCTTTTGGAGAGAGTTTTGTCCATTATGATTTGGAGTACAGGTAAATATACAGTATTTGATCAGAATGTATATTGATATAATCGTAAACGTTTATAATTAATGCATCGCTCACTGTGGCTTATTGTGATGCAAAGGGATATCACTTTCTAGAGTGCATTGTATGAGGGTCTATGTTTGGAAGGGGCCAAATGGAACCCCATTTCCTGTTTGGGTGTGAGCTCATTCTCTGGCAGCCAATGGGAAGAGAGCAAGAGCATGGAGGCGCGTACCACCATCTGATGGTCTCCATAGAAATCTCAGTGCACCACTCAGCTCGTTTCCTGCAAAAGGAACATGTTTTTCTTTTCGGTGATTTTTCCCCCCATCTGGAGTTTGTGTGTGTGTGTGTGTGTGTGTGTGTGTGTGGGTGTGTGTGTGTGTGTGTGTGTGTGTGTGGGTCCATGGATGGTGACTTGGCAGCCAAGAGAGCTTTGCTGGTCTGACGCCCTATTGATCCTCATTTCCCCTCTCTCACACATGTCATGTTGGGTTAATACTGTAGGCAGACACACACACACACACACACACTTACAATAGTTACACACATATCCACATTTTTCTGCTCTTAAACACATCCTGTCGCGTTTACACTGCACATACACACCAGCACACAGACTCACACACAGACTTCCCATGTCTGGCTGGGTTTACAGTACATTTACACACACACACACACACACACACACACACACACACACACACACACACACACACACACACACACACACACAGTCTCTCCTCTGGCTGGGCCTCTTAAACTCGGTGACATCAAAGACGGGGTCAAATGGCTGCTGTTCACACCCCAACAGAGCCCCATGACCACCACTGAGCACTTCCCTGTGCCAGTGTGTGTCTGTGTGTGTGTGTGTGTGTGTGTGAATGTGTGTAAGCAAGCTTCTACAAGAGAGTGTATGTGTGTGTGCATGTGTGCTACTCTAGGGATGAGAATTTCCTGGAGTACATTTTCTGTAAAGTAACACGTGTGAATGAATGTCAGCTTTTGTATTTTCCCATGAACATGTTTGACTGAAAGTGTATGTGTGTGTGTGTGTGTGTGTGTGTGTGTGTGTGTGTGTGTGTGTGTGTGTGTGGCTCAGCATGACAATGTTGCCAGCCCTCATGTATGTATATAATCCGCTCACACGTCTCCCTGCACTGCTCTGCTGCCTGTGTGTTGCCTGGTAAACATGTCAGTCACACAGACAAGACAGCAGTGCCCTTCTAGCAGAGCCACAGAGCAGTCAGCACTGCAGCAGGGATATTTAGGGTTTATTTAAATGGCACAGACGAATGCCCCCACATGCTTCCCCACTCTCACCTCCACACACACACACACACACACACACACACACACACACTCTCCCTCGCCTGGGCCGTCCGCACGGTCCAGTCACCAGAGTGACACTCCGGCAAATGAGAGTGGATTGATGCTGGCGTTGCGACGAGCAGGCCGTAATTTGCATGCTAATTGCGCGATGGCCGTGCAGTGATTGTTTGGCTTGGATCAATGGAAAGAGAGGCCAGGAGAAAAGTGGGGACCACATAACTGTCTGAGTGTAGACAAAAAAATAATATATACTGGCCTCTTTATGATAATGTGCCTTTGCTCTGTCTTTGAAGACTTCCTTACAGTTCAAATGTGCAAATCTACGTATAGGTAGGAGTCTGTTTTTTCTGTGTACATCTATATTAAATATGGGTATGAGTATGTTTTATATTCAGTTGTGTTGTCCGCACCTGTGTGTGTGTGTGTGTGTGTGTGTGTGTGTGTGTGTGTGTGTGTGTGTGTGTGTTACTGAATGGGTGCATGTCCACATCCATGTGCATAAAGTGTCAGTGTCCATTAAACATGCATTGAGCTCAGCCCTGTGACTGGTGCTTTAGATTGTTTAATCTCATGGCCTATAATAATGACAGCAATGCCACCACGGATAGCTAGCAGCAGAAACAGGCCTGAAAAAACACTATAGTATTAGACATGCCTTCCACACGCGTGCACACACACACACACACACACACGCATCACACGCACGCACACACACACACACACACACACACACATTAGTATTAGATAAGCTTTCCACACACACACACACACACACACACACACACAAACATTAGTATTAGATAAGCTTTACACACACACACACACACACACACACACATTCCCTATATGCAACTCACACAATTTCCACCTCATACAAACTATCCACACCCTTGATGCGGTTCAATTTCAGAATCCTTTTCCAGGCCACACAAATCAGAAGGTGCATGTTCAAGCGTGAAGAGCAGTCCAGTCGCCTTCACTGAAAATCAAAGCACCTTTTCTGGGACATCCATTTCCTCTGCAGGTCAATGGCACGGGCAGCCATCGGGGTCAATATGTCGTTAGAGCCTCTCTCTCTCACCAGCCCAAAGCCAATACTGGGAGCTCGAGGAGAGAGGAGGAAGAGCGAAAAAGACAATGTGGTGATGGTGGAGCTTCAACGAGATGGGAGTTCACTTAAGGTACAGTATGTGTGTGTGTGTGTGTGTGTGTGTGTGTGTGTGTGTGTGTGTGTGTGTGTGTGTGTGTTTGTACATTAGTGTGCAAGTGTGTTTACATAAAGATGTGAGGCATACTTTCTCTGTGTGTGTACACTAGATAAATGTGTGTGTAACTGTGTTATGAGTTTGTTCATATGTGTGTCTGTGTGTACACGTGCATGTGACAGATAGACTCACTGTATGTACTGTGTGTGTGTGACTGTTAATCTAACTGTGGAGTCTGTTAATATAAGACACAGTACAGTATATACAGTTGTGTGTGTGTGTGTGTGTGTGTGTGTGTGTGTGTGCATGAATGAGAGAGAGCGAGTGTAAATATAAAAGACTGGGGTGTGTTAGTATAAGACACAGTATATCTGAGTGTGTATGTATGTGTGTGTGCTTGAGTGAAAGAGAGACAAGTGTAAATGTGAAGGACTTGGGTGTGTTAATATAAGACACTATGTGTGTGTGTGTGTCTGTGTGTTATTTTGTTATTGTGTGTGCGTGCAAGAGAGAGCGAGAGTAAATGTAAAAGACTGTGGTGTGTGTTAATATAACACACTGTATATGTGAGTCTGTGTGTGTGTGTGTGTGTGCGTGAGTGCAAGAGAGAGCGAGTGTAAATGTAAAAGACTGTGGTGTGTGTTAATATAACACACTGTATATGTGAGTGTGTGTGTGTGAGTGCGAGAGAGAGTGAGTGTAAATGTAAATGTAAAATACTGTAGTGTGTGTTCATATAACACACTGTATATGTGAGTGTGTGTGTGTGTGAGTGCGAGAGAGAGCGAGTGTAAATGTAAAATACTGTAGTGTGTGTTCATATAACACACTGTATACGTGAGTGTGTGTGTGTGTGTGAGTGCGAGAGAGAGCGAGTGTAAATGTAAAATACTGTAGTGTGTGTTCATATAACACACTGTATACGTGAGTGTGTGTCCACACAGCTCTTTTGTGGTGGTGACACAGAGCAGCATTGATCGGGCCTCTTATTGGAACAGTCAATCAAAGCTGAGTTTGGGCTCCACATTTCACCGGGTCATCCTTTCTCACGGATTCCATCCTGATTATCCTCCTTTCCTCTCCTGCTAGGATCAATTCCTGGACCAGTCGATGGCCCGCTAGCTAGCTCCATCCGGAGTGGTAAACAACAGGAGTAGGAGACAAGGAGGAGAGTGCAGATTGTTGAGGGACTATGAGCCATTTTGTAGTTTTACTTTCAAGTGTGAGTTTAGTGCAGAGACTGTGAGAATGAGTGCATGTGTGCCTGAGTCTTTTATGTGTGTGTTGTGGTGTGTTAATGCAAGCAGATTTTATGTTTATATTATATTATGTATTATGTATTATGTTTATTTATAATACATGCATTCAGTTTTATTTTGTCTTTTTATGTATGTAAATAGAAATAGGTTTTTGCATTTTGAGTGCACAAGTAATTTGCTTGTGTGTGTGTGTGTGTGTGTGTGTGTGTGTGTGTGTGTGTGTGTGTGTGTGTGTGTGTGTGTGTGCGTAGCCCTAAAAATAGCCTCACATCATGGAATACTAACCGAGGGAGGCTGGTGTATTCTTTGTGCTGCTCTTGCTCTGTGTAGTGACATATTAGACGGTGTCACCCCTCAACAGCCATGTGTAATTGCTGCTTCTGCTTAAACGCAGTCCTCCAGGACTATAGGAGGGAGGAGACAACAGTCACAGCTCTCTCTCTCTCTCTCTCTCTCTCTCTCTCTCTCTCTCTCTCTCTCTCTCACACACACACACACACACACACACACACACACACACACACACACACACACACACTTTACAGGAGAAGCCTGTCCAGGTCGGGACCTGCTGCATCAGTTGCTATGGAAACCCTTGTAATGGTGAGAATGTGCAATTTCAAACTCCTTTGTCTCTCTGTTCCCAATTTCTCCCTCTCTCATGCTTTCTCTCTCTCGTGTACACACACACACACACATGCGCGTGCACACACACACATGCGCGCGCACACACACACACACACACACACAGATGCACCTGCACACACAGTTTCTCTCTCGCTCTCTCTCTCTCTCTCTCTCTCTCTCTCTCTCTCTCTCTCTCACACACACACACACACACACACACACACACACACACACACACACACACACACACACACACACACACAAAAACATCACACATACACACACACACAATGTTTCTCTCTCTCACACACACAAACACACACAGACACATACACAAACACACACAGAGACACACACACACACACACATCTGTTGTGTCTCTCTGGGGTGCATCTGCTGCTGCTCCTCTCCTCAGCTCTGCTCTGCTCTCCTCAGCTGGAGAGGCGAGTGGCAACTCTCTGGAGCTCCGTCTGCCAAACTCAGACAGATAACAGAGAGCCAGGGAGACACAGAGCAGCAGAAGAAACAGAAATAGAGAATAGAGGGAAGAAGAGAGAGAGAGAGAGAGAGAGAGAGAGAGAGAGAGAGAGAGAGAGAGAGAGAGAGAGGATGGAGAGAAAGAATGGGAAGAGACAGCGGGAGGGGGACAGACAGAGAGAGAGAGAGAGAGAGAGAGAGAGAGAGAGAGAGAGAGAGAGATAGATAGGCATCTGGCGTCATTGAATGGGGCCAGAGTGGCCTGTCACGACTGTCACTGCCTCTCCAGTTCGCCTCCATCCCCAACACCAGCCCCCCTAACCGCTGATCTGGGATCAGAGGAGACATGCCACCTCACCTCTTCACCACAGTAGCTCTATAGACCCTACTGATCCTAAATCATTTTTAGCATTAAGAGTAGAGGATGCCTGAGTGGCTGCACCTCCCCCTCCTCTTTCTCCTTCCTCTCTCTCTCCCTCGCTTGTTCGCTTTCTGTCTCACACCCGCCCCCCCCTCCCTCACCTCACCTTCCTCTCCCCTCTCTCTCTCTCTCTCTCTTTCCTTCGCTATCTCACCATCCCCCAGTTCCTAATTATGTCCCACGGAAGGCAGTGGTTCTGCTGTCACACGCTGCTGAGGTGGCCTTGCTTGTTAAATCTCGCTTCATTCTCTCTCTCTCTCTCTCTCTCTCTCTCTCTCTCTCTCTCTCTCTCTCTCTCTCTCTCTCTCTCTACACACACACACACACACACACACACACAAACACATGGGGTAGGGGTTCTTATCTTTATAGAGAGAGGTCTACAGAGAGGGAGAGAGAGGATAACTGAAACCGAGAGCTAAAGAGAAATTGGGATGAGAGGCATATGAAAGAGGGGATGGAGAGAGACAGCAATATGCTGATATGAGGATGAAGAGAAGAGAAGGATGAGGAGAAGAACTAGAATCTAGAAGAAGGAAGAGGAAAAAGGAGACAGAGAGAGAGAGAGGAGTCTCAGAAAGAGATGATAGAAGACTAAAGAGAAAAGAAAAGAAAGAAAATGGGATGAAAGAGGTGTGGAGATAGCAGAGGACATGGGAGAGAAAGACAGAGTAAGAGACAAGGGAAAGGAGGAGAGAGAGAAAGAAGGAGAAAAGCAAAGGGAAGACTGGGATGAGGAGGAAGGAGAGAGATGAGAGCAATGGAGACAGACAGAACAGAGGAGACTAAATAAGAAAAGAAGAGA
Organism: Sardinella longiceps; assembly: GCA_027497455.2. Lineage (NCBI taxonomy): Eukaryota > Metazoa > Chordata > Actinopteri > Clupeiformes > Clupeidae > Sardinella > Sardinella longiceps. Next base: position 29,137,804 of record JAODXP020000015.1, on the reverse strand, counting down.
AAGAAGAAAGACAGAGAGGAAGGGGTGAATGAACTGGAGAGAGGGAGAGAGAGGAGAGGATGAGAGAGAGAGAGAGAGAGAGAGAGAGGACAGAAGGAGCGGCGGCAGGCCAGTAATGGTCCTCGTCTCCAGCGCAATCGAATTCTCGACGCTCTGTCGCACAGGGGACGCTAATTGACAGGCAACCACTTAAGTCTTAATTTTCTTTTAAGATTGCGAGGCACAGAGAGGCAGAGGGAAAAGAGGGAGAAAGAATGGGAAGGCAGCGGAGGTGGTGGTGGTGTGTGTGTATGTGTGTGTATGTGTGTGTGTGTGTGTGCGTGGGGGATTGGGGTTGGAGATGGGTGGTGTGTGTGTGTGTGTGTGTGAGGGGGGGAGACGAGCGGAGAATCGTAATGAGCAGGAAGGTGTCGGAGCCAGCCTATTAAACCTGATCTCTGCTCCATTCCCCCAGAAGACACCGGCGACGGCCTGCGGTAATGGGCCTGCCAGGGGGAGGACGGACACTCACTGCCCAGCCGCAGTGCCCTCCGCACGGGCCTGTCAGGTGTGCTGGGGGGGATAGGGTCAGAAGTGTGTGTGTGTGTGTGTGTGTGTGTGTGTGTGTGTGTGTGTGTGTAAAAGATAGATAGATGGTAAAAGAAAGGGGAAAGAAGAGAGAATGAGCAAAGATGAATATAAGAAGAGTGCAATGGTGAATCAAAGAATATCTCTATGCAGGCAATGCATGGACTGCTCTTGTGTGTAGGGCTGTTGTTGTTTGGAGTGTCTGTGTGTGTGTGTGTGTGTGTGTGTGTGTGTGTGTGTGTGTGTGTGTGTGTGTGTGTAAGTGTGTGCAGACAATAAAAAAGAACGCTAAAAAGAAACTGTTTAAATTTGTTTTGCAGAATGGCAAATAGCAGTGGGTCTCCTGAGGAAGGCCTTCTTCTTTAGCAGCACAGATGTGAAGAGCAGAAAGGGACAGTGCTGTTTCTGTACTTATGTGTGGGATTTAGGAGTGTGTAAAGGTGTGTGAGAAAGTGTGCGTGTGTGTGCATGTGTGCGTGCTCAAATGTGTGTATGTGCGTATTATTCAGTTGCCTTCTTGGTTTTGCTATCTTGAGCCTCCAAACATGCCCATGCCATGGAAGTGTAACATCACTAATCACTGGTAATACCTCAAATATACTGTAAGTACTCTACCTGTAGTCGAGAACAATACAAACACTAATAGGAGAGATTCACCCATGGACATTGTACAATAATAACTGAAAAGGTTAATGTTGTCACACTGACCAAAGCTGTGAGTCACAGTCAATCACGGGTCTGGCAGAGGCTTTTAACCAAATGGAGTTAGACTACTGGAAATATTTAAATTGAATTATAATGTGTATTCCTTGAGTGCCAGCAAAGTTTCAGGGAATTCACTGTGGCCATGACCAACCACCGCCTGCACAAGAGTTTCCCTTCAGTCTGAAACGATAAACTTGAGTTGGTGAGTGTTGCTTGAATTATTGCTCTTCCCCTTTAAATTCAATTCCCACTTTCCAACCCCCTCCCGTACTTCTTTCCCGGTGAAATGTGGTAGCGAATGGTCTTAACAGGGTGTGCTGTGAGGGCTTGAAATCACGAACAGCGCCGCTCGCCCCCTAGTGTCTGAAGGCCCTAACTTCAAGTAAGCAAGTGAAATAGTCCGGAATCCAGAGCCGTGATTCACCAGCGCAGCTGGGGAGAGAGAGTGGAGTGCATGCGCGCGAGAGAGCGAGTGAGAGAGGGAGAGAGAGAGAGAGCGAGAGCAAAACGCGAAGGAGCTATCTCGCGCTAACGAGGTCACAACAGTGTAGTGTCATCCAATCTCAAATAAATTAAAAATGCAAATGTTGAAATAAAGCTCAATCACCTACTGAGAAATGATACCCTAATTTCGCCAATTAATTGGTGCGTCGCTCATATCACTCTCCATCTCTTTTTTTCCTAATTCATTTGAGCTGTCATTTCTCAATGACAGGCAAACTAGCAATTTAGTATGTCATTGACAGCAGTGCACATTTCCACGAAAGAGAAGAGGCTTTTGTCATTGTGACTTGGTGTGTGTGTGTGTGTGTGCACTCTGATTTGAATGTCAAAACTGCTAATGCATTAGTTTTAAAAAAAAAAATCAACTGATGTCTGAAGAGCACTAGATCTATGCATTCAGGTACAAAAAACTTGTTATAGGTTTAGAGATAGTTAGAAAAACAGTGAAAATATAGCAGATAGACAAACTGTATGGAAAGTATCTGTTTGCAATGTTGAGAGTCTTGCTGAGTGGAGGTTATGTGATTAACAGACAGAGAGATGCAGAAAGACTCAGAAAGAGAAAGACCAAGCAAATGAGAAAGGCAGACAGTTACAGTGTGTCCCTTTGTGCAGGTATGTGTGTCTAGATCAGATGCTCTATATGCCCCTATGTGTGTCTTTGTGCCTGTGTGTGTATGTGTGTCCGCATTAGAATGTATGTGTGCATGTATGTATGTGCGATTGCCTCTCTCTATGTACATGTATGTGTGTGTCTGCATTATGTTTGTGTATATATGTGTGTGTGTGTGTGTGTGTGTGTGTGTGTGTGTGTGTGTGTGTGTGTGTGTGTGTGTGTGTGTGTTTATGACTTGAGGGAGCTGCTCCTGCTCATATCTTATCGAGGCCCTTCAGAGGCCGAGTGTTATGGGCTTCATGTCCTTATCAGCAGGCCTCCCCTGCGGCCCTCCACACAGATACGCTATCTACGCCAGATCAGTCACGCCATCCACCCATCCCCCTCTCCTTCATCTCTCCACTCTTCTCTTCTCTTCTTCACCTCTTTCTCTCATCTACTTTCCCACTTCCCTCTCATTCATTCCTTGTCTCTCTCCTCTCCTTTCCTTTCGTCTCCTTTTCTCTCTTTTCATCATTATCCTCTGAAACACTACTGTCTTTCACGGCCCAGTATACTATTCTGTCTATCCGTCTCTGGGTCTCTGTACATATTGAAGCATCTTAATCTCCTGTTCTCTTTCCGCCCTGTTCTCTGCCTCTTACACACACACACACACACACACACACACACACACACACACACACACACACACACACACACACACACACACACACACACACACACACACACGCATAAAGACACACTTAGAGTCTTGGAGTATCAATATTTGCATGGATGTGTGTCTTTCACAGTTAATATAACACACACACACATAACTCCCCCTAAACACACACACACAGAGAGAGAGAGAGAGAGAGAGAGAGAGAGAGAGAGAGAGAGAGAGAGAGAGAGAGAATGAGGCAGAGAGGTCAGGAGGCTATCGTCTCGACTTCACCCCTGTGGCCACCCACAAGGGCTGCCTTGGGGCGTCGCCATGGAGACGGGCCCCCTTATCTGTGTTGAACTACATGGAGCTTTTTTCCCTCTAAAAATGAATAAAATAACAACAGTCTGCCAGACAACAACAAAACTAGGGGGACCTGGAAAGTGGAAAATTGACAGAGAGAAGGAGAGAGAGAGAGAGAGAGAGAGAGAGAGAGAGAGAGAGAGAGAGAGAGAGAGAGAGAGAGAGTATATGGGAAAAAAGAGAGACCATCAAATAAAAAAACAATGCCAGAGAGACAAGTGTGTGTGAAAATATGAGTGTGTGAGTAAATAAATAAATAAATAAATGGAGATGTGATTCCATTGTCAGTCAAGCTGGGTCTGGGCCACTCAACTGGGCTGTTCTATGCTGCCCTGTGTTGTGCTATGGTTTGTGGTGCTGATTGAAGACTTTGTGGGTCGGCCGCAAAGCTGCAGGCCAGAAGTTAGTTTCCATGCAGCCCTCTTCCCTTTCTAGCCTTCGCCAGCTCCAGCACAGAGGCAGCAAGCAATGTGCTCACCTGTGCTCAGCTTGGCTCAAAAACTCACATGAACTAGTGTGTATGTATGCACACATACATAGACACGCAGACGTACCCATTATAACACGCACACACACACACACACACACACACACACACACACACACACACACACACACACACACACACACACTCAAAAGAAGTTAAGCAAAGGTCCACGACTGCAGGAACTTTGCTCTAACATAACAATACTCCATTCATATGGTTGTGACCACACAAATGGTTAGTGCCTCTACAACAGCGCTTTGAGGGAATCAGCAATGGCAACTTGAACGCAAGCTCATGAGATAAGCTTCAGCAACCCAATTGGCCAGCACTCCACTCAGATTTCACTTATTACAAAACAAACAACCCCCCGTTTGCCTTCATGGATAAGAAACACAAACGTTATAAACACATTAACCAGACGCAGCGGCCGTGTCAGAAATCCACTACATAACAAACACACATCATGTTTTTTATGCGGTTATACTTCTGGGGTGACATGCTCGTTGAAATTGCTAACCTTCCGTGACACATCGGGGCCACATCTGTTCTCTGGTCAGTCACAAACAGTCCACAGCCACTATTGACCACAGAGGTGTGCCGAGCAGCGGGGTGCGCCTAGGTCAGTTAGTTTACACAGGACATCTAACAGCCCGCTTTATCACTGAGCTCAAGCTAATTTAAAGAGATAATGAAGATAATCATGTTGACACAGAAAGTTGACGCAGCAAATAAGGTAATCCCTCTCGAAGCGAGGCATTATCTACAACAAGGCTATTACTGATCTGGAGTGAGCTACTGGTGGCTAGAATTAGTTTATGCACAAAGCTGTTAATGGTCAAAGCCCAGCTGCTGCCAGGAGTTTGTGTTCTTCTTCCTGAGGTTATGTTTGCCTCTAAACAGAGATTACAGAGATGTTGATATGCTAGTGAATGGACATCTTAAACATTAATTGGAAATGGAAGGTGTTAAAGCGGATGT
>JAODXP020000015.1:29102938-29127938 GCA_027497455.2 Sardinella longiceps | reverse complement strand
ATTCGATCCAGTCAGGCCTGTCCAGCGTGACAGTGGGATTTAGAGACTACGCTACGCTACCTGACACAGGGGGATTTGGCCGGTGGTTAGACCAGTTAATGGCGGCGCATTAGGTGTTCCATTGATTACCTCATCAGTTGGTTTCCCGGGCTGTGGTCCAATGAGAGATGGACCAAGATTGGACATCTTCATCTGGCAGCGCTAGTCGAACCAAACAAGGTCACTGTGTCACTCCATCCTAATGACTGAAGCTGAGGCTTCAACACCAGACCACTGGTGATTCCTCCCGTAGACTTACACTCGAAAAACAGGAGCACAAAATACATAGCTCAGATGTATTACTTTAAGTCGTGTTAAATAGATTTTCTTTCATTCGTTTAGAATACTACATAATTGATGTTCCGCTTACAAAAGTGCACAATATTAAACTTACATTCTCTTCTACTATTCCCCACAGTATCCTATACGCATACAGAGGAGAGTAGGGTAAAAAGTGAGGAAAAAATGGTACAGGTTGCACCAACGTTACCTAAGCTCAGTTAAGGTGTAGTAGTGAAATTCTCTGTAGAGGTAGGTTAACAGATGGGCTTTTAAGAAAGTGATGACACCGAATACATATTTTTTGCTCATGTAAATAAAGGCAGTAGGTGTGTTTTTGAGTTATATCATCTCAAACATTGTACAGCAACACACATCTACCACACACACACACACACACACACACACACACACACACACACACACACACACACACACACACAGATTTTTTACAGGTTTTTTTAGTGCTGCAGTGTAGGTCTGAGTCTGAGCTTTAAACGTGCATTAAGCTTTTATGTTTATGGGCCGGTCGAGACTCTGGCAGCAAATCCTCTGGCATTTAGTGTCTCCACGGGCCATAATCACCTCGTGCGCAGCCACAGGTTTATTATGTGCGCTCTTACAAATGACTTATCCCCGCTCCAGACCTACCACTCTCCTCCGCTCTCCAATAAAGCAAACATGGCTACATCCGTCTGAGGTGCTTCCAAATACAGTAGAAGCTCTTACGGTTACTGCTGTAATAGCACAAGGCCATGCCGCCCCCACATCACCGCTCTTACAAGAGACTACTGCCTCTGTTGGCCCTTGCTGGAGCTGCAGCTTACTAAAGTAGTGCAGTGACACATTGATGGTTGTTGCTGTTATCTTATGAGCCATTACATGAAGGACAGCTTGTAAATTTGAGTGTGATTTTTACTGTAGGCTTTTTAACTTTTTTTGTGATGGGACAGTGAAGAGATCCAGGAAGTGGGTGGGAGAGATATGAAGTGGCATCCCATAATGATTATAGGTTGCTAGGGGGAACCTGCCCATTTATGGCACAGGTGCTTTAGCCAACGGTGGTCTTGTGTAGCCAGGAGGTTTCCTCCTCCGTCTTTAAAGATAATCCCATTTACACAAGAGAACCAGGGAAGGCTGTCAAACATCAAACGAATTTTTCAGAACCCATCAGTGTTTTGAAAAATATTTCCATTTTAGAGTTAAAAATAGCTGATTTTATAGCTATTTATACCTGAGTGACTGAAAACTTAAATTGAGTGTGGATGCAAGGTTCACACACTTGAAAAATATCTGAACAATATCTGTTATCATAATGTGTACAGGTTGAGCCGCACCATAGCATCCTGACTAACTGATGGCCTTACAGTACAGTACATGCCTACAAGGGTGTCTGTTCTTCTTCTCTCAAGAGTGGCACCAGCTTCAACGTTTCAGACAACCTGTTCTTGAGGCTGGGAGCTCTTCTGACGTCAAGTGAATTTTTACACCACTGAGATGAGATTCAATTCTCTCTGTCTCTCTCTCTCACACACACGCACGCACTCACACACACACACACACACACACACACACACACACACACACACACACACACACACACACACACACACACACACAGACACAGACACACACACAGACACACACACACACACACACACACACACACACACACACACACACACACCACATTGCCAAGTATAATCACATTCAGTTTGACTTCTGAATTATGATCCATTAGGTCTGTTCTATCCCCCCAGTCCACCTACACCCCCCAAACACACCCCCACACCTCCATCTACTCATTTCCCTTTCCTTCAGTGATCAGAGTGTGAACGACTGAGGGGTTGGGGGGGCGGGTTTGCAGAGAAAAAAGAAATAAGAAGAACGACCTTTAATGAAGAATTAGACTGCAGCTCCTCTGAATCCATCAGCCCCCGTCAGACACCTTAACCGAATGATGAATTCTATCCTTTTTACTCGCCGATAAAAGAGACTATCAGCTGCAATGTAAAACTGTCGAAGTTTAATTATGTTTTCAGTGGCAAAGCGAGAGGTTCTGTCAGGCTCCTTTCCAGTCGCAGCCGTCAGATCCATGTCGGAGAACGTTTGAACTGTGCGCAGAACAGGCTCTGATGACTGGGGGGGAGAAGAGGCAGTGAGGAGCTAGACTTGGGTTTGAACACACACACACACACACACACACACACACACACACACACACACACACACACACACACACACACACACACACACACACACACACACAATCGCACATGCACAAACATATCACATAAATACAAACAAAGCACACAGATGCACAAACACATACACACGCACATAGACACACATATGCACACACATACAGTACACACACACACACACAAACACACACACGCACACACAAAAACACACACACACACACGCACACACACACACACACACAGTCGGGTGTGTTACCAGAGCATGAAAGGCTTGCTAACTGACAAAGAGAGACAGGCCCAATCATCTTAGCGGTAGAAAAGACATGCAGAAGCCTGATCTCAGACCAGGAGAGAGTCATGGTGGTTTGTGCTTTGGACTGTTGCACTGGACTTTGAGCCAAGCAGGCTTGTGCTCCTACGAAATACACCCAAAATAAAGTCCAACAACTACTTAACAACAGCCCTTAGTGTGGAAATAATGACAGCCTGGGTGTGGATGTCTGTGTGTGCTAGCACAGACATGGCTGTCTATCACGAGTCAAGTGATTGATGCTTATGAGTGAGTGTGTGTGTGTGTGTGTGTGTGTGTGTGTGTGTGTGTGTGTGTGTGTGTGTGTGTGTGTGTGTGTGTGTTGGCTCAGTTGGAATAAGGACCTGGCAGTAGGTAGAGTGCTGAAAGAAAGAAAAAATTCAACACACAGGACAACACAGACTGACTGTGTCTTTTTGGGTGAATGTGCATCTATCCATATGAATATGAGTTTTTGTGGACTGATGCATGAATGAGTGTGTGTGTGTTTACATGAATTTCATGAATTTGACTGTGGGTAACTCTGTGCATCAGCGTGCTTATCTGAGTTTATATGTACTATAATGCCTGTCTGTATGTATGTGTGTGTGCATCACAAATAGTTGTGTGTGAGTGTGTGCACATATGTGTGTGTGTGTGTGAGAGAGAGAGTGTGTATCTGTGCAGCCTGTATGAGTGTGCACGTGCAAACTGTATGCCTGCATGCATGCATCTGTACATCTGTCTCAGCAAATCTGGATATAATGAAGTCTCAGAGCTCCCGGTCAGAAAAGCCCTCAGCTGTCGCAGACAGTAGTCACACACTGCTGCTTTCCCAGTTCTATGCTCTGTTTTGGATCACGCTAATTTTAGCCCAACTAGGTCGATGAAGTCATCCCCCCTCCCCGACACCCCTCCACACACACACACACACACACACACACACACACACACACACACACACACACACACACACACACACACACACACACACACACACACACACACACATTACAGCCCTCTCATCTCCTCTGTAAGCCGCTCTCCGTCTGCTGTGGAAGTGTCTTATTTCCCAATTAGTCATCTGCTGGGATTGTTTGTGTTAAATCACTATTGCATCTTAATGAGGCACTAACATGACAAGTATTTAAATGCTGCAGCACACATGTCCCCATTCTATCGCCAGCCCTTATGAGCCGGCTATACTGTACTATACAGCAACCCCATTCTGCCCCCCCCCCCCACACACACACACACACACATATACACACACACACACACACACACCGCACCCCCAAACTGCCTTCTCTCGTCTACTGCACTCTCCGTGTCTCTTCTTTTACTTTCCCTTCTTCTTCTCACAGAGGCCGACCTCTGTTCTTCTTCTCCTCGCCGCCTCTGGTAGAGTCTGTCTCCTTCCATATATCTCCCTGCAAGGCTATCTATACATTACATCTGTCTTGTTCCCCTTTGTACTGTCTGTCTCATTTTGTTCATCTCCCACATAAAGCATCTGTCTTTCTCTCTCTCTCTCTCTCTTTCTCTCTCTACCCCTCCTCCTCCTCACCCTCTTGTTCTTGCACTCCATTTTTACATCTCAAATGATCTTTAACCTCCAGCTTCGCAGAGCCGGACTTGGGAAGCACTTTGTCATTCTCTCTCCGTTTACATTTTTACGTATACTCTCATCCATCTCTCTCTGGCGCTGCGATCCATCTCTCTCTCTCTCTCTCTTTCTGTCTCTCTCTCTCTCCCTCTCTCTCTCTCTTTCCCCTCTTTATCTCTATCTCTCCCCATGACTGTATTCATCACACAGCCCCAGAGGTTGCTTGTCTTTGCTGGTTCCCCTCCAGGCCTGCACCTCTTCCTCTGTCCCTCAGTATCCTCTGAGCTCTGGCATACTGTATGCTGGTGATGTCCTCGCCTCATGGCAATGCTCATGTGATACTCCACAGACTCCACATGCCACCCACACCCCACCACCCTCGCCTGGCCCACACCCGCCACCCTCGCCTGGCCCACACCCACCACCCACACCCCCCGACACCCACCATCCACACCCCCTCACCCTTGCCTGGCCCACACATCCACCACCCTCGGCTGGCCCACAACCTCCACCCTCACCTGGCCCACATCCACCCCCCACACCCCTTCACCCTCGCCTGGCCCACATCCACCACCCACACTCCTGCACCCTGACACCCACCGTCCACAGTCGAGTCATACCTGAGGACATCATCCAGTGTGAATCACAAGCTCCACTGTCATACTGTCTAGCATGTAGATTAGATAAATAAAGATAGGTTACATATACACATATAGATTGTTTATACAGATAGTTTCCATTACTCATTCTGGGCTCCCTTACCAACCTTCAGTCCCCCATGAGCATAAGGCCATTAACATTAGAAATGATACTGTAACTACAAAGACTACTAACTACTAACTGTTGCTAGAATATTACTGTAATCTCAACACACAGTGCACAGTCTGCACACCGGTTCCGACAGCATTGCGGAGCACTTTTGAATCCCACAATTTCGCAACGAACCTAGCCCCGTAGCATGAAAAATAACAATGGATGTCAGTGGACGGCTCCGACAAAATAGACTTCAATCGTAATTCACAATCGACGGCGGAAAGGTTCGGCGCTGGTGTGCGGGGTTGCATTGAAAACAATGGAATAGAATGTTGGAAGCAGAGTGCTCAGCACTGTGTCGGAGCCGGTGTGCGGTGGCCTTAAGTGACTGTATTGTTCCCAAAACGGCTCTGAAAGTGATCTCCAAAAATTTTAAATTTAAAAAGTTATTGCTACAGTATGCAATGTAAACACTGCCTTCATATTGGCTATGGTTACTGTACTATAAGAGTTTGCTGGTGTGAATGGCCCTCTGTGTCCAAAGCCTGCCTAGCTTTGTTTCATGCACATGTTGGCCACCCTTTTCAGAAGCACACAAGGCAATCATCTCCACGCAGAATTCCGGAGTCGGAATTTGGAATTGGAATTAGGAACGCTACAGGAAGGCTTCATTCTTCCATGCCAGCCAACTCTGTGTCCACTCCAGCACTCTCTCATCCATCCATCTGCTCATGGAGTTGCTTCATACTTGCTAATACATGTGATGACATGCCTGTTTGTGCACTGATGGAGCACATGAGACTGTGTGTGTGTGTGTGTGCGTGTGTGTGTGTGTGTGTGTCTGCATGCTCAAGTATTGAGGCCCCAGGTCTACATCAGGCAGCTGAGTCTTAGTCTGCACCCCCGCCCCCCAAATGCACACACACACACACACACACACACACACACACACACACACACCCTGGGCCACACTGAGCACAAATGGAGAGGCTCCAGGCTGACAGTTTTACGGCCTGTATGTGGAGTATGGCAGGCCTGACTTGTGCAACATATGTTTCCCTCGCACCTCCAGGGCAGCCTGGGACCTTATCTGACCACAGCAAAAGGCAACGCTGAGTGGTGCTGGAGGACCCGCCATAGAACCTGGAGGCCTCTCAAAGGCAACAAAGTGAAATTTCATCGGAGCATTTTTAGTAATCCATGTTAATGAAAAGTACGACGCGCGGCCAACAGCAGTTGACCACTGAGTTCCGGGAGCCGGTCCAACAAGTCGTTGCACGAGAGAGGGACCAAAACCGAAACATCAGATCGGAAGGTACTCCAGATTGAGTGAGTAATTACCAACTGTCAGGTTGATTGATTATGGTGCATTGATTATCCCAGATGGTTTTGAGGTTTCTCACTTCACGTTTGCAATAACTGGGTTACAGATGTAGTGGTGGGAAATAGTGAAGCGGGTGAGAAACCACAAAAATGATTTAAAAGGCTTGAGGGTGCATGTGAGTCTGAACTCTGTGTGAACTTGGATGAACTTTGGGGCGCATTCACATGTGTGTGTACAGTATGTGTGTGTGTGTAAATGTGTGAATTTGTTAGTGTTAGTTAGTGTTTGTTAGTGCGTACACAGGGAGGTAAATTAGCACAGCAGTCTGGTACCATCTCCTCAGTTTCAGCTAATGTTAATGCTGGCGCAAAACACACTCATAAACTACTGGGCAAAGACCAGGGGTTTCCCCCTGTCTTCCTCCTTCTTCACACACACACACACACACACACACACACACACACACACACACACACACACACACACACACACACGCAGTATGGTCAAGGCCTGAGGTGACGGATGATACGGTGCTAAATCATGCTCCTTCAGACCACGCCGCTTGCCGCGATGCCGGGGTCGTGAATTATCCTGATGCATTGTTACGCCGAGTGTTACACGGCATCGCCATGTCTGCCAAATTACACCAGAGCGATGGCTCCATCTCCCCTATTAATCTTGCTAAAATATAAACCTCGTCATGACAACGCAGTTCTCTTCCCTCTGTTTTTTTTTTCCAAAAAAGACTTAAAACTTAAAACATATCCAGCTCAGTCCTAAGCACAGATGGGCAATCCCCTTCCCACTCCTCCCTTTCTTCTCTCTATCCCTTCATTCCTCCCAGAAAAAAGAGAGAGGAGAAAAAAATCCCAAAATATCCCGGCCAGGTATTGCCCATCAGTCCTGTGTGAAGACAAATGGTGAGTTGGCGTGTCTACATCAGCCCCCTCTCCCCCAAACACACACACACACACACACACACACACACACACACACACACACACACACTCACACACACACACACACCACACACACTACACTCACACACACACACACACACACACACACACACACACACACACACACACACACACACACACTCATGTCGGCGGTTTGTCTCTCCCTCCTCCACCGGGCTGTTGGCAGTGCCAGCGATGGATCAGCCAAAGCTGCGGGAGCCAGATGGGATCTGCACTCAGGTGGGAGAGGACCATTGGTCAGTGGAGACAGACAGGGCAGGTAGCGCTGCGCTGTGCTGGGCTGGACTGAGCTGAACTGCTCTGGCTAACACTTAACAAACTCTGTCTGCCACGCCTCAGCTTATTAATGAGCACAATTACTGCTCCTCCAATGACACAACAAATTACATGAGAAATACTCGTATGCATTCATGCATGCTGCTATTCTTGGACCCCACTATCACTGCTTTATGTCTCAGAGCTGTATTTATACAACAGTCCGTCTACTTTGCTCACATTATGTGCATTTATGGGCACACATATATTGTTCTGTTGTCTCTGAATGCGGTTTGCGCCGTAATAAATGCCTTCATACTGGCTTTGTTTTTGAAAGGAAATTACCACAGTCTCAGGCAGCAACTGCTATAATTTGGCTTGATTTCTGTTGGTATTTCACAGTAATTGCCGTCTAGGTAAAGTAAGCAGGCTGGAATGGGCATGTGTCCCCACAAGTCACAGTGCACGTACTGGAGGAGAGATTTATGGGCCAGAGGCCATTTTTATGATGAAGATGAATAGAACTCAGGGGGTTTTCTGGATATTTATTGCTTCTGTTTCTCTTTTGCCTTACATTCCCTGCCCTCATCCTTCTCCCTTTGGGTGTGTGTACGTGTGTGTGTGTGTGTGTGTGTGTGTGTGTGTGTGTGTGTGTGTGTGTGTGTGTGTGTGTGTGTGTGTGTGTGTGTGTTCTGCGTAGTCAGGTGAGGTTTGGGTTTGCATGTGTGTGCGTGTTTGAATGTATGCTTAAGTGTGTGTGTGTCTGTGTGTGTGTGTGTGTGTGTGTGTGTGTGTGTGTGCAAAGTAGGTGCATTTGGGTGTGAGAAAGCATGTAAAGTATGTGTATTTGCTGTATGGGTGTATGGGTTTTGAGTTATATCTCTGCTTTTCACTGTTGTTCTGTGTGTGTGTGTGTGTGTGTGTGTGTGTGTGTGTGTGTGTGTGTGTGTGTGTGTGTGTGTGTGTGTGTGTGTGTGTGTGTGTGTGTGTGTGTGTGTGTGTGTGTGTTTTCACATGTGAGTGAGTGAGTGAGTGTTTGTGACACTCTCTCTATCTGCCCTGTCAGCACAGTGTTTTCCCGGGCCTCGTAAATCTGGCTTTGGGCTACCTCTGTGTTCCTCTGAAGGAGAGCAGTGGAGCCTCCAGCCACCTTACACACTGCACTGCCCCCTAATGGTTACAACAGGACACAGCATCTCTCCGTGCCCATCCCCCTCCTCGTAACCTCTGAATACCCCAGCCCTGTAGGTTCAAACACACACACACACACACACACACACACACACACACACACACACACACACACACACACACACACACTCTGCCCCTCAACCTACCAACATATTCTCTCACTCATTCTTTCTCACTCTCAAACATTGACAATGTCTTCTCTCTCTTTCACACACACACACACACACACACACACACACACACACACACACACACACACACACACACACACACACACACACACACACACACACAGAGTTACACAATCTCACTTCTCATACGCACACATGCACACACCCTGCACCTGTGTGTACTGTGCAATCTGAGATGACAGCACTGACAGAGCCATTTAAACACACATGACCTGCGTCTTTCATCATTCATGATGGATCACACTGCTGGAGCTGTATTTCAATCACAAATACTTTATGAATCAGAAATATATTCTACATTTGATTTATGGGCTTTACAAAAAGTTCTGAAAGTATAAATTTGCACATTACAGCTTACACATCATTTATGTTATTATTATTATTATTATTATTATTAATAATAAACATATACAAATATATCATTTTAGTATATTTACCCAACCACAGAATGTCCTTCTACCCTCTAATTATTTCAAACTATAATATCAAAAATTGTGCTTGTTGCATTAATTTGAATGAACCCTTCTTTCCAAAGCTTAAGCTTGAGTTTGCTAAAAGGTTGCCTATTCTGCTGAGCATTGTGTCCAAGTAGGAGGCAGGCAAACACCCTCTTCTGACTGCATTTGTGTTTGTGTGCGTCAGCGTGAGTGTGTGTGTTCAGTGTATTTGCATACGTTGCAAGGCAGTGAATGCACCAGAATTTTCCAGCGTCAAATTCTCTGTGGGGTAAACACCAGGCCACGTGCTACGGGTCAGAGAGTTTACGTGGAGTAATGTGCATATCCAAGATGGCCGACTGTCCTCATATCTCTTCTTTTCACCACCAAGAACGCTTGATGGTGCCGTTTAACATCCCCCCTCTCTCTCTCTCTCTCTCTCACTCTCTTTCTCTCTCTCTCTTTCTGACCTGAAGCCGGCCTGTTGAAAGCTGTAAGGCAGAGACTCCATTTACCGATAGTTAGATTACATTCACCAGGGCCAAAACTGAGTTGACATCACTCAGGGGTCCTGCTGGTCCAGGGAAAACAAAACGGCTGTCCGCAAATAAGCCTGCAGCATTTTTCTCCACTGTACTGCCACTCCCCCCAAACTCCACTCCCCCCGCACTCCCCCCTCCTTTCTTGGCCAAAGTGGGGAGACTTCTACCCCATCCCCCCCCCCCCCGACCCCCCAGCCCCCATGAGCTTACAGTATGGGCTTCCTGCCACCCTCACGTCACATATCTCAGAGAGCTGCGAAGCGCTGCATGGGGAGTGTGTCTCTACGGAGACAGCAAAAATGGGTCAGGTGTGATGGAACGCTGCGTGGGAGAGGGTAAGGAAGACAGACACAGAGAAAGAGAGAGAGAGAGGGAGAGAGAAAGACAGACACAGGGAAAGAGAGAGACAGAGCGAGAAGGATGCAACACATTCACTGACACAACAGGAAGTGAGCATAGATGACTTGCCACTCAGTGAAGGGTCAAGGTGCAATTCAAACATTCAAACCGTGTGAACAAAACAAAGTAGAGCAGTTTGGTTGCGTCACAGGGATCTGGCTTTGAAATGGGAGCAAGGTCCTTTAACATCAAAATAAGATCTTGGGATATTACACAGTGACTGGAAATGTCAGCCATTTTAAATGAGGATATTTTCAATACTCTTGAGGCTCTCAAAAGAAATGATTCCCATCAGTACCTTACCTATTTAGTACCTATTTAGTATGTGTGAATTCAAACAAGCCTCTGAGTTCCCATAGGCTGCTGCTGTACACATGCTGAGATGCTGAAGCCTTGTTATATATTGAGTCATTATCTAAGCCCATATTGCAGTACATGGCTACCTGACCAACCTGTGGTGCTTCAGTGTTAATGAAGCTCCAGGCTCAGAATACTTGGGACCAGCCAAGTAATTACTCTGGAGATACTGCACTTCACCATAGCTAATAACACACTAACTATGCATCATCCCAGTCAGAACCACAGTGCAAACCTAACAAGTCAATTCATTTAAATTATTTTCAATTTGTAACAAACCTAACAAGTCAATAAAATATAAAAAATGATAGAGTCCATATGTAAGCACTGGTGATGGAGCACTACATGCATGCTAGTTTAATAAGCCAATCACATGTGATGTCTCGCTGTAACAATTAAGACATAATGTCTGTGCTAGTCAATTGTACTGTTCAGCCCAGTACTGGGGAATAATGCATTGTAGATTGTGCATTAAATGGGTTGGATGATGTATTTACAGGAACACCTGCGAGACCACTGGAGGGATGTTTGAGAGAACGTATTGAGAAGCAAGCAGGAGCATCACACACACACACACACACACACACACACACACACACACACAGAGAAATTCACAACACATACAACAATCAACGATGCACAATGATACATGAACATGAAATGAAATAAACATGCAATGTTAAATGCATGCACGCACACACACACACACACACACACACACACACACACACACACACAGGACCATCAGGACCACACCTCATTCTACTGAGGACACTGATCCCAAATCACAGTAACGTGAGGGCATTAATTAAGTAATTAAGTCCTCTGTCAAGACTAGCTGCTGACGTGACTCTCAGCACTGGTGTTGGAACAGACAAGGGAGCCAGAAAGTTAATGTGTGAGTCTTACAGTCAGGAGACAACACTGACAAAACTGAATGGCACCTCTTCCCCTCAGGCCAATATGTGTGTGTATGTGTATACAGTATGTGTGTGTGTGTGTGTGTGTGTGTCGGTGCTCACGTACACAAACACGCCTCGGTTGGCCTTTTGTTCCTTCCTCTCCCCATTCACCTGAGGGGCTGGCTCTCTCTACTCTCGCCATCGCTCTCAGATCTCCCTGTGTAACAAGGGCGCGTCTCATTCAAGAAGGAACAAAAAAAAAAATCATTTCTGTTTTCTTAAATCTCAAGTTTGTTTTCTCTTCGTTATTTGCCACCCCCTCCACCGCCGTCATGTGTTTTCCTCCATTCACAACGTGTCTTTCAACTGTCAGATAATAATAGCCTCGAAGAGCTTGTTGACCTCCTACAAAGCGAAGCTGCAGAGAATGAATGGGAACGAATGGAGGCTAAGTTGGCGCTGACTGGCCTAAGTCGGCACTGTTAGATCAGCCACACCGGTGCCAATCAAAAAGCCTTGGTGGAGTGACACCTGTAATTACCGCTACTGTAGAAAGGGAGTTACGAAAGCGTTGCGCTGAAAGGACGGGACCATTATTTGAGCAGGATTGGCCACTAATGACAGCCTATGGGGGGTGCATAGTTTACATAAGGCATTTCGATAACGCCTACAGCTTTGCTGCTGTCAGACCCATTTGTCACCCTCCGCTTGTGAAAGTGTGTCACTGAAGATTGAAAAGCCTCAGGAGAAAAAAAAAGTGTCGGTGCTTTTCCAGTTTTCATGCATAGGCCTACAGTGTGCTTGCAGGGGAAAAAAACAAAACAAAACAAAAGTTTTCAAATTCTGTCAACTATTGCAGGTGGCAAAACTGTTGCAAATTGTGTGTAAATTCTACAAATTTACAAATAAAATAAAATGTAAAATATAAAAATAAAATGTAAGTTCTTGTAACCTTACAAAACCTTACTAATTTACTCAGTCCACACAAAGTACAGTTTCACGCAAGAGTAGTACAGAATGCAACAGAGAGCAAAAAGTTGTGCTTTTCACCTCTAGCGTAAGCTTCCTAGTCATATCTTTTAATACAGACCAATCAAGCACATGTTTTTTACAGATCTACTCCTGTTTCCCTTGCCAGTCACGTTGACTTTAAGCTAATATGTTAATAGACCTGTTACCATCTGGTGAGCTAGTCTTAATATTGATTGTTTAGCATTAGCCACGCGTACAAGACAGTTACACACATTCACACGAGCTCTCTGCCACTAATAAATGGGCTTTTGCATTTTTTAGTGAGTGGATGACTTATGCACGACAAGTCAACTTAGTCATTTATATGAGTTTTGATATCTTGCGGGGAGCATGTCAACTGCCATGAGCACAGTGAAATGATAGCGCCAACTTCCTGTAGATCAAAGCTCGAGACGCATTTCACATGTGTGAGTCACCACCAGGGTAGTCCATCAACATCATGGCGTTCAGCGCACACTCTCTCTCTCTCTCTCTTTCTCTCTGTCTCTCTCTCTCTCACACACACACACACACACACACACACACACACACACACACACACACACACACACACACACACACACACACATGCACACACAAAAACATGCACACACACATACACATCACACACCTGATTGATGTACTCTTTTACCTACCTACAGACACACCCTGACTCATAGGCCTAGAGCTAGCTGCACATTTCAGCAATTTTACCCTTGTTTAGCAGAGTTTGGAAAATATTACAACACAACCGCAGCAACAACAACAACAACTACCCTATCTCTACATACTTCATTTGAAACGCAAACAATTTCAGACGTCTTGAAAGTGAAACCATTTGAAAGTGAAACAGGTCAGAGCCCCCTCACCTGCTGAGAAGGCCCTGTTCATAAGATAAACACACAATAAAGTGTTGTTGACCTGCAAATGAATTAGCCAGTCGGTAGTCAAATGGTAAAAGGATTGGCCCGGATATGCTTGACATTCTAACTCAATGGCATTCTTACTCATGTCTAAATAAACAAGCCTCATCTCAGTCTGGACTCTTTGTAAATGTCACGCTTTGCCAATCCCACACAAGCAGCAGTCTCATAGCAGGGTGAGACAACACTTTGGGAAACCATGCCATTTGGTCTTTTATGACTTCACAAGTATAAGCTATTTGTCTAAGGCTTTGTCACCAAGCTGTTAACCAGGATTTATGCTACAGTAGAATTGTGAAGGTCACCCTGGAGGTGGGGTTGAGATTGGGTATTTGGATTATTATAATTATTGTTGGTGTTGTTGTTGTTGTTCTTCTTACTATTATTATTATTACTGTCTGATCATTTGAAGTGCCACAATACTTAATATAAACACATCACTACGGTGTTGTCATTTAAACTGGGTTCAGAATTCAATTTGCGTCTTGTGCCAGAGCAGGGAGAACAGAAAAAAAAATATTGTTTGAACTCTAGAACAAAATAGAATTGCATTGAAATCTTGCAGAGTGAATGAGGGGAATGTTTAGTCTGTTCATTTTTGTAGCACAGCATCCACATCCAAAGCTAAAACCTATAAACTCAAATAAAATGGACTGATGCAAGAAGCTTTTAGCAAACCGAACCTCCTTTCGGGATTCTGTGGACGTGAACGTCATTGCATCCCATTAATAGAATGCATCATGTGAACATTTCCGGCACTTCTGTCTCCCACCCTCTCTTATTCCCCCTCACTTGTCAGATATCCTGTCAGTCTGTCTGTCTGGTCAGCTGAGATTTGGTCAGTGTAGTCCAGGGAGAGGTGTTGATGAGTCCATGTTGGCCTGTGGAATCCCCCTCACACACAGATGATGCGGAGGAGAGCACACAAGTTCCCATGTAGCCAGGGGACTATTGTGGCCTTAGGCTATTAATCATCAGAGCTTGGACACACTCATCCGGTCTGGTTTTCATGTAGGCTACATACAGTACATACAGTAGCCACTTTGCTCTCCATGGTCTCCATCTTGGGACTGTGTCTTCACATGATATCTCTCTACTATCTCACTCCATTTCTCTTTCCACTCATACACACTGTCTGATAGCCACTAGTCTGGAAGAGGTGTTTTGAGCATCTAAGGCATTGGTTTTTCAGAAAGGGGGTCTTCTGGGGACCCCCAGGGGCGCCACAGCACATTTCTTCTAATTTCTTGGCTAAAAAACAGCATCTAGCATCTAACAGATTAAAATGGATATGCCAGGCTCTATGGTTAAATATGTGTAGCGATTATGAAGTGTCCAAAATGTCTTGCTCTAGAGAGGTCCCCAGCCCAATAAGGTTTTGAGAGCCCCTAATCTTAGGCTTAAACACTTTATTTTACATTCAGAAGTGAACATGAGCTTAGCTACTCCATCAGGGACCAGGAGAAGGGATCACTACTTACCATCCTGTCAGAGCCGTCTGAGCCGCCGCTGTGGAAACACAAAATACACAAAAATAAATAAAGAACAAAAACTGTATATTTAGAAAGAAAAAAAGGAGGATTGTTTGCCAAAGACATGGGAAAGTCTGGGAAACTGTCTCCGGAGCTAAATTTAACCTGTGGTATGGGATTCTCTCTCTCTCTTTCTCTCTCCCTCCCTCTCTCTCTCTCAAGAGCATTCATCTTTTTCATGTTTTTAGTGTTACTATGAATATCTGTCTCTGCCTCTTTCTCTGGCACTATCTATCTTCTTCATGCCTTGTTGTTACTATTCTCTCTCTCTCTCTCTCTCCTCATTCTGTATGTAGGTGTGTGTGTGTGTGTGTGTGTGTGTGTGTGTGTGTGTGTGTGTGTGTGTGTGTGTGTGTGTGTGTGTGCCTTTCCTTCTATCCATCTTCCTGGTCCTGTTTGGTGTAACCTGGGGGGCTGTAACTCTGGCCTGGCTGACAGGTAGGTCTTCTCCAGTGCTGTCTGTGGAGGGACTCTCATGCCCCTCCTCCTCTCCTCTCTTGGCTTATGGCTCGTGGATGGTCACATTTTGTCCCACACTGCCCCTAGTGGCCCCGTCTAAAACTTCAAGCAGCTTCCCAAATCAGTAACTAGTGCTCAATAAGCAGGCTTTACAGTAACTCAGCAGATATTCCAATTGATAAGATCCTTAAATATGGTTGAAGTATGTTGATCAAATGACTGGCAAAGGATCCATAAAGAGTTCCACGCTTTTTGCAGATTATGAACATTACTCATGGGACATGAGAGGAGTTTGTCAGACGGAAACTGATCCAGAATCAGCACATATTGTTGGCCTAACAGATGACATAAATGTCCGGTGCTGTCTCACTCCTACTGATAGTTCGGATATTTCCCAAGGCCAATGTGACTCCATGGCATTGTGGTCAAAAGAACTCCGCCAGGGCACATTCCCCCAGTCTGAACCGTGACCATAATTAATCAGAGGACTTTTGCAAGGACTTTTTAAAGTGCCATTTTTGACTACAGGTCCTTAATGGCGCATTATTGATTATACGGCAACCACTAACAGCTCTGAAAAATAGCTGGTTAATGGCTTTGAGGCAAAACATGTATCTTGCGAAAGAGATACGAAAGAGCTTGTGATTAGGTAATTGGCCAAATATTTGCTCAGTTTGTGAGCACCGATGAGTTCTGTTGATGTTTGGTGGGGATTATTTTGAGCCTTGAGAACTTCATTTGTCAACCCAGAAACTTTGACAGAAAACGTGTGCTAAGCACTTTCGATATTTACAGGGTGTTTACTGCATGCGGCAGGTGGGAATCAACCTGTTATTGATGTGTTATTAGTTTTTTAAGAGGTGTTATTAGTTTTTAGGACACACATGGGTAAGGTAAATACTGTGTATAACGTGTGTGTGTGTGTGTGTTTATATGAGTGTGAATGCACAGTGGATATGAGACATGTGCTTGTGTGTGAGTGTGTTCTTGTATATGTGTGCATGTCAGTGTGAATGCATGTGGATAGGAGTGTTTTTGAGAGCGTGTGTGTACTGAATGTGTTGCCGTGTGTGTGTCTGTGTTCATGTCTATATGTCTAGGTGTGTCTCTACCTTGCAAAGCTCCCTGGTGAGGTGCTCCCCGCCCCCTCTGTCTGAGCTGTCTGCCTGCGGCGGCGGGGCCCTTTCCGGGGAAACGCGATGCACGGTGGAGCCCCTGAGACGAATGATGACTTTGGGAACTGGGAGACGTTTGTTTATGCAGTCGGACATAATTCATTTCAGGGCTAATCAAGCGGCTGATAAGGGCTGAAGAATGGGTGCAGAACACACTGATGGTATCGCGCCAGTCGAGAGTTTGCCCAAAGCCATGCTAGAGGAAAAAAGATGGAGAGAGGGGGGAAAAAAAGAATAAAAGAAAGGAAGAAAGAAGGAGAGAGCAGGAAGAAAAGAAAAGGGTGTGTCAACTCGCCTTATCTGCTCTGAGGTAAGGGTCCTCCTCAGGGCAGGAAAAATAAACAGCCACTTTAAGGGGGGAAGGTGGAGGTGACCTCTTATGGAGCAGTTATCAGAGCCCAAATGTGATACCCCTCTGCCTGTTGAACTTCAGCCATGACCATGAGAGGGGTCTCGTCTGTGTGGGTTTATTGGGGGAGGGAAGGGGGGGCCATGGCCATAATGTGTGCATTAAGCTAAGAGGGATTTACTAATGCATGTAAACAGCCTGTGTTCACTTGTTCAAGTCCTTTACTAGAGATAAACACATTCATATATGGATATTCTGCTCCGGGTCACATATATGCCACGAGCATGTGTGTATATATGACAATGTAGCCAGTATTTTAAACATGCACATCCTATCAGACACAGACACACTCACACACACACACATAGAAAAAAGGAAATCTACCTCTCTCAACAGCAGTAATTATACAAACACACTGTATGAACACTACACACACACACACACACACACACACACACACACACACACACACACACACACACACAAAGCAAACACAAACACACACACGCACAATCCTCAGTGGTGGCCCTGTGCCCATTAAGATGCCACACAGTGTCCTGGCAGGGTGCCTCGGCAAAGATAAAAAGGTATTTAACCAGCAGAGGCCATTAATTGATGGCAGTCATTATGCACGTCTTCCAATACGCCATTTCCCCCTATTTAAACAAAAAAAACCCCTCTACTGATTAATTAAGAAAAGACAAACGAAAAAAAGTGCATGCAGAGGTGAGCGCTACTTCAGGGAGCTGGGGAGCCAGGGCCAGGCGCCTGGCATTGTGGGAGAGAAATTGAGTTGGTTTAACTTGGGATGACACCAGTAATTATTCAGCACGGGGCGCGCTGGTGTTATGTTTCAGATAAGGGGATTGAGGAGGCAAGAGTTTGCACTTTCTTACCTTCTCTCTCTCTCTCTCTCTCTCCCCTCTTCTCTCTCCATACTTAAGTATGGAGATTAGGGTAGAAATGCAGCATAACTGTCTGACCTGACCCCTCTTTCTCTCTCTCTCTCTTCCTCTCTCTCACCTCTGTGGTCAAGTGGCGTCTCTGGCGTTTCATCCGTCCTGTCCATGCCATTCAGCAACACTCTGATAAGGGCCTGTCAAACACATTCACACATGGTCGTGCACACTAATACTGATTATGAGGTCTCAACTGCTCACAGACTGCCTGTGTGTGTGTGTGTGTGTGTGTGTGTGTGTGTGTGTGTCTCTGTGTGTGCTCAGTGTGCATTTATAGTCAATGAATGTTTTTGTAAAACTCATGTGCATGTGACACATTCGAGTGTGTATTCCATGTGTGATCAACTGTGTGTGTGTGTGTGTGTGTGTGTGTGTGAGTGTGAGTGAGTGTGTGTGTGTGAGTGAGAGAGAGAGAGAGAGAGAGAGAGAGAGAGAGAGAGAGAGAGAGTGTGTGTGTGTGTTGTAAAACCACTTCTTCAGCTTATCATCTACTGAGGCTGCCCACTATTTTTCATGCCTTTATGAGCAGTGTGCCTTGAAGGCAGTGATGGCTGATTTATTTACATGTACACACACAGCTGCTACTGAGATAAAGTAAGATAAAACCAATAAATCATACTTTAAAAATAATTTAGCTAAAGCTAACAAAAGCCTGAGATAGTGTGTAACAGGACACATAGGAATTTGTTCTCGGTTTCATAAACTCTTTGATCAACAAAATCAGTTAAATATTTGTTCAAGATATAGATAAATATGGTAGTAGATAGTAAAGTATGTAAAATCTTAAATCATAAGCACTAGAGTCTTATATTTTCTGGGGAAATATCATGAATTATTGTAACTTGTTGTATACTGTTTTCATTTACATCTTTTCAACTTTCTCTGGCAATGAAACAGTTAACTACCAAAAAGAGTAGGGAGTCTTGGTGGTCTTGCACACTGTACTGCACCCTTCTGGCCAGAAATGGGAACTGCATCTAAAGATAAGCAGCTGCTGTTCCAGTAGCTCCCGCCCCTTAGCCTTAACGACTCCCAACCACCAATGGAAAGTGCTGGTGTTGTGTGTGACGGATGGCCAGCCGAATCTGGAGCTAACTGGAAATGCTCCAGGAAGCGTGGTGGTGGAGGTTTCATATGTGACTTCTGTGCAAGAGATCATTTTTATTTATAGTTTGGCTCTGACTGAGATTTGGCACGCGTGCTTCAATGTTTAAACATGCCCAAGCACAAGCAGTCACAGAGTGCACATACACAAACACACACACACACACACACACACACACACACACACACACACACACACACACACACACACACACACACACACACACACAATCCTTTGTGCTGGTGTAGACATTGTTGATTTCTATCTGCAACAGTACTGTATTAACAGGACAATGTGAGAATGATTCTAGTGTGATGACTTGCTGGAGCTAAGCTGATATTATTTGCAGTAAGCTCTAATAATGAACAGCATAGTCAACTGGGCCCCAAATGGTTGTGGTGGTGAGAGTATGTATGGCATTGCAATGTGTGTGTGTATGTGTGTGTGTGCGACTTTGGTATTTGTGTTGCCATATGTGCTTGTTTGCATAGGTCTGAGTTGGTGCAAGTTGGTTTTAGTGTTAGATGCATGACGTGTGTTTGTAAATTCTTTCTTGGCTTTACGTAAAAGAACAGGCTTGCATATGTGTGTGTGTTTTATGCATTTGGACTGTAGCATATATGTGGTACTCATGTTTGCATGCATGTGTGTGTGGTTCGGTTTAGCCCATATCCTGGGTTTGCATTTGTGCGTGTGCCTTTCCATCACCATGCGTGCGTCAGTGTCTGTGTGTTTGTGTGTGTGAGCCAGGGGGTCTCTGTTGTCATGAGGTGACTCAGCTTGCTGGAATCGGGCGAGGCTGGTTTGCCTAACCCAACGCCACGCTGTGATTGGCAGCTGAATCGGACCGCAGGGCAACTCTCCCACACCCCTCCCAGTGTTTGCTCTCCACCCTCCCTCCCCCCTCCCTCCATCTTTTCAAATCAATGGCCTTCAAATATACACATAGGCCAAAGTCCCATTGAGTGTGTGTGTGTGTGTGTGTGTGTGTGTGTGTGTGTGTCTGTAGGGGAGTTCACCAGAACCATTTACTCATTCATATGAAGAATAATGTCTCAGGTACTTTTTTGTTCATATTTGATTGTTTTAACCTTTCCAGGAAAGGTTAGGTGACCGCTAACAGAAGGCTGAACAAACAGATGGATAATTGATGCATTGACTTTTCCGACTCTGGAGAAACGACTTCCATTCCTGTTGATGCAAGGCTGTGGAACTCTAATCACAGCTGGACCTGGTTTGACTTGAGCGTTCTAGAAAGTCAAAGAACCATTCGTCTATCTCCACAGATATCGTGCTAGATACTAGGAACTTCTACAACTTTGTTGCCGGTAACTTGGCTGTGAGTTTTATTGCAGCTTTGTTGCTTGAGGTGCCCCTGGAGCTCCAGTCAGGGGGACCCACATGGAGTTGCATTAGGAACCATGAGCTATTTTATTCAGCTTTTTTGCCAGACCATAAAGCCCCTACCTCCATGGCTCCAAACCCATGTGTTGTCATGGAGGGAATGGTCTGTTGCTCGCTGTAACACAAATACATTTCAGCCTGAGGGACCCTGTCATTCCTGAAAACCTATGAGCGGATATAGTAAAGACCCCTAAATCTAAAAGTGGGATTTCTGTGACATAATGGAAGCGTTGTCTTGGCAACTCCCATGTAGGAAGCACTTCCTGTTTCTAATGGTGTGGCATTTTCACAACCACAAACGTGAAAATACGGTTGTTTTTTTTCCACGGAGACATACGATTGGACAGAAGGTAAAGGGAAGAAGTTGAAGGCCTCGCATGAAAGGCCCCATTAATCAGTGTCTACTCCTCTTTCCTTTATTTTTTCATTCTGCTTTCTTCTCTTCCTCTAGCCATTCCCTCCCTTTCTCTATTCATCCTTTCCATCGGTTCAGACTCTCAGATGTGTTGCTAAAGGCCACGGTGAAGTTTATGGAGTGGAAGGGGAGTTTATGTGCCGAATCGGGACCGTGTTTGTTTTAAAAACACCACAGCAGATCTCAACAGGCTAGGATGTGAATGAACTCAGTGAGAACAGTGTGCATAACTGTGTTTTTGCCGGCGGCGTATGTGCATTTGTGTGTGTGTGTGCATATGTGTTTCAGTGTATGTTTGTGAAATGTATAAATCTCTATTTGTGGGTGACCTTAGGTTTATGACTATAGACATTGTTTCAGGGGTCAGAGATCTCTGTGGATGTGTATATTAAATATGTCTTTGCATCTGTGTGTGTATGTGTCACATATTGTGTTGAAGTGTGCTGGTGGCCTCAGGTCTGTCTGAAACAGTTGCTCAGTAGATCTTATAGGAAGGGGAGGGGGGTCGTTGTTGACCCAGCAGACTGATTTAATTGCACTGCAAATGGTATTTACTGTGTGCGCGCACATGTGAGTGCTCTAAACAGCTGGCCTTTTACTAGCCCACTCAATGCCCCTGAAGCTGGTCCCTCTCAACTGCACATTAACACCCCGGATCAGACCAACCTGGCCCAGACACAGAGGGATGGAGAGAGAGAGAGGGAGGGAGAGAGAGAGAGAGAGAGAGAGAGAGAGGGGGGAGGGAGGGATCCCATGAATCCCTCCGTGAAGAGTGAGTAATAAACAGAAACACATGTGATTTGCACCCTTGTCTAAGCAAATCCGTCCATTTTACACCCAATTTCCAGTGGCATCCACATTCACAACCGATTCAGATGAGAACTTATATCCAGGAAACGCTGCATTTTCAGATAAGACTCTGACCTGCTGGCTTCAAAATTGCATATACTCCTTTGATAATACATAAAAGTAAGTAAAAAAGTAAATTAGTGTTTCGTAGATTATTTTTTGTTACAATGTTTCTTGTTAATAAATGTAATACTGTTTGAATGCCTTTTAAATGATGCCTCATTTTTTAAGTAACATGCAAGCAGCAGAGGTGAGTACAGTATGTGGGTAGTGTGGGTTTGGCATTGCCAAATATTTGTGCACCTTATTCTTAACTTGTTTGGTGTTACAGTAAGTGGATTGGATGATTGAAGTTTGAAGAATCAGGATATATTGGCAATTTAACAACTGATGCATTAAACCAAAAATTTAATCAAAATTAAATCAAAGAACGGCTCTGGGCCAATGGCAGCCCGCGGAAAGATTTCTGGCGGCCCGCAATAACAACTGATGATATCTGTAAAACTATTAAAAATGCACTTTGCTTTGAAAGAATGAATCTCTAGTGGTGTTTAGCACCATTTATCGGCATATAAATAAATCTAAGCTGTAGATGTAACCTGGTCATTAACATGACCCCCCCCCCTTTTTTTTCTCCCCCGACCGCTTTGGTGGCCCTTGGTCTAATGTTGGGTCCTTAAATTGGCCCTCTCCTTTCAAAACTTTGAGAACCCCTGCATTAAACAAACAGGAACCACAGTAATGTGTGGAAGAACCATACAGTACATCCACTAGAGCCTATATAGAATCGGCTAACTGTAGTTGATTTCCTCCTTGCTGTTACAGTATGTGGCTGTTTTGGTGTGCTTTGATGTTGCACTGCCCCCACAGGACAAAAATAGTATCGCATCATTTCCAAACATGCCAGAACGCCATTGCATTGCACTTTCATCATCATTTACATTCATTCTCTCTCTTACTTTCCTTCACTCTGTTTGAGCTCATTGCTCATGGAGTCTCTCCATCTTTCTCTGTTCCTAAACCCATCCTTCTTTCTCAGTCTCTCTCTCTCTCTTTCTCTCTATCGCTCTACTGTAGCTCCTGGGCGGGTGTACAGTACCAGCCGGTAGGCAGCCAGTGCGGCTGGGCCCTCATCCATCTCTGTCTGGATAAGATCTTCACCCGGAGCCCCAGAGGAGCGCATCCACTGTGTCCGGTGTCATGTGTGACGACCGCAGAGCGGGAGAGACAGAGAGAGCTTCAGGCCAAACACCTACCACAGCGACAGCAACTGCTCCATCCTCTCTCTCTCCCTCTCTCTCTTTCTCCCTCTCTTCTTCTCTCTGCCAGTGTCTCAGTCTTTTTCTCTCTGTCAGTGTTGCCTATATGTCATACTCTTTTCTGACTCACTTTAACATTCTTCAGCTCACTCACTTTTGCATGCATCTTTGTCATACAGATGAATGCATTTGTGCAGTGAGTGCACCAAGTTTGAATACAATGTAATTTCTACATGCATTACATATGTACGTTTTGTACTTGAAATATCATCTAATCCAAAGCAACTGTCAATTAAGGCCACACGCACACACACACACGCACACACACACACACACACACACACACACACACACACACACACACACACACACACACACACACACACACACACACACACACACTTAAACACACATGCACCTGGTACAGCCAAGGGCTCAGCCATCAATCCTTTGTAACAGGTAGCTTCTACAGACCCCAGACACACAAACTCTCTCACACACACACATACACACACACACACACACACACACACACACACACACACACACACACACACACACACACACACACACATGAACACAGACACATTCACTCACTCACAGTATGAGATCTTTGATTCTGACTCATCTCCTGTGAGTTATGGATGTGTGTGTGTCATCATCTGTCTTCTCACTCACCTGGCCTACCGATGGTCACCATGACAACAGAAAGAACAGATCTCATGGGGTCAATACTTCAGGCTTCTTGTGTGTGTGTGTGTGTGTGTGTGTGTGTGTGTGTGTGTGTGTGTGTGTGTGTGTGTGTGTGTGTGTGTGTGTGTGTGTGTGATGGAGGTGCATGTGCATTTGTGTGCGTGGAGTGTACATGTGTGCATGTGTGTGTCTGTTTATCGGGCAAGAGTCAGCAAATGCTGGCAAAGAGGAGATATACGGTATTGGGGCTGAAGAATGCTGGAGAGCTCTCCCTAGTGGTCCGACGCAGACAGAAACTCATCCCAGGCTTTCTCGCTCGCTCGCTCTCTGCTTCTCGGGGCAAGTCAATAGAGCCATTTCAAGGTCCATTGTGTTTATGTCAATACACAGGGTGTGAGAAGGGCATACATGTACCTACAGTATCCTATTCAGCACAGCACACTGCACAGTAATGTTATTTTAATTCTGTCAAATTGAGACGCGGCGTCTATTTATGCATTCATTTCATTTATTTTTATTTCATGACTACAATGCTGTGGGATGTTTACCCCAGGTGAATTGCAAAAATGACTGCCTCACAGCTATCTGCATAGTCCATTAGATGTAACGCCTAAATTGCATCACAGATATATCCCATACACCTTTGGGAATAGGGCTCTATTGCACTTTATCTGAAATCCAATATCATGTAGAAGCACAAACATTACATGATCTGTAATTTGCAAAGCAGCCTGGAATTGAACAGGCTGTTTTTAAAAAGAGATATCCTTTTTGTGAAGTGCTAGCAGCGTGAAACTCTGCCCGACAGAAATGATAGCACCGGCCTACGTGAGGTTTCTTTTGTCTTTCCTCTCCATAATGTGCTTGCTCCAGGTGACGCCCTAGAATTTAGTCCGGTGCCAAATTCACACACAATCTCCTCTTCGGCGAGACTAAGCTCTGCTTTAATCACGCAACCGAACCTTCGGAATGGGTCATGAAGAACAGGGAAATCCAACGCCTCGGACAAAAGACAGGAAGCTGGAGAGAGACGAGAATGGTACATTGAAAAGGTATGTGTGTGTGTGTGTGTGTGTGAATGCGCATGTGTGTGATTCGAGCCCAGAACTGACAGACAGA
>JAODXP020000015.1:29095438-29100438 GCA_027497455.2 Sardinella longiceps | reverse complement strand
TCAATATCATTACTGTAATTATTTTATCGCTCACAGAAGATCCCTCACACTGGTGGTCTGTAACCTACTCTCCTCTCTCTCTCTCTCTCTCTCTCTCTCTCTCTCTCTCTCTCTCTCTCTCCCTCCCTCGTTCTCTCTCTCTCTCTCTTTCTGTCCAGCTCCCTGCTCCCTCTTGTTTTTCCTGACAAGCCCTCTGTCCTTGTGGTGTGTGTCTGTGCCATAAATCAGTGGGGCCGTCACACACCTGAGCAAAGCTGACATTCGGGCAGGTGTGGCTTTGCCTCTCTCTCTTTCACCTCGCTTCTTTTCCTTCACTCCTCTCTTCTCTTCTTTTGTCTCCTCCCTCTGGCCGTCCCCTCCTCTGCGGCCTTGAGTGTCTCCTGTGGCTTTGGTGTCATGGCCAGGACACATGACACCGCGCCAATCCCCACAGACCCTGCTCACACACACACACACACACACACACACACACACACACACACACACACACACACACACAAACATGCACCTTGATATATACACACATTCAGTGACAAATGACGTAGCCATCAAGGACTCCAAACAACTTATGGAGATGAGATGGCTGTGTGTATTTGTGTATGTTTGCATGTTTGTGTGTGTGTGTGTGTGTGTGTGTGTGTGTGTGTGTGTGTGTGTGTGTGTGTGTGTTAAATGTTTATGCCTGAGAATAAATGGCCTGGACTGAACTGTCTATATTTTATAATTATTATGATTATATGATTATTTCAACAAATCATTAATTCATGTATCTTATCAGATTGTAAACAAACGCTGAACAGACAAAACAAAGTTCAAGTGCAACAGACTAGCAGAGTTTCTTATAAATACATCCCTTCATTACTGTACAAGAAATTGTATTCATTTGTGGCTCATCCTTCTTTGATACAGTTCAAGAGCATAATAAATACAGTTCAACTGCATTATAAATCTTTGTGCGCGATCATACTTAATGGTCACGTGTTCTAAACACTCAGCATGTTCAGCATATCAGACAGCAATGATTAAATCACTCAACAGTAGAACTGAACAACTATGTTGCAGAAAAGAATCCAGTTCTGTTAGCAATCAAGAAGAGAATGAGAGGAATGACTAAAAGAAATGAGAGAGAGAGAGAGAGAGAGAGAGAGAGAGAGAGAGAGAGAGAGAGAGAGAGACTGTTACATTAAAGGTGTGGCTTTTCTCCATCAGTTCTTCCTAGCAGGCATAGGTAAGTGGTGATAGTGATACTGGGCAAAGGGGGGCTATAATAGGTGCCACTGGGCTCAATGAGTTGGCACAAGATGAGACCAAACTGATGAGAGTTCAGGTCACATTCTTTCAGTCGAGTTCACGTCGTCGATGCAGAGATATCTTGTCATTCGCTATCTGGAATCTATGATCTGCACATGCAGTCTCATTGTATTAGCTCCAAAAGATGCACTTTAAAACCTGTTCAGCGCTAAGACGTCACATGGAACTATTTTCATGTTTCCAAAATGTCTGTAAATAGTTGTCGTATTGATAGTTGGTTTGGTATTGTTTTGATGATTAGTTAGCTCCTTTACAAAACAATGTTTGTTGTTGATACAGAAAGCCATTGTGTTTGTGTGTGCATGGGTGATGGTGCTGGTCTGTGTGTTGGGGGTGGGGCGGTGGTGGTGGGGGGGAATGCAGAAGTAGCTAGTGTAAGCATAAGGTATCCAAGTTACCTGGTCAATGAGCTTTTTGATCTTACTTGACCTTTGACACTTTGACCATAATGTCAGCTGGCCTGAGCTCTTTGATCCATGGCTTGGGGCGATCAGGGGACGTTTTCCCATCTGCATCAAAGGTGGGCTCTCATTTGTTCCTTATAGCCTCAAGCTGCAGTGTATCTGTGTGTGTGTGTGTGTGTGTGTCTTCCCCTCAGGTTCCATAAACACCTGCTCATGTGGGTTCCCAAACTCTGACACCAGGGTGTGGTCCATTGATGACATCATTCCAATGGTTCCACCAAGCACCTGTTTACCTCCATGTGAACCTGGGGGTCTCATCATGCGCGTGTCACCTGAGGGTCATCTAGGGGTCGTCCAAGGCTCAGAACCTAACGGGAGGTGACCACCTTCTTCCAGAGTGATCTGTCTCTCCTGGCTTTGCAATCGCAGTCCCCTATGGCCTGAGGCCGGGCAAAACAAGGCAACATTCCTCTTCCACTTCCCGAACATCGCCGGAGAGCAAGTGGACCTCACCATTCGTTTTCTCACCTCATCACTGCAGACACATAAATCAGACTACTGTCTCTGTCCCTAATACCAGTTTAACTAACATCTTACGTAAGAGTGACAGTTAGACAGTGACTGTGCATGAGAAATGCTCCACGCTTGCCTGTTGTGGGTGGACACACCTTTGCCATGTGGACTTATGGAGGATGCTAGTAAGCACTATGCATGTCAGAGCAGAGATGCAAAGGGGTTTAGAAAAGAGGTCTTTGTGTGTGTGTGTGTGTGTGTCAGTGTGAGGGTGTGTGTGTGTATGTGTGTGAGTGTGTGTGTCAGTGTGAGGGTGTGTATGTGTGTGTGTGTGTGTGTGTGAGAGAGAGAGAGTGTGTGTGTGTGTGTGTGTGTGTGTGTGTGTGTGTGTGTGTGTGTGTGTGTGTGTAAGAAGATACAGACATTTTAGGAACTTCTTGATGTAATGACCCTACATACCAGCGAACAAAGCCCTCCCCACCTAAATACACACACGTGTTCACATAGACACATGTGCATGCACGCCACACACCTGCTCTCTCTCTCTCTCTCTCTCTCTCTCTCTCTCTTACACACACAGAAACAGATACAGCCCTTCAGTGTTGGACTTGAGTGTTTGATAAAGGAAAGGTCAATACAAAGACCTTTTTATGTGAGATGTTTGTGTTCATTTATGCTGTGTGTGCACGCGTGTGCATGTGTATTTGAATTGTGTTGGTGTGTGTGAGAGAGAGTGTGTGTGTGTGTGTGTGTGTGTGTGTGTTTGGCTTGAAGGAAGAGAAGGGGGAGAGGGATTTGTTTCGTTACCACCCTGGTTGTCGATGGCTGCATCACGCGTAGCCCCACCCAGTCCTGTTTGAGCAACGCCGCGTGACGCCAGGTCCTGGCCAATCAGAAAACCTGGCACATTTGCGTTGACGCCAGTTAAGATGGGTGGTGCAGGCACTGCTCCCCAACCCCCATACCTGACACACACCACAAACACACACATACACATACACACACACACACACACACACACACACACACACACACACTAGTCCTGTTCCATCACTGGAACGACCAACGGCGCCACCTTACGGCAAAACTAAAGAACTTTCTTCTCTGCTCTGTTCATGCCTTTCCCTCTTTCATGCTGTATTCTTTTGTATTCTCTCTCTCTCTCTCTCTCTCTCTCTCTCTCTCTCTCTCTCTCTCTCTCTCTCTCTCTCTCTCTCTCTGTCTACCTTACAGGGCCAAACACAGCTGGAGTGATGAAAGGGACACACAATTGGAAGCATTGGACAGCTGGGTCAGTTGTGTTTAGATTGTGACCAACTACCAGATGGACACAAGGATTCACCCATCCTGAGCAGTGGCTTTTCTCTCTCTAGTATGTCTAACTAATCAGCTCATGTACATTCATCCAAATAATCCACTAACATATGTACATACACACATAGACACACTCACACATGCACACCGAAACTCAAATGTACACGCGTATCCACATACGCCTACAGTACATGTAAGTGTGCACTAAAACGTGTGTACATACACACACACAAACGCACACACACATGCACATAACCACATACGAAAACACTCACACACAAACATTACAGCGAGGGCAAACAGAGTTCAGAGTTCACTGTGTGTTCAGCAGCATCCCTCCCTAAATGACAGATCCGCTCCCATTTAACCTCGAAGCCAAGGTGTCTCGTTTTTAAATGACACCAACCGGAGGGAGTGTGTGAGTGAGCGAGTGAGAACCAAGAAAGACAAAAAAGAAAAAAAAAATCTAGGTTGGTTGGGGTGGGCTGATGGGTGGTGGGGGGAGGGCTGTTTTATCAGGAAAAATTACCCCCTTTCCCGACCCCCTTGAGGAAAAAAAAGCCCTTCTGATCTGGTATGAATATGATGACCGCGCCAGAGCGTGACCCTGCACTGTTGTTTCCCGTCAGAGATCAATTCAATTGGCGCTAAACAAATCAGTAAGCACTTCCCCATTTCCAAAGGCCCTTTTCTCAGCAACACACCTCTGCAGCCTTTGAGGCTGGGAACGCCTGAGGTTGGAGCGCCAGCATTGACAATCTGCCCTCTTCATAAGGGCCAGTGCTGCATAGGGTCTTCACATGGCCCTGAGATTGCTCCATGGGGGTCAAAGTTGACCCGCCGGGCACACCCTGACCTGCCCGTGATACTTTTGGTTCAAGTTCAGTTCAGGGGGTTCACGGCACGTTCATGGAGGTGTCCGTGGGAGTTTTTTTTTTTTTTTTTTAGTTTTCGGTTGGGGGGAATATTAAAACACATGCAAATTTTTGTCTTGGGAACAAATTCTGGCTTGGATCTGGTTCAGGTTTGTTGGAGGAATATTTCTCCTGAAATGTGAAAAAGGTCACCTGCCCTCATCAAAGCCTGACTTTGCATGGAAAATAAACTGTAGCACATGTAAATTTAGGAAAAGTATTTCTGTATATTTGAGGAAAGATGAAAGTTACAATGCACAATACAACTTATTGACAGCGTCATTGATATAGTCATATAGTATAGAGTCAGCAATCATATTTTTATTTCTACGCTGAAAAAATATTGCTTGCAAAAATGCATATATATTCACTGTTAACAACGCATTTTACGTCCTTTTGGGAAGCGTTTTCAAACATAGGGATATACAAGGACACTTGTGAGACACACACACACACACACACAAGATCACCTCTGTTTTGACTCCAGACCCTTATTATCTAAGGACACAGGCCTGTGACACTGTGGGGACCACAAGCACAGTTT
>JAODXP020000015.1:29072938-29092938 GCA_027497455.2 Sardinella longiceps | reverse complement strand
TGCCAACACCAGAGTTTGGATAATGTGTTTCCCAGTCCACAGACATTCTCTCTCTCTCTCTCTCTCTCTCTCTCTCTCTCTCTCTCACTCTGTGAATCCTTGTGCTTTTACGAGCTCTGATCTTTGACGCTCTGATCTTTGGATAACCTGCCACAAAATGTCTGCCATCGAAGCGCGGTCTCCGAGAGCATTCCTACGGTGCACATGATACTCCGCGCGGCTGGAAAATGCAAGGCACCAACTAATCCGTAAATGCTTTGGAGAAAAGAATATAATGGGCTCTATCGGGGGTTTGTCTGGATCATAATGTATGAATGGGCTCTGCTGTGTTTGAAGCCCACATTAGAACACCTCCTGTGGGACTGCCGCAGAAACAGACAACCAGGGAGATTTCTCTCAGAGCCGTAGCATGCCTTGAGTTTTATCTATTTAATTCTTCATTGTGAATTAACAATAAATAGCCATTATACATTATTCTATACATACTACCTCAAGCTCATCTCCTTACAATTTCTCTCATTTTAATATTTGCTCCTTTATGCAACTCCTGATTTATTCATAATAATGTAAGAAAATCAAGCTTGTTTTTGTTTAGTTTTGTTTACGTCAAAGTCGCATTTAGAAATACACTATTGAATTTGATTCATTTTATTTGGTTAATTTCAGTCAAACTAAATATGTTATTAGATATTTAATGAGTGAAATGAGTATACAGCCCCCTGAGCAAAACTGCCACTTTTAACTGCCACTGCTTTATGACTACCTCTGGTATTGTAAAGAAAGTAAATAATCTAATTAATGAAATAACCAAGCAGTACTTTGATCTTCAAAAAAAAAAAAAAAAAAAGAGTTCCGTCTGAACGCACAGAGGAGACACATATTTCATCTATTTTAAATAAATGTATATACATTCAGAGACTATTTAAAATGTTTGACATTATTCTACATTCTACATACATTTTATTATTCCTTTTCTTAGGAAGAGTCTGAACAGCGAGTGAAGTTTGCAATTAATACCAGTTATTAAACAAAAGTCTTGAATGAACATAAATACCTGATAGAATAAAATGTAGTTCATCAGGCAAAATTTGGTGAATAAGGCATAATTAATCAGCAATACAATACAACAGGCTTTCGTGGCATGGAGTACACCGCATAAGAGAATTCCTCTTATACATTAAAAACTATTTGTTTAAATTCATAAAGAATAGACTTGTTTTGTAAATAGTTGTCTTTTCTACACCTCCTTGTCACTATAGTCTGTAATTCATTATACATATGAATCCATAATTAAAATACAGTTACTGTTTGATATTTTTTAAAACCATTCATAAATAAAAGTTAAATTAATTGATACTCAAAACTGAACAAAATATGTGTGGGAAAAAAGAAATATGTTGCAAGAGAAAATTTTTACTGGCATACATATGCAAATTTAGATTAAAGGAATGTGAAAATTAAAAATTCATTATTATTATTATTATTATTATTATTATTATTATTATTATTGTAATTATTATTTAGAGACTTGTGCTTGTGCCATGTGCCGTACTTCCCTGAACACTGAACGACAGGGTGAACTTTTGACCTGGTCATCCTGTGACCTGTCTGACCCCTGACCGCCCGGAGCACGTCTGCATGGGTGACCCTGCTGCCATGGTGACTGCAAGGGTCAAGCAGAGTAGCAGAACTGCAGAGTCTCACTGACAGAGTCTCACTGACTAGAGTTCTGGATTGTTCTAAAGTAGGCTACCTTTCTCCCTTTGCTTTCCTTCTCTCCTCCATTTCTCTCCCTTTCTCTTTCTCCCTCTTCAGCCTCTAACCCCTACCCTCCCCTCCCACACACACACACACACACACACACACACACACATGTCCACTCTTTTTCTGTTAAATTTCTCCCGTTTGCTGTGCCTGGCTTTTTGAAATATGGACTGTAAGGTAGGGCAGTTGCAAAGCAAACGGCTGGACTAATACAGTGAAATCATCCCCCCTTGCTTCCCTTGATTAAAGTAAAATAAACTGCATCGTCACCCAGGGTCCGCTGGTAATTAGAAAAGTCTGCTACCCCGCCGAGAGATCACAGTATATTTGTATGTAATCACTGTGGCTGTGGGTGTGGAACCGTTTAATAATGATAAAACAGCATGTGTATGAAATGAAATCCAACCCATAATTATTAGAGGACAAATCTTTCCTCTGTTACTCTGAACCGATTTCAGGAACAAGTTGTTGCACTTGGGCTTTTCATCGACTGTTTTATGCTCATCAGAGTTTTGTTTTGTTTCTCTCTCAATCTGCATGATGACAAGTGAAAGTATCTAGAATGTGATATAAAAATTATCATAAAATGTGGAAAGTTTTAGCGCATCTGATGTTGGCTAACATTTAACACGTTACCAACTGTTTGTTAAACTTTGGTAAAATCTAGTCAGAAAATATAGTTTTTTTCCCCGCTGATTCCTTCCATGCTTTTTGCTCATCGTTTTCAAACTCAGAATTAAGCCAAATAAAACACATCAGCTGGACATGTGTGTCTATGTAAGACTCTGCAATCAATCATTAACAATATTTAATTTTTCGAGTGTTGATGTGAAACTCAGAAATCAAAATGTTATTTATCCACGTACAGTAATCCACTTACAGCCCCATACTGAGATTAAAAAAACAATAAAATAACAATTGCATTCAACAAGTAAAATAAAACAAGTAAAACCAAAGCAATCAATACAGTACTCTATGCCACGGTACACAAAACAAAACACAAAATAAGTAGGGAAAAATGCAATTGTCTGAAATATATTGATTGTGAGGGATGGGGTGTCAGGTTTATGGATGCTGCGCTCCACTGGGACCCCACCTCAATGCCTCCGCCCTCCTCTGCCTTTGCATGCAGAAGTCAGGGCATGCGGTTGGCGGTCATACATTTTCCATTCCCACGTGGAAAAAAACTAAAATCTTCAATAGAGTTTTAATATGGGAATGAAGGGGCCAATTACAAAGTTATGAAATTGTTGTGGTTGTTAAATCAGTCTCGGATCGGTGCAATCCCACTGGAAACTAACAATCTGCCTGTTGACAACAAACCTGGTGCAACAATGCCATGTACAGTAGGTCTACTGTGTGCAAAAATGTGGTCCTCACCCTCCTCCACGGTCTACTGTTTTCCCTCTTTGTTTTTCTCTAGAGTACCTACTGCTTTTGCTCTCGCTGCTCTCATGTTTGCACATTTCTCAAACATTTTAGCTCAGGACTACTAAGACTCACATTTATTTGTGTTAAATTTTCTCTATTTTAGGTGTGTGTGTATGTGTGTATCTGTGTGTGGGTGCGCATATGTAGTAAAAAAAGAGAAGAGTTGTGTCATTTTCCCAAGAGATAATAAAACCAAAACAAACAAAAAACTGTTTATTATCAGTGTATGCAACAAGCTTGTTGCAGAATTATGGACAGTGTAAATTAGAAATTGTTTAAATAGTATTATGGTTACAATGATTGGCATTGTTACAAGAGATTTTAGAGTTTGCACTAAGCATTCATTTTTGTATGTACATGTAAGCACCTGGCAAAATCTCCCATCTTATCAAGCAAACTGACGTGGGAACATTTCCGCTTGAAGGAGGTGACTTTGGGGAGGCTGGGGATTTGTCTCCCGCTGTCAGACAACTCATATCTGGTGACGGCACAGACCCTCTGGCCTGTCTGCACCTTCTTGGTGGCCAGCTTAGTGTGCCATATCAAAAGACCAGAGCCACCCATACTCCACCCCACACACACACACACACACACACACACACACTCTCTCTCTCTCTCTCTTGTGTGTGCACACCAACACACTGCTTAGCGTCTGAGACTTGTTCTGCTCCACAGAAGACTGTTGTCCTCTTAGTGAGCCCCACAGCCACCACGCAGCAGCACAGCCATAAGGGGCCCATTTCACATGCCTGTGATGACAGGACAGAATGGCCACAGGGATATGCGTGGGGTATCAGGAGATAAAGAATGCCTGTGTGTGTGTGTGTGTGTGTGTGTGTGTGTGTGTGTGTGTGTGTGTGTGTACGTGTGTGTGCAAATGAGTGGTGGTGGCAGCGGTATTTGGGAGGTGCAAGTGTGTGTTCGCCAGGGTGTAACACAGGGTGATATTATAATGTGCTGGTATTTTTCTCAGTACTAGAAAAAGACATGTAAATAACGTACGCGTGTGTGTGTGTGTGTGTGTGTGTGTGTGTGTGTGAGAGAGAGAGGGGGGGGGGTGCTTTGTGACTTTGACCCTCAGGAAAGGACAAGACTCCCCTCACACCAGGAAAAGAAGCCAGCAGAAGCACATGGCTTCACTCCATCAATGAAGACTTAGTTTAATGCACACACACACACACACACACACACACACACACACACACACACACACACACACACACACACACACACACACACACACACACACACAAGATGGACCCAATCTGCTGCAATGAGGGGACAGGGAGATGACAGAACGAAGACCACCCTCCACGCATATGTCAGCACTGTGTCCGACCGACTGTCCTTAAAATGAGACTGACTCGTTCTCTCTCTCTGACTCTTTCTCAGATGTGAGAATCAGAAAATACAGACTGTTAAAGAGACCACACAGTGCTGAAAAGCTTTTCCTTATCCCTCTCTCTCTCTCTCTCTCTCTCTCACACACACACACACACACACACACACACACACACACACACACACACACACACACACAGTAGGATGTTATGGCCAGAGAATGAAGCACTACAGACTTCCATTACGATCCAAGAGGCCTTCGGACACCCCTCCTAATCATGAAATCCTCAGAGTAAAACTCTGGCCAAGCAGACTTCCATTTTTCCTCCCCCACCCCCTTCTCTCTCTCTCTTTTTCTCTTTCACAGCAAATGGCTCAATCATTTATGCAGTGCTTGGTGCTTTGCCACATGGAAGGCCAAATTGAAAAGTCTCATTTTCACTGTTGCACTGATTCACAGAGCTTATTAGTAACTTGGAGATTTTTCACATGAGAAAGACTCCAAGTAACCACTGAGATGAATGCCGGGCATCTTATTTCAGAGCTAGTAGCCATTACGCTCCCAAGGCTTTTATAGAACAATCACTGACCTCCTCATTTGTTCCATATCTTTATCCACTACTAATGTTGCTGGTGAGATGAATTTGGAAAAAAAAAATTAAAGGAAATCTTTGACAGACCAAAATTAATGATGCCTGTTTATAAAAACTCAAGATACTTTCCAACACTGCCAGTATATATTCCCAAAGGTTAATTTTACTGAAATAATATCAAACCTATTCAAAGTAGTGTAATCATGCTTTCTCAGTATTTTAATCTTTTCTTCCTGCAAGTTCTATCTCTCTCTCTCTCTCTCTCTCTCTCTCTCTCTCTCTCTCTCTCTCACTCACTCTCTCTGTCTCCACGATCCTCAACTCCTTTCACATACATTATAATGCCTAAGAAGCTCTGCGCAGGTGGTTATTCCTCATCTGACTCTGTGTCATGTGTCGTAATGTGAACTAATAAAAATAACGATCATAAGGATAATGGTTGAGTACGCCAGCCATTGGAGGATGTTATGCTAATGCAGGTTACATTTCTTGATTGTTTTTAATGGCTCTGGACGGGCGCTCGCTCCAAAACGACACGGTGACTAATGGCCGAACAGCTATGGCCGCCGCTCTGCGTGTTCGCTCTGGCAGCCGTCGGCGTGGTTATCTCACTCTTGGGGAGCATTCAATCTCGCCTGCTATCGAGACGGAATGTCCATTTCCCGTCGTGTAGCACCGGTGCGTCGTCAACCAAAACAGACGATTATGAGGACCGGTGTGGGGAGTGAGTGGAGGAACTCGTCACGACTGCGTCTCTGGCCCAAATTACTCCTGGTCCAGACCTCTCCGTTGTGTAATTGCTTTCGAGGCAAGTGCTGGAGAAGTCCCTCGTATTTGGCTTTTTCATTTGTTTTCTTTCCTTTGGCAGTTGTCCAGCACACACATTTGTTACAGGAGTCTTTGAAACGGGCTGGACCATTAGTGGGAGAAAGAAGCCAGTTAGCTTAAGCTTAAATAACCCTTGGAGGATGCCAGTGGGTATCGTTTGGAGCTGCTGTTACTGGAAAGATGACATTAGTGTGAAATGATTCGGTGCAGAAGAACAGAATGAATGGGAGCAACAGGTTTATAGGCCTCAAAGTCTTCACGTTTATGTCTGATGTTTATACTGTTGAGCAACGATAAAGTTTAAATAAAAGAAGATCATTTTATATAAAATACATTAAAAATATTCTGTCGTTTCTGCAAAACTCACTGGCGTGTGTCTGTTTTTGACAAATGGAAAGAAAAGTCACGTGACCCTATGCATGATTCATACTTATAGTTAAAGTGCTCACAGTGCCATGGGGAGACATCATAATTCAGCTATAAGCCTAAGTAGGCTGCAGTTCTGTCTGTTGAATGGGCGCATGAATGTAGATTTGACAGAAGAATGGGAACCATCTGTAATCCTATGCAGAAATCCTGTCATGGTAATGAAATGATTTTAGTACAAATTGTTGGATATGCTATATACATTATCAGATTGATTCAATCTAAAGGGCAATCCTAAGTCATTGCAGTGTTTATTCGGTACTAAATTAATTTCAAAATCAATACGGTTGTATTGTGTGGATTCATTCTGCTGTGTCTTGGCTGGTTTTAGCCCAGTAGATGCTGGATATTTAGCGAATGTGCCAAATGGATCTCATCATTAATGTTACTGACACACACGTGGGGCTTCATATAGAATGCTACGAACAAAGAAACTGACATCACATTAGGCTACTCTGTACTGAAGTGCGTGTGCACACAAACACACACACATACACACACGCACACTTATCTCTTACCTCTCACTTCTTCTGACTAAGAAATGAGAGTGATCTCCAAAGAGGAAAAGAAGAGCAAAAAGTACACTTTCAAAAACGTGCCTTGGATCCTGTGCTGATGTGCTGTTTGCTATTGTATGTACTGTACTGAATCTTTTGAACATTATTTGGAAATAGCTGGATTTTTAGTACACTCAAAACACTTTGCCATATTCTTCAATTGCACTTTTTGGGACACTTTAGTTGCACTCCTTAAACCCTCAAAAGTATATACTCTAAAATGTAGTGTGCTAAAAATATATTTGGAAAAACAAACAAACAAAGAACACTTCAATTGCATGTAAGCAAAATTACAAATATACTGCCCTTTAACTCTTTTTTATAAGGGTTCTAATCCAAAAGCAAATGCACTGATTTTGTCACCCTTTGTAACAATAAAGACAACAGCGTGGAAATGTGAGAAACTGTTTGTGTGTGTGTGTGTGTGTGTGTGTGTGCCTGCCTGCCTGCCTGGAGAATGGGACAGTGGACAATGTGTGTGTGTGTGTGTGTGTGAGTGTGTGTGTGTGTGTGTGTGTGTGTGTGTGTGTGTGTGTGTGTGTGTGTGTGTGTGTGTGTGTGTGTGTGTGTTTGTGTGTGTGTGTGTGTGTGTGTGTGTGTGTGTGTGTGTGTGTGTTACATAGCATATAATGCTGTTAGGCTTATATTCAGATTTTGAGACTGATCGTAAATACAGATCTTTTTTTTCTTTCAAAGCTTTCCAGGACACTGAGTGATAACACTAACTCATTCATCCTGCCTAAATGAAGCCTCTAATTTCATTAAAGAACAAAAAAGAGGACCCCC
The DNA here is from genome assembly GCA_027497455.2 of Sardinella longiceps. NCBI lineage: Eukaryota > Metazoa > Chordata > Actinopteri > Clupeiformes > Clupeidae > Sardinella > Sardinella longiceps. The sequence continues at coordinate 29,085,212 of JAODXP020000015.1, read as the reverse complement.
CAAAATAGCAGGCATCCCACCCCTTAATACCCTTCCAAATTGCAATCACCAAATTTCCTCCAACATGAGAAATTAACGAGCTCGTTGAGTGAGGGACGAACAATTCATCGATAACGAGGAGCAAAGAGAGATTAAAAAAGGGCCTCTGTCAGCCCATCAGCATGCTGTTTGATTCGGCTCTCAGGGAGAAAATTGAACACTGAAGTTAGAATCAGTCCTCTGGCTCCACTGGTTCACCAAAATAATCACAAGATGAGCAGAACACCCTCATTACTGACTGCTAGACTGTCCAGCTGTTCCGTGTCGGAGTCTATCAGTGGGGGGAAAAAAAAGTTTAAGTTTTTAAGGAATGGGACACCATCACATTCCCTCCACAGCAGAGGAGAATCGAAAACTCAGCCACTGTCTGGAAAACGAAGGTCTACCATCTGTTAAATTAAGCAGACGCGTGGCTAAGCACATTTCTGTGATTTTAATTGTTACTCAAGCTATGACCTATTACAGAACACTGTGGTGCTGGAGATGTGGTGAAATGCATTATTGGATTGCACGGCACAGATGTTAAATATGGTTATATGCTGTCGGCGTTCGAGATAGAAAGGCTGACATGCCTGGAAGAAGTGCTGCATTTTACCCTTGAGTTTACTGGTTATTACATATTATTTATATTTTCGACTGTCAGATTTTTTGTAAAAGATGGCTGAGAACAAATGGCAGAATATGCATTCATAATGACATTGAAAACTTCCTTGTGTTTGGATGCTGAAACTCTGTTCAAGGATGATTCCCTCTTGTTTTTTTAATGTTCATGCTGTCTATCTCTCACTCTCGCTCTCTCTCTCTCTCTCTCTCTCTCTCTCTCTCTCTCTCCCCTCTGACTGTCTCTCATACTCCTCTGATTCTTATGACATGTTCATTTGTAATATGTAGTTTCATTCTTTCCGTATTTGTTTTATGCTTTCTGCCTGACTACTGAAGCTTCTACATGAGAAAAAAGAGACAATGAGTTGGCAAGTAAAGTGAGAGATAAGAGAGAGAGAGAGAGAGAGAGAGAGAGAGAGAGAGAGAGAGAGAGAGAGAGAGAGAGAGAGTCTTAGATTAATATTCGTATGGGTGCATTCGTGCGTAGATCCAATAAGCATCTGAAGGTAGGATCCATTTGCAGGGAGCACAGAGCGTGCTAAATGACTTGTGCGTTTTTGATGACACCCTCCCTTCTGTGCGCCCCTCCCCCCCTCAAAACCCTGCCTTAATGAATTGAAAAAGAGCCCTTTAGTTGAAAGAAGGGAGTGTGTGTATGAGTGTGTGTGAGAGTGATAGAATGGTAGATGGAAAGCAGAGAGATGGATAGAAACACAGAAAAAGACAGAATAGCAAAGACAAGGCAAAAGATGCACGGTAAGAAAGGCAGAGAGAGAGAGAGAGAAAGAGAAGGATTATAGAGTGTGATAGACAGAGAGAGAGAGAGAGAGAGAAAAAGAGGGAGAGAGAGAGAGAAAGGCAAGTGAGCAAGAGAATCATGGAGCCCAAAAGAGCAAGCTTGAGATAGCGACAAGAAACAGCAGTGAGAAAATGAGAGATGCACAAAAGGCAGTGGAGGGAGGGAGAGAGAGAGCGTGATGAGGGGAGTGAGAGAGATGGAGGGAGGCAAGCAAGAGGGAGTGAGAGTGAGACAGAGAGAGAGAGAGAGAGAGAGAGATGGAGGGAGTGGGGTGTTCTTTCTCACATGTGGGGGTGCCCAGCCCTCCACCGTGTGCAGAGTTCAAAAGTTCAGTGTGTTCCCCGCAGGCAGAGGGGCTGCTGCTGTTACTGACACCTCCTTTAGTCGTTTCTCTTCATCTCTCTCTCTCTCTCTCTCTCTCTCTCTCTCTCTCTCTCTCTCTCTCTCTCTCTCTCTCTCTCACACACACACACACACACACACACACACTATGTATCTATACATGGGCGCACACACAGATGGGAATACACAAATCGTATGTACTTAGAAGCGCGCACACACTTGGTATCTATGCTGGACACATACTCAGACAGAAATACTGTATGTACTCACACACACACACACACACACACACACACACACACACACACACACACACACAGACTCACACACACACACACACTCACTCACTCTCTCTCTCTCTCTCTCTCTCACACACACACACACACACAAACTTCCTATATCATTGGCCTCACATCCTCCATCTCTTTTTTCAACTCTCTCTCTCTTGTTCTCTCTCTCTCTATTTATCTTTCACCCTCCTTGTTCTTCCTCTCACGCTCACTCTGCCTCCAGCTGGTGGCTGCAGACTGAAAGAATCCACACAGACACACACACACACACACACACACACACACACACACACACACACACACACACTCCCCCTCTCTCTCTCTCTCTCTCTCTCTCTCTCTCGCTCTTTCTCTCTGTCACACACACACACTCTCACACACACACACACACACACACACACACACACACACACACACTTTCCCCCTTTTCCATCTCTCTCTCTCTCTCTCTCTCTCTCTCTCGCTCTTTCTCTCTGTCACACACACACACACACACACACACACACACACACACACACACACACACACACACATAGTTACTCTTTTTCTTCTTCTTTTTTTGTCCATGGTCCCATTCTCCAGCACCATGTAGAGCACATTTACAAATTCATATCATACACTTACTGTATCGGTATGCATTGTGCATGGACTTACATGTCCACACACACACACACACACACAGGCACACACACACACAACTTGTTTCTCACATTTCTACGCTGTTGTCTTTATTGTTACAAAGGGTGACGAAATCAGTACAGTCGCTAAAACTGTAACAGCAGTGTCTTCTCATAAATGTAAATAAAAAGGTGTTAACTGTTCTAGAAGGCTGGAAAGTCCACCTGACATGCAGATAAATCATGTATGTTCAAATAAAGAGGCCACCCATGAACCGATCCTAAAATAACTACAGATGTTTTTACACACACACACACACACACACACACACACACACACACACACACACACACACACACACACACACACACATTTTTTCACAGGTTCGAGCTCGTAAGGACAGTGGGACAGATTGCACAGTCTATCTGTGTGTGAATGGAAAATTCCTAGATTTGCATTTAGTTTTTTTTTTTTTCCGTTTTTCTTACACACAAACACTACTTCACTGTTTCCCCCAAATGAACTGCTTTCTTCTGAAGCTGTCCACACTGATGTTTACTGTGTGCTGGATTTGGCCAGTTGTATCCCACACTGGCACATGTTAAAACACTTTTGGCAAATGACTTCACCCAGCAATCAGTGGGCACTTGAGCACTGCAAATAAATAAGGCGGAGATAAGCATTTGGTCCAGATTACAGTGCAGGACAATACTGGGCAATAGGAAGAGGGGGAGTAATAAGTGGAAGGGAGGAATAAGTGGATGGGAGGAGGTGTAGGAGGTGAAGAAGAGAGAAGATGAGGAGGAGGACAAGGTGACTTTATTCAATAGTTACAGTAGCTGCAAAAAATAGAGGCAAATAAGTCTATAGTTTATCGCCATATTTTACAACCCACAGAACTTGTTAAAATGTTGTTAAGGAAACACATTCTTTGTTCTTTCTTCTCCTGTGGTTATTATTTTGTTCTTATTATTTTCTACTTTTTATCAGGTTTTTTATGTATCAAATGTATTTTATTATTTTTTCCTACCTTTTTTATTCATGTACTGTATTTCTGTTTTGTGACTGATTTAAGCAGGTGTTTTGGCAAATGCGAGCTTGAGAGTTGCCCCTGTAAATCTAATAATACAAGTGGAACCAAACTCAGTTGGCAAGACTACCTCAGGTCAGGGTGCTATTGATGAAGATGGAGAGAGAGAGAGAGAGAGAGAGAGAGAGAGAGAGAGAGAGAGAGAGAGAGAGAGAGAGAGAGAGAGAGAGAGAGAGAGAGAGCATGCACCAATGCACCATTCTATAAACCCAAAGATACACACACAAAAAAGCACACAACCCACACACACCAGTTTAGACAGGTAGATCCATACAGTATGTACATATACATAAATAAAGGGTCACTGTAGGCTTATCGCCTGCTATAGATCACTGCATTCTGTGTCGCTGTGCTTCATGCTATTGTTGAAACCATGTTAACCTTGTGAAGGGTGAATGAGAGGAACATGGAAAAGGAAAGGGAAAGGGGAAAAAGTCTGTAGACAGACAAAGAATGTTACACACAAACACACACACAGAATTTCTCACACACATCCTCAACGCACTGACTCATAAAAAAAACTGGTGTGAAGCTCTCGCTGAGCAGTGCAACACACACAATTAAGCTCACTTATGTACACACACACACACACACACACACACACACAGTACACACAATACATACACACGAATGTCCACTCGCATATGGACACAAAATCAGTTATGCTCTCTGCCTCTCTCATTCACTCTCTGTCTCTCTCACTGTGTGTGTGTGTGTGTGTGTGTGGGGGGGGTGTCTCTCTCTCACACATACACACACACACACACACACACACACACACACACACACACACACACACACACACACACACAGACACACACACACACACACACACACACACACACACACACACACACACACGCCACAGCCTCCATCTGTGAGGTAAAAAATATCTGCCCAGCGGTTTCCAATCAGGTTGCTGGCAGTCTGCTGGCCAGATGGATGAAGAAGCGGCGCACGGCTGCAGGTTCATGGAGAGGTCAGCCTCACCCAGGTACCCCGCCCCTCCACACCACCCTCCTCTTTCTCTCCTCTCCCCCCCACCCTTTCCCCTCCTCTTCTCCTCTCCTCTCCTCTTCCTGGGCAAACGAGGATTTGATTTTTCTCCCGCGGCCGCCGCAGCACTGGAGATGGATGAAATTTCGATGTGCAGCCCAGGTGCCCCTGCTGCTTTGTTAAGGAAATAAATGGGGGCCCGTGTCGCCGTGACAACCTGCCATTGCTATCGCCTGGCTTTGGGCCGCAGGGTAGAAGCCACAAGAAGAAGAAGAAGAAGAAGAAGAAGAAGAAGAAGAAGAAGAAGCATGAATGGGAATCCAGCCTTCCCTCCTTTTTTTACTGTCACTCTTTCTCTCTCTTCTTCTTTTTGTCGGTCTGCCTTTATCCATACTGTCACACTCTCTCGGGGTGATTTTCTTTCTCCCAATATCTGAATCTTTATCTCTCTTTTTTGTAGTTGCTTAATAGGCTTCATGGTGCATGCTTACCTCTCTCTCTCTCTCTCTCTCTCTCTCTCTCTCTCTCTCTCTCTCTCTCTCTCTCTCTCTGTGTGTGTGTGTGTGTGTGCATGCATGTGCGTGTGTTTGCGCCTACCACACAGTGGGTGCAGGAGAACAGAATCAATGGGATTTTTCTTAATTATAAGTGATTTATCTTTAGAAGGCAGCACTTCTGTTCACCGCTTATCTAATAACCAGGGCAAAGGAGAGGGCTGTTCTCACACACATACATGAACACACAGACAAGGACGCACACACACACACACACACACACACACACACACACACACACACACACACACACACACACACACACACACACACAAGGAAGAGGGAGAAGCCCATTATTAAATTATAGTAATTTCAGGCAAACAGAATTACACACACTCGCATGCATGTGCGCACACACACACTCGCATGCATGTGCGCGCGCACACACACACACACAAACACACACACAGTGATGTATGTTAGTCACCAAACCACATGCTATATAACCTCAGCATTTCCTGAAATGGGTAAAGTGTTTTGCTCAGCATTCCAAAAATGACACACAAGGACGAGGGTGAGGCCACGGCACTAATCAAAAAACACAAACGGAAAAAAGAGGAACAGCCAGCTGTAGAGGTGGGAGAGCATCCATCTATACCTCTATCTGGACCTACACCCAGTACACTATCATCATCATCACCACACACAAACACACACACACACACACACACACACACACACCACAAAGAGTTCCAAACCATCAGAGTTATCTTCCCTGGTGACTGCTGGAACTGACTGAGGGAATGTGATGGGGTGGTAGAATTAACCCTAGGTCCAGCTCAATGTGAATGCAAACCTGGGTGCTTCAAGGGGAAATCAGTTGTTGTGTGTTGTGAAAATATCCAATGGTTCCCCAAAAAAGGGATTGTTTAGGCTATCTGCCATGGCACGCTGAGGTAATGCGAAATTTCGGAGCACCAGTGTGCAAGACTGATTTAGGCTATAGCCTATCAATTATTTTTGTGTGGATTGTAGACATGTTTCTGTGTAACCAATAGAGGAAGCTAGTTGATGTTTCTACATGGCTCAGCCATAATTTATCAGATGACAGTTTAATTTGGATGGTAGCAACAGCAAGCTCTTACTTTGTACAAAGTTACTCCTTTTCCACTGTCACAAATTATGTGCTGGCTCTGGTGTAGTCTGTGCCATTCTCACCACACTTGGGTCTCGAACTTGCCACTCCGTCAACTACAACTAACCCACGGCATGGGAGTCGAATTCTCTACCTAGCTTTGGACTTAATATATCAATCCTGTATCCAGTCTTCTAGCTCTGTCACAAGAGTGACTCTGCAAATGGCAGGTCAACAGCTGAAGGATGCCGAGTAGTCCACTGGTCTTGGATGTCATTCTGATACATGTGGAGCAATGGGAAAAAGAAACTGTGAGTGTACTGGAATCAGAATGTCTTACTATTTCCATAGCCATTCAATTCCATTTATGGATTTTGCAGTGACTTTTACCCACTTTACCTTTGGATTACTTACCAGTTTCTCCTAGTTCAAGGGCACAACACTGGTTACTGGGATTCTAACCCCTCGATTTTCAAGCTACGAGCATGCTATCCAGGTTCCATAACAGTGCTCATTGCCATATATTATATAGTAGTCAAAATTACTGTAAAAAAAAACAGTGAGCTTCTGGATGTTCCTCAATATCCAGGGACCGTCTTCTACCACAGTGGGTCAGATATACTGTGTGGGTTTAGTTCCTACTGTATACTACAGAATGTCCGAAAAGTAACACAATAAAAAATAAAACGGTAAAAGGGAGCTCCGGTGTGCGTATTACTTTGTTCATTTGAGTGACACTTATCTGAAACTGCACCCAACTTAATGAATTCGGATGTGCGTGAGGACCAAGGACTTTACTATACTACAGAGGAAATACAAGGCACCTGGCTGGGGATGGTTATTAAAGATGTGTGTTTGCTCTTAGAGATGGGAACAGATTCACAGGCATGTTTACAGTATGTGCACGGCATGTTTGTCACATAGGGGTCAGTATGTATGACCACATATTACAAACTCTGCATTTAAGTGTATATAGTTTAGTGTGTCTACGTGTATATATTTCCCATGTAAGTCAGGATGTGGGGTGTGTCAGGTAGAAGTGGGAGATAGAGTGAGAGAGAGAGAGAGAGAGAGAGAGAGAGAGAGAGAGAGAGAGAGTGTGTGTGTGTGTGTGTGTGTGTGTGTGTGAGCTGACAATGGGGAGGAGGGCTCTCGCCTGTCAACCTGCTGAAAAATGCACTTCCTGTCTACTCATAAACAGCAGGAAGTGGCCCCTGAAACTCCCATTCCACACACACACACACACACACACACACACACACACACACACACACACACACACACACACACACACACACACACACACACACACAGATACAAAGACCATAGAAAAGCTATGTACACATACACATATACAGAAGTTGCTCGCCACACTGACAAATAAAGCACACAAACAAACAAACTGTTCCATATGCAGACACACTCATGCACATACATTCTCTCAGTTGTTGCATCTGTTGAATTGTGTCTACTGGATCTACTGTCTAACCACTAACGCTAACAGAGAAAGCAATGGACGACAGTGACACCTGGCACTCCATGGGAATACCTAACAAGAATTCCTCTGCCATTTACCCCTAAGAAACACCTCATTACATCAGCAACCTTCTCCAACCATTGGTCTCACTGTAGATGTTTCCTTTCAGGTGCAAGGCTCTCTGACTGGCCTTCCTCTGCCCTCCATTTCGACTGCCTCCATAACCCCCTGTTTCCTCTTTTCTCTCTCTCTCTGCCTCTCTCTCTCTCTCTCTCTCTCTCTCTCTCTCTCTCTGAGTGTGTCAGACAGAGAGAGAGGGGGAGGGAGAGACAGACAGACAGACATGGCAACAGAAAGGAGAGCAATGGTCCTTGATCTGACTCAGTCATGCCCTTCTGATGCCCTACTTACTCAAACACAGCTCTTACATATGGGCTAGGGAGAGGGGGGCAGAGAGAGAGAGAGAGAGAGAGAGAGAGAGAGAGAGAGAGAGAGAGAGAGAGAGAGAGAGAGAGAGAGAGCACAATTGGGGGTGGTAAGGGGAAGAGATATCAAGAGAGAGGGGGTATGGCAGTGAGACCGAGTGAGGGAAGGAGAGAGCATGAGAGAGGAAAGACAGAGGAGGGGGCTAGGGTGAAGTTCTGGTCACAGTATCACAGGGCGAGCATCAGGGAGTGGGGGATAAGGGGAGGGGGCGTTGGGGGTTAACATCATTTTTCAGCCACTAGGCTATTCAAGGAGTTATAAACGCAAGCATGCACGTGCGGACACACACACGCACACATACTCACACAAAGTCTGTGTGTGTGTGTGTGTGTGTGTGTGTGTGTGTGTGTGTGTGTGTGTGTGTGTGTGTGTGTGCATGTTTATGTTGCACACAGCCAATAATGTACATGTAAGATTACTAACACACAATCCTGTGTCATACCCATTCATATCACATTAAACAAAGGTATAGATAATAATTTAGATAATTAAATAGCATGTGAAGGCACATGCATGCACACACACACACACACACACACACACACATACACACACACACTGAAATATATTCAAAGTATGAAACTTAATACAAAAATAAAGGAAGATTACAACAATAGGTTATGCTTCATGTTGTGCACACAGTTCTGTCAATATATAAAGACCAAGTAAAAGTAAGTTCAGTGGTTTGTCCTATATGAAAGAATAACAAACGATTTATTTCTCTATAGCTACGATCACATATTTCTAATGTTGAGATATTTCTTCACCTAAAGAAATCTCCCGACACTAGACAGTTCTTAAGATAAATTTCCCACGCCATTTGTTCACACTTTTGCCTCATTATTCATAAAACACATAACAGTGAACAGCCAACATCAGCAAACTCTTCAAAGAGAGCTCATGTCTTCACACCCAAAATGTTAGCTTAATTTTTTCCCCCCATTTTTCAAGACAAAAAATGTCCTCACAAGGCGAGTCAGAACTTTTGTTTTTTGTTTTTGTATTCTTAATGCACAAAGAATAAACTTTAATAATCTAATTAATCATTTCTGGATTTAACATGAAAAGAAACACTCTTTCATGTGGTTGTGATGAATGGCCTCTTTTAACTCTGCTCCTGATTTCTCGTATTCATTTTTTGTGCTAGCGCTCACATGATCAGTCCTTATAAAAAGCTAGAAATATTGTGACTATAAATATTTGGAAGTGCTGCATTGCCAGCAAGCCAGAATGAAGTGAATATGAGAGAAAGATGTTGATAATGAATAATTGTATATGCACACTATTTGACTGCTGTGCATTTGTAAACTACATTACAAAGAAATAATGAAACGCACAGCGACTGTTTTCATGGTTATGGATCAACATTTATTTAGCGGAGGCCATGCCTGCACTCAGACATCTGTTGCCTTAATGGTCTAATGACAACCATAGATTCTCTTCATGCTTATTTCAGTTTTATATCCTTTGCTCTAGATACCACTGTGGAAGTTAGCAGCTACTCTCTTTCTGCCTATCCATCTGTCTGTCTGTCTGTCTGTGTGTCTATCTGTCTTGATAATTCCTTCTGCTTCCAGACAGAGGCCACTAGACCAGTTCCCTTGCATATGCATTTATACTTTGTATATAAGATACTGTAGAAAGGGCATTATTTTTTGTTTCTGTGAAAACATGTCTTTTGTATTCAAGGACCAGCATGCATCACACAGGGTTTTAATGTGTCTCTGTGGACAAATGGCACAGCCTTAATTATTCTTTTCTTATCAGATATGAAGGAGCTGGCAAATTGAGGAATAAAGATGTACTGTATATTAAACAAGCCAACAAAATGCCAGATTTATCAAATGTTTGTACCAGCGAAGAGGTATGTGTGATGAAGTGTATGAGTAGGTTTGTCTGCCTCACTTGTGTCTTGGCCTAGGCTGGAACATTACATGAGTAGTTAAGAAATGCTGGAAGATGTAAGATAAACTATTAATCTGAATTTACATTTTGGCATGATCTTTGCAAAGCAAACACTCTTTACACAAATTAATTTGTTAATCATTAATCAATCGATATTAGTATGTCTCCAAGATACAGCATTTGCTAAATTTCCATGAATGAACAATCATTTTATTCCTGATATTGATGTTCTGCAAGCACATCATTGTTTCCCTGGATCTGTCGTCTTGAACGGTGAAAGTAGAGTAACAGTCTATGCAAAAATGTAAAAAAAAAACCAATCTCCTGTGCCATGGCCATGTTATCAAAGTAATTTGGCCATGGTCAGAAGGCAAGTTATGCATAAAAGATGATAAAAACGACTGATTAAGGCATTTGAGTCTATAGCAACAGGGGTTGCTAACGATTGGTAAAATAACTCTTGGGTAATAAATTGAAGGATATTTATATGAATCTTCAGGATGTTCATTTATTAAAAAAATGCAAGCAACAGACTTAAAAAGGCATCTTGCTGACGTCTTACTGAAATCAGTGAATTGCTGGGAGCGTCTGATTGAAACTCGATTCCCAAGTTTTCCAACAGCCATGGTGGGAACAATCAATACATCACTTGCAAAACATCAATAAGCATATAACAAGAAAATTGGCCTCTTTTACAATATTATTGCTATGGTCTTATTTATTACTCCAAAGTGATTCGTTCTCTGCACACATTTGTATATGTGAGATGTGTATATTTTTTAATGTTCCTAGTCCATGATGTACAGTACTATACAAATGCGATGGTGGTACTGTATGATGGTACTGTATGTGTCATGCATGTCAGTTCCCCTGCAAATCTGATGATCTGTGAATAAATGGCAGTCACAGATGTGTGAGTGTGTGTGTGTGTGTGTGTGTGTGTGTGTGTGTGTGTGTGTGTGTGTGTGTGTGTGTGTGTGTGTCACCCTATCTCTTTGTTAACCCATTCCAGTCATCCTTAGAGAGAGACGGTTCTAAGGCTTATCAGAATTCCATATGTGTGACACTGATAACAGGATCAATGACTCTTACGCAGAGGGGCTTCAGCTTAAATAAGAGACAAAAACCTGCTCCCATGTCATGCAAGCCAATCAAATGCCAGCTTATAGACAGGTGATCACTCTGTTGCTGGTACATGTACTGTATGTGTCTAGGAAGCGCTGTCCTGCATCTAAGATTCCCAAATATGCTCTCACAGCATCATAGGGCTTCCCACACTGGACTCCTCATGCTGTATCAATGCAACTCTACACTCCAGCCTGTTTAACAGCGTGCTATAAAGTTTTATACTGCAGTAAAATATACTGTAGTGTGTTTCATAACCACATTATTTGAAGTGTGCGTAAATATGATAAAACCTGTGTGTCTGTGTATATGTGTGTGTGTGCGTATGTGTGTGTTTTTACAGTCATGCCAAAGCAGCACTGAATATGTTCTGCTTAGGTGAATTATGCATCCTTTCCTTCCTGATAGTCAGACTGCTACAATATCATCTGTTACCCACATGCGTGTGTATGTGTGTGTGAGTGTGTGTCTATGTCTGTGTGTGTGTGTGTGTGCGCGCGTGTCTGTGTGTGTGCATCCATGCATGTGTGTGTGGAGAGAAGCGGACAGACATACAGACAGACAGCACGAGAGTCTAAAGAAGACCAAGCAGCCTTGCGTATCATTTGTATCCAAACTAACTTCAATGTTAAGTGCACACAAAAAGATACCAGCGCAGATACACACGTGCACACACACACACACACACACACACACACACACACACACACACACACAGATACACACGCAAATGCACACACACCACTGACAGAAACACCAGTGCACATGCACACACAACTATGCACACACACACACACACACACACACACACACACACACACACACACACACACACACACACACACACACACACACACACACACACACACACACAC
>JAODXP020000015.1:29060438-29065438 GCA_027497455.2 Sardinella longiceps | reverse complement strand
ATTGACTTAGATGTATGCTTTCCGACAAGCGACACGTGTCCGGATCTTTCCCTCAATTGATTGACGAGGTCATAAATAACGACCTTTTTGAATTACAGTAGGGTAAGCCCGGTAGGCTACTCACTGTTTGCGCGCCCAATTGGTCGTGTTCACACCTCGTGAATATATGGCTACCACTGACACCGACAAACATGTTCTACCCTTTGCATGTGTGAGAGGACGCAAAGGCCATTTCATTTATGTGCGCTTACATTAGAGCATGTGTGCCGGCACAAGAGTAACACTTTGAAGTACATTATTTTACAAGAAGAACGGTTCAGAAAGACGAAGCGGCTGAATGAGATAAGGAGTACTTGATGCGACTATACAGATCATGTTTACATAGCATTTTTTTTTTACTACTAGAACCCTATCCTCATGCTTAAATTATTACACAGAGGTGTAATAAAACATATTTCTACAAACGGATGACAGTAAAACTGCTCATTCCTTACTAAAGTTTAACATTTCTCTTTTAGTAAACAGCCTACTGAAGACGTTGCCCATGGCCATTACATTACACTACAGTAACATGAACGTAGACCTTGCAAAACATGAAACACAGGTAGGCCTACAGGCAGGCAGTCTATGCGTGCGTGCGTCAGTGTGTGTGTGTGTGTGTGTGTGTGTGAGAGAGAGAGAGAGAGAGAGAGAGAGAGAGAGAGAGAGAGAGAGAGAGAGAGAGCGTGTGTGTGTGTGTGTGTGTGTGTTCAATGTTCAGCGGATTCCCCTTTCTTTTCCTTTACCTCGGCCCAGAAGATGAATATCATCACAACAATGTGGAAAGCCAATAACAATAAATTTCTCCTTAAAATTCGAGGAATTTCCTTTAAACAACCTTGCCTTTCTTTTGTGGGAATGAGTTCGTCAAAATATTATAGAAGTCTGGAGCGCCACCTAGCTGCAGAGTGTATCATTGTGGTATTTACCCGCACGTGCAATACAATATCCAGTGAATAAATGTTATAGGCCTAATGCTATTCTAGACCGTCTGTAGCCTGCTTTAAGTTAATATTTTGTTGAATGTGATTTATAAACGATGGAGGTAGCAGCATTCTCTGGCACTATGAGGAATTATATCAAATCTTTTCCATTGGAAAGAAGATTTTTACGTGGAGCTTGGGCTATGAATAATTAATCTTCTTTACAATTTGTTGCGTCATGTAGCCTGCCCTAATTGTTTGATAAATTATCTTAGTGGGAAAACAACACACCTCTCAAAACAGGAACTGGGCTTCGAAAAGCTTTAGCCAACAAATGGCCTTTCAGCACCAATTATAGTCATAATATTTCATTAAAGTACTGATTATGGTATTGAGATTCAGTAAAACTGTTGTTCGTGATGCAGAGTTATTGTGGGCCTGTCTCCCAATTACCGCCAGACAAAATGCCACCGGAGGAATATTACTATTTAGAACGCGAATAACGAAGATATTTAACTCACTGGGCCATTGAAGCTTTACATATTACATTATTTAATTATTATTTTGTAGTCAAAACATTAGAAATAAATATTTTGTTTAATTGTCTTAATTTGAGAGACAGACAGAGAGAGAGAGAGAGAGAGAGAGAGAGAGAGAGAGAGAGAGAGAGAGAGAGTGTGTGTGTGTGTGTGTGTGTGTCTGAAAAAGAAAGACTAGGCTATTCTTTTACTTACAAGAAACACATTTTTGTTTAGTTAAGTTGTTCTGAATTTTCTACAATAACAACAATATTTTCAACCTGACCAACAATTAAGAGACAATCTATTCATCGACTGTATAATTGTTGTTATCTAAAGAGACCTGTCAGCAAAGCAGAGTCTGCAAAATATCCTTGCATTAAGGTTCAGGAAACTTGTAGTCTAATTAAAAATTGACGTCTCTGAGTGAATAAAATGAAAACATCTAATTTTGTGTATTTATATAGCCTACTTATATATACTGTATACTACTTGTGTACCAATGCACAGATAAATATCAACACAATTTAACTCCATATAGGCCTAGGAGGCTACAACACAAAAATGAATAACTTTTAAGATAGGGCTTGGCAAGCTTTCGGCAGTCGGTATCTTATTGATCGAGGAGGACTGTATTTTCATAATAATGATAGGTCTCCGTTCTTCATATCGAGTTATTGTGTTCATGACTCACTGGCTTCATGTATTGTTGGTGTGGTGATAATTATGTACAGTTACATCTTAGTTATTAACATTTACCAATAATGTGTGAAGATTATTAGGTCTATATTTTAGTGGAAATCGCAGTGATTTTATGGTCATTAATCCTCATTTTTACATCCTGCCGGCAGAAAGATTTCGGACCGGGCGGAACGGCAAGTGTGTCAAGCGTCTTTTCAAGCCAAGTGAGTGAGAGGAGGCACGTTTCTTGGGGTTGGCAGAAGTACTTGCGGGGTTGGCAGAGTGCGAGCCTCCTCAAGACCCGCGCGTGGCCCGTCTCATTTTCTAATTTGACAGAAAAACACACCAAATGAAAGTCGACATCTCTCCTCAAATCGATCACCTCGGGTCACCTTACAAGGGTCAGATTTCGCCAAAAGCAAAGTGGTCTTTGTTTGGTAAGTTGTTATCCGTCACCGTCGGTATCCTACTAATCTATGTTATCCAGTATTCAGTGGAGTTTATACGGGCTATTCGAGGTTTATTATATGCCTACAGAGTATTTCTTTTCTATCTTTTTAAATTTCGTAACTGATCTAGAATTTTTATCCTTATAAACTCGTTTTTTCCTCTTTTAGGTGACTTAAATAGATCAATCCATGTTGTTTTTACCCCCACAAAAGTTTGTTTGACTTTGGGTGTATCAAATTTATTATTAAGAGAATACGAACGGCCAATGTGATCTCCATTGTGTGCGTTCAGCCCACTTTCCATGTATTAGGCCTACTTTTGAATAGGCAAAAGCGTTAATATTCAAAGGCTGCATCATAACCCTGTCTGAATTTAAATGCTCAGGGAAATTTAATAAGCAAAGCATCTCGTGAACATAAATTCCATCTAATTCTTATTATTCAGACTGTATTATGTGAGATGTCTACTATTATGACCTAGACAGAACCAAGCTGTGCAATATTAATCAAAGTTAAATGAAAACTGTGAAAATTTCATAGAATGCCAAGTACAAATTTCCCATTCTAAATACTAGATCAGCCTGCTTAACCTGCTTAAATGTGGAACACTTGATGTTTAGGGAATAACATAGTAAGAGGAGATTTCTAATTCTGCCATTATAATCTATGTTCATTGAGAGGCTGCGGAAATGAGTTTTGACTATAGTAATATATCAGACTTTTCTGGAAGCTTTTAATGAAAGCAATAGCACCTGTCTAATATCACTGACCAGGCTACATCCTCTTTAAATAAGATTTTGTCCGTAGAACTAATTATCTGAAATAGTTTTTGTCTTTTTGTTCTCTTTCTAATGCCAAATCATATCCTTATGGCTCAATTCCTATTAAAAGTATACAGTACATTACTACATAAAACCTCCTCATGAGTATATGATCTTGATATCCGAGACACTAGCATGCTTGTGCATTCATAGCATAGTACACCCTGTTAGGGGTTTTGACATACTGTAAGTGTCAACAGCCCACTGGCCTCTATGAGAGTAAATTCTGAGTGCTTGGTTTGAACGGTTCCTGTAACCCTCTCTCATTTGTCAATGATCAACCACCTAAAAGAGGTACATTGCAACAACTTGTGTCACAACTTGCCCACAAAAAGCCTCGAAGTTCACTGGCTGAAGTAAAATATTTTATATAAACTGCTGCCCCTGCATTGGTCTTGCTTTTTGTCTATAGTGTATTCCAAACTAAATTTGCACCCGAACCCATTCACATACTGTGGTCAAATTACATACACCTCTACATCACATAAATGCTATTAAAATGTAGGCTAATAAACTCTCAGTGTCTCAGAGAGCAATGGAAAGGCTATTGAGTTTAGAAACAGCCCATTGTGTTAGCTGCAGGTAATTGCGCTCTCATACATTTTTAAGAATTGTGTGTGAATATCCCAGCGAGGCTGAAATAGTCTAAGGGCTATGATTTAGAGTCCTTACTGTTCTTGCTCTCCCTGGGTAATTTCAGAGGCCATTGGCTTGTCCAAGCATCTCTGGAGTATGCTACAATGCACCTTTGGGGAGCAGGCTTCAATGTAGGTTTGTCGTTTCTTTTCTTTTCCTCTTTTTTTTTGTGTGATTGCAAGACGTGCTTTCTTTTTTATGTAAAGATATGACCAATTCCTTAAAAGATTCGCTTTGTATTGCTGATAATGATATGACCTTTAAAGAAAGACTGGATGTGTTAGAAAACCATCAAAAAAGTGATACGGTATAATACGATCCCACAAAGTCTTTGTCTGGTGTAATTAAAACCATATTCTCACAAGTGTCCTTTTATGGGAGATCATGCTCATCACACATGATTATGCAATATCTTTCCAGGTTGGATCAAAACGACCCATCTGTCCTGTGATCGATAAACTCAGTTTCCCATATTAGAGAAAAGGTTAGAGGTTCATGGCCTGTCTGTCTAAAAGCACTTGAATTTAAAAACAGTAAAAACAGCATTTAGATTTAAAAGAGGAAAGCCTTTGAGTCCCCTGGTGGTCTCAAGAGAAAATCTGTGCAGAATAATGTGGTCACAATTCTGGCCAGAGATGCCTGCTATCAACCACAGACACCCTGAGAGGAAGCGACCATATGCAAGAGCATACTGAAAGAGTCAACCGGTCTTGAAAACTTCAAAAAATCTGGCAGCCCTTGCTGCACTCAAACGTGTATATTCCAAAGCATACGCCTGACACATGTTTATTTTGAAACTACACTCTGTCACAAAGGACATCCTTTACAGCTTTCTTTAATAAGCACCACTTTAGAATATGCAGACAATTCACCCGTTGCAAGAGTTTGATTATTACCATTCCTACAGAGATTCTGTTTTAACATTCTAAACAG
>JAODXP020000015.1:29047938-29055438 GCA_027497455.2 Sardinella longiceps | reverse complement strand
TGTGTGTGTGTGTGTGTGTGTGTGTGTGTGTGTGTGTGTGTGTGTGTGTGTGTGTGTGTGTGTGTGTGTGTGTGTGTGTGTGTGTGTGTGTGTGTGTGTCACACGTTGGCTGCTGTTGGCGAGTGATTTTGTGTGTGTAGTTACACATATGAATGGGCTGCTGTAAATCAGAGCCGAGGGAGATTTAGGAAGCCCCCACCCTGTCACCCTTCTACCTCTTTCCCCATCAGTGCCAGAGAGGCATCTTGGGTGGGTGGGGGGATGGCCTAACACTCGGCTGTAAATTTCTGCCTGCCATGCTCGCCAATCAAAGGCAGTGTTGGGACTCTCGCTCTGTCTTTCTCACCCATGTTCTTTCTGTACTTTTCCAATTTTAAATTACTTTCTCTCTCACTCTTTCTTTTTCCTGCTGTGGATTGTGTTGTTGTCTTTAGATTTTTTGTTTCCCCTTCTCAAGTACAGTAGAATTTGATGCCCTTAATGTTTGTTTCTGTGTATGTGTGCGTCATTGTTGTTTGTGTGTTTTGTTGTGTTGTTTGAAGTCTCAGTGTAGGCCTGTGGATAATTGGCAAATTTAAAGCGTGACATACACACACACATAAATCCAGCTCTGGACAATCGTGTGTATCTGCTAACCACAATGCCGGCCGACAGTCGCATAAAGCTCCAAAGAAACCTCAGATAAAGACAGACGTCAGGCCGCATATCAACAGACCTCCACACCGCCGACAATCCAACATGGCAGTAAAGCAGCGACTCAAAGCAGCTTGGGTTACACAGTGGAGTATGCGGGGATGTTTTACAGCAGGTCTCCTGGCCGCCGCCACCGCCGCCGCCTCACAATATCGCCAGAGATTTAGGGCCGTTTCATCAAGCCCAGAGTACAGCGGAGGAGAGTTGGACACCGCAGGCGGGAAAACGTCTGGCCTTATTCACAAGCCAGAACAGCCCCCTCAGGATGGCCAACGCGTATCATTAAAACAGCACTTGCCGTAACAAAGCATAAATAGAGCTGTTAAAGGTAGTTATGCATACCCTGCATTAGCAGACCCTTGTAATATATGGTGCATGAATTCAATATTATGTAAGCTGAATTACTATTGCATGTTTGTGTAGAGCATGTCAACTAACTAAGCATAATGATTTCATAATTTTTTATAGAGGCTTACAATGTATTAAAATTTATATTAAAAAACATGCATATATATACAGTATATATATATATATATATATATATATATATATATATATATATATATATATATATAGTTTACTATTATTTTTTTTTTTTTTTCAGTGTTGATTTATGGAACAATTAACCTGAAATTCATAGAATGTCCATAATGTAGAGGGGGGGAAAACATCAGTACTAATTCTGCACTTTATAATAATATATTACATAAATGGTTATTAAATAGCATATTAACATCAGTAAGTAGTTATTTAACTGTTAATAGATAACAGTTAACAGTTACGTAACAGTAATTAACAGACATAGTAAGTTAGTAAGCTAACAGTTAGTTTATAGTTTGTTATGGCTAAATTAAAAATTGGTAAAACTTGATGGAATTTATTCATCTCATTGATTGAAACCACTAACTTTTCAATTAACATCTAACTGATGTTAATAATCTATTTAATAACCATTTATAGAGGACCCTTATTATAAAGAGTATTATAAAACGTGGATTCATCGACAAACAAAATAAATTAATTAATAGAAGCTGTTTCATAATAAAACCATTTCATGAAATCTACTGGATATCAATTCATAGTTATTGTTAAACTCTATAAAACAAGAAAAGAAAATCTGTTTACTGTAAGAGGAAAGCAATCTGGCAGTGTAGCTGCACCAGACGTGCAAAATGAGGTGTGCAATTTATAGGGCATATACGGCAACAACTTGCTGCCACTATAAACAATGGACCTGCTTACAGCAGACATGAAGCAGCTTGCATAGTTGGAAATATAGACTAGTTCTTTGGAACTGTTTTTACAGCCAGCGAACAGAACAATCTTCATTGTGCTCACACACACACACACACACACACACATACACGCACTCACACACACTCACACACACTCCTGATCAGACCTTGACCTGGGCTCTGTCTGCCCTGCCGCTCGCCAGTGCTTCATCACGGCAGCATCCTCTCCTGCCTCCTGTTTCTCTCATTCATTTTCACAAATCCATCTTGGTATTCTCCCCAACTAATACATTTTGTGAAAGTAATGCATTTAAGACTGGCGTCATTATTAACCCCCAGGCCAGGGTCCCCTTACATTAATGTATGTGCTGCATACGCATGCTGGCGATGGCCAATGGAGCTGTGGGAGCGAGAGCGGTGGCTCCACTATCTCCAGCGCGGCTAAGAGAGGGCATATATTGATCAGGTACAGCGTCGGGCAGTAAAGCGGTGTGCCTCCAGTTAATCCAATCTCGGGGCCACTTCATTTAGACGGTAAGTGTGCCCTGATTGCATTTTTGGGAGGGCATTAGATGCGGGTAATTTTGTTTTTTGACGTGTTGCCATCCCTCAGCCTTCTCCTGTGCTGGCCACCCCGCATTCAGCCCAATCTAATATACAAATGGAAAGACCCGTTACACAGGGATTATGGATAGGAGGGATTTTCGATGAGTGCTCCTTGATTTTTTTTTTTTTTTTAATCCTTTCACTCACTCCTACATAGATCTCTGGCGTGCTCACTTTTTCACCCAATACTGTCACTGGCATGGATCAATCAGCCATTATGAAATCAGCCAGTTGCTGTCAGTCCTTCAAGCATGTGGGCCAGGTACTGAGACGCCAGATATGTCAAAGGCAATGTAATGCCCTGTCACACAAATGCCATTCAATACACATGAAGTCATTGCGCTATTGGTTTTTATTACACACTGACTTTATTGAAGTTGCGTAAGTGCAGATAGATTTTTTTTCCTTGTTGTTTTTAAAAGTCACATGCCCTAGTTCACTAACGTCACAAACAATTCCAGCAAAGCCGAATCTCCAAAATGGACGAGCTGATTCAAAAACAACTCACCACATGTAGCTGCTGGATTGTTTGCTGCTGAAAGGCTTGGCGAATCTCAAGACGCACAAATATCTAACAAATGCTCTGTATAACTGAATTCCATCAAAATAACCCAAACAAACGACCATGTGATTGCGATGGAATGCTATGTAGATATGAAAAGCAAGCTGCTGTGGCAAATGCATGTTTACAAATGGTTCACTATGTCAAAATAAAAGCTTGGCATCTGATTTGTTCGCCAGGGTTTGGCCTTTTCACAGGTGTGCACCTCTGCTAGATGTCACACCTGGATGACATCATGTTTTCCACACAATCAAAAAAGCCCCAAAATTAATATTCCCCACACATGCCAGATATGCCTCTAAAATTACACAGCCATTTAGAGAACTAACAAACAGAGGCTATCCACTTCAACGTTGAGAGCACTTTTAGGAATTGTGTCATTCAGTAGTAAAAACCAAAGTTGTTCAAAAAATATTTATTTGTCCATAGGTAATAATACAGGTATATCATAAAACCTGTGTACATCACATCTAGGCATATTCATATCATCATAGAAATACACACACAAAAACACACACACACACACACGTATATTAACACACACATATACATGTACCACAGATACACACATGCAAATATACTGCCCACAAATATGCTGACACACAAATATAAACATTCATACATTTATACCCAGGGCCACAATCAAAATAATGCTCACATGCATGCTTGCACACACACACATACACACACACACACACACACACACACACACACACACACACACACACTTGGCATGCATTTCTCTAACTAAGGTTGCCAGCAACATTCAGCTAGTATCTGGCATCGATCTCTTCTTTCGTTTCTCATTTAAACCGATAAATCTCTTTCTCTCGTTCCATTTCTCTCTCACACGTTTTTCCATTTTTCTCTCTCTGGTTCTCTCCTCTTCCATCTTCAGTGCACTACAGCTCCTTCCATCTCTCTCTCTCTCTCTCTCTCTCTCTCTCTCTCCCTCTCTTTCTGTCTCGCTATTTATCTCTCTTTTCCTATCTCACTTTCCTACTTAACCTTACCACGTCTCTCTCTCTCTCTCTCTCTCTCTCTCTCTCTCTCTGGGTTTCTGTGACAGTGGCCTCCTCTGCTAATGAGGAGAAATGTGTGTGAGTTTGTATGTGTGCTTGTGTTTGTGTGAGTGTGTGTGTGTCTGAGTGTGCTTGTGTGCACATCTGTGCCTGTGTGTGTGTGAGGGAGAGCGCACATCCAAGTGTGTGTGTGTGTGTGTGTGTGTGTGTGTGTGTGTGTGTGTGTGTGTGTGTGTGTGCGTGTGTGCATTGGGGGCCCATTACAGATCTCATGTCCATAATGAGTAGTGGTGGCGGCAGCCAAGGCAGCTATACTCATTCTCTGTCTCCCGGACACACACACGCACAGACACACACAGGCATACACACACACACACACACACACACACACACACACACACACACACACACACACACACACACCCCTGGGGCCCCCTCTGCCTTCTGTTTCACCTCAGCTGTAGGGTTCAGTTGTAGGTCAGGGCCAGAACGCCACTTCCTCCCTCTCACAGACTCTCTCTCTTTGTCTCTCTCTCCCCCTCTACTCTCTCTCTCTTTCTTTTCTCTCTATCACTCATTGTCTCTCTCTCTCTTTATATCTCTCTCTCGCCATCTCTTGTGCGTTCTCTCTCTCCCTCCCTCTTTCTCCATCCAATCCTTCTCTCGCCCCCTCTCTCCCTCCCTCTCGTTTTCTTTTTTTTTTTTTTTCGTTGCCCATGGCACCCTCATTTTCATAGTCATTTTCCCATCCCACTCTGCCACTCTCTGTCCCTTCCATCACTCTATCGCTTTTTGCATTTTGAGGGAAGCAGACCAGTAAGTGCTGATCAGTTGGGTAAAGGTCACAGGCCAGGATAAAGAGAAACAAAAAAAAAAGAGAAAAAAATGTCCATGTTAAACGCATGAAACAACGACAACTTGAAGAAAAAGGGGAAGTTGTGTGTGTGGAGGGTGGGTGCAAAGGCTATGCGAGAGTGAAAAGGAATTATATGATAAGAAAAAATGAAAAGAGATTGTTAGTGAAAAGTGAGAAGTGAGAGGGGCAGAACAGAGAGTGGAAAAGGGAGGGAGAGAGAGAAAACAGGCAGACAATGAGAGATATAGAGGGAGAGAGGTGTTGGTGAAAACTGTGAAAGAGAAGCAAGATAAAGAGTGAGAGAAAAGATGAGAGATACGTTGCTGGAGACAGGGTCAGCATAACCTCCTCCTGATCCTACCAAGCACTATAAATCATATCCCACCCTAATGCCCCTGTGTTCAATATCACACACACACACACACACACACACACACACACACACACACACACACATACATACACACACACACACATACACATACACACAAAAATGCACACACACACACACACACACACACACACACACACACACACACACACACACACATACACATACATGCACACACACACACACACACAAAAATGCACACACACACACACACACACACACACACACACACACACACACACACACACACACACACAAATACACACACACACACACACAGTTTTCTCTCTCTTACTCTTGAACGCTCTCTCGCTTGCACACACACAACCCTTGACCTCTTTGTTGTACTTATTGAAGAAAAATAGTCTCCCTTTACTCTTTAGTGCTGAGGCTTTTTGATCCCTGTTTCACGGGCCTTCACAGCTCCTCTAAGGGCCTACAGTACATGGGAACACACGCACACTCTCACACACAAATCCTAAAACTCTCATAGCTCTTTGTAAGTACATGGGCAACATACAGTAATCAAAACCTTAACAGAGATTACTCCCAAAATACACCAAACAAGAGGCGCAACTGCAGTCTTCCTCTGAGCCCAACCGCCTCCTCAGTGGCAGCAGCAAATACCCGGTAGCCTCGGCCATCGTCTTAAATCAAGGCCACCATACATCCTACTTACTGGAACCCAAACAGCCATGAATTAGCCGTCATTAGTGTAAGTAGATCCCAACTCCCATAAGTTTGGGGAAGGCTCAGTTTACCCCTGCAGTGATGCTGTAACTGAAGCTCCCAGTCCTCCCTGTCTGTCTGGTGCTGTGGTATTACCCCAATGTGACAAGAGGCAGCTGGGGTGTAAGTGAATGTCACCATGACTGATGCATAGCTCACTAACATGCATAAACACTAGACACACACACACAGACACACATACACACACACACACACACACACACACACACACACACACACACACACACACACACACACACACACACATACACACACACACACACACACACACACACACACACACACACACACACACACACACACAGACACACACACACACACACACACACACACACACACAACACACACACACAGATGTTTAAGTAGATATTGTAGAAATCCATACACTCTCTCAAACACTTACATACACACAAAAGCACGCTGGTTATCCTATGACATTTCTGAATTCATCCCCTCTCTGTTTATTGTCCACCAGAACCCATCTAATATCAACACTAAGGGGCATCATAGTCCTCTACTTGCTGAGTGTGTGTGTGTGTGTGTGTGTGTGTGTGTGTGTGTGTGTGTGTGTGTGTGTGTGTGTGTCACACACACAGTGTGTCTTTGTTGGTGGTTAGTGTGTGCAAGTGATATGATAATGAACAACAGTCAAATCTAAATCTAATTTGAATTGACTGCATTTCCCTTTGTGGGCTCTTGGACAGGGGATACACCCTGCCACACACCTTCAGGGTTTCCTTACACTCAACAACAATCACACACACACACACACACACACACACACACACACACACACACACACACACACACACACACACACACACAGAGAGAGAGAGAGAGAGAGAGAGAGAGAGAGAGAGAGAGAGAGAGAGAGAGAGAGAGAGAGAGAGAGGTAAAAAATTAGGAGAACTAAGACAAGGACAGAGAGTGATTTCTCAAGCAAAAAAAGAAGCTTCTATTCTTCCGTGGAGTTGAAAGTAAAAGTTTATAAACCGAATTAAACAAAATATGGTGACACGTTTGACGGGTAATGTACAGCAGTCGCCATAAACTGCTCACAAAGCATTCATGGCTGTTTCATAACATATAACTTAACATTCATGCCTGACAAAAAAGGCACTGGTGGATTAAATACTTTCATATCGATAAGTTAGCACCGTTCTGTCTTCAACATTTATGAAGGGTTGCGTATGAATCTTCAGTCATGCCTTATGAAACAGTCATGAAAGCCTTGTGAGCAATTTATGACAGCTGCTTTTAATGTACGTACAGTATGTCAAGTAAAGTATTACCCAAAATACTTTTGCTCTTTGTAGTGTATGCCAGCGTGTGTGTGTGTGTGTGTGTGTGTGTGTGTGTGTGTGTGTGTGTGTGTGTGTGTGTGT
>JAODXP020000015.1:29025438-29037938 GCA_027497455.2 Sardinella longiceps | reverse complement strand
CAGTCCTCCCTTCAGCCCGCCTCTACGGTCCACCCCCCAGCGGATTCCGCATCTACATGTGTATGAACCACACTGATTAATTTGAATCAATCGGTCATCACAATAAATCCTGGGTGTCAGCGAGAGAGCTGCCTGCCAGGTGAAGGCTCGGACATGCCGGGGCATAAACGGGATCGCCTCACGGTTGGGTGTGAGGAGGACACAGGGCACACTGACTGATCTGTTTATTGATCTCCTCGGTGTGGCATGCTGCGGCCACTTGTGCATGGAAACCAAGATCCATTGTTTGTTTATTACCAAGCTGTGAAAAAGAGAGAGACTGAAAAAGAGAGAGAGAGAGAGAGAGAGAGAGAGAGAGAGAGAGAGAGAGAGATGACGAGATGGGTTGAAAAAGATCGTAGAGGAAGGAAGAGGAAATAAGAATGAAAAAGAGCGAGAGGATGGATAAGAATGAGGAGAGAGAGAGAGAGAGACAGAGACAGAGAGAGAGCGAGAGAGAGAAATACAAGAGGAGCCGCTCTCCAAAAAAAGAAACAATGAGTGAAACAACGGAAGAGTCTGGAAAAGACAGTAGACCCACTGAATAGAAATCCTGCGAGCGAAAAAAAAGGGTTATGTGGGTGCATGGAGAGAGAAGGGGGAGATAGCATATGTAGTGAGAGGAAGACAGAAGATAAGCTGAGCCCGAGAGACAGACAGAGATAGACAGAGGGAAGGGAAAAGACAGATAAGGAGAGGTTATGACAGCGGCTTATTCAGCAAGTGTGTGTCTTTATGCACTCAGAGGCTTGTGAGTGGCTGGCTGATAACCCCGGTCAGCAAAGAGACCTCCTGCCTCCTCACTCTCACCCACACTGACCCACAATCCCCTCTCAGCACAAACACACATCGCTTCCTGGGGCACACACACCCACGCACACATGTGCACAAAATCACACACACAACTCTGAGCACACACACACACAGGCACATACACAAACACAAACTCATAAACACATACACACCCCATTATCACAATGCCAGTCTGACACGGGAGGCTCAGTTCAAATGAGGTGCGAGGGCTCTGCCATCCTACGGTTTCTCACTGTCGAATGGGAGACGACTCATCCAGAGGAATGTGCATTAGATACCCTGTGCACAATACGCACACACGACATAACCAGGCAGACTCTCATTAGGTATTTCACAGGAACAATCACAGATGCTCGCAATCTTAAATCACACCGCATTTACACAGAGAAATTTCAGCGGGTTGTATTTTCAGTTGATAGTCCTGCAGGCTTCCGATCTCCCCCTTCATTGCCTGTCATCCACTGACAATAAAAAGGCAGTAGCCGCGGTGAGCATGTGATTGACAGATGATTGAAGGGCCTTGTCACCACTCGAGGTCTGAAAACGGGGCCTACAACCGAGAGCATATCGCCGCTGTGCGGCCGGTTGATCCATTCAGCTCCTGTCATGGCAGCTCAGGGGACAGTCTGGCTCCAGAGCAGCATTACTGCCAGCGGGAGATTGATTGACAGCTCCAGACCTCTCTCAAGAGGTGTGGTCAAGATTTAAGTATGCAGAAGAGGAAGAGGTGGGGAAGGCGGACGAGAAGGAGAGGGAGGGAAAGAGGGAGGAGAGAAGAGAAAATCAAGGAGGGGGGAGGGGAGGGAGGCTTTTCGAAGTGCAGACAAGTCAAATCTGAGCTTGTACTGCGCCCTAGTGGTTGAAAAGAAGAAAGCAGCACTGATCTTTTTGTTTCTTTCCTTTTTTCTCCTTGGAATGTCCACCTCTTGGTCATAAATTCCAGAAGAATCTATCTGTCTGGGGTGACATCAGCAGCTTTTTGGATGCTCTCTCAAGACTATTGATTAGTCATTGATCCGCAGGAAGACGACATGGAGTAACCAGGCAAAGAGTCTCTCCACTGGTGATTGTGGCCTTAGTGCTTTTTATTACCTTTCAAAGGGAATTTATAGATCAGGGCAGCACATACACACACACACAGAAACGGGAAGGTGCAACAGTTGAACATGCACGAGGCAGTTTTCAATAAATAATGATGGGAATAAAGTAAGACATTCGCCACACTTAACATGCTTGAGCATCAAACAGTGTCTGCTATGGTGTAAGTGGTGGTAAATGACCACAGGATCCCAACACACACAAATTCATATGCAACCTGAGTGTAAGTGTACACGCACATGTTCTAATGGCTATGAATTCATTCACACCGGCACACAAACACACACACACACACGCACACGCACACACACACACACACACACACACAGTATCATTACTGATATAGTCCTAATGGATCACAAGGCTTGAGATTTATGAAAAAGGTGAGTCTCATTCTAATACTTCAAAAGAGATACAGGCAGCAAATTCTTCCCCAGAAACTTTGTCTTCCATCACTTTATATGCAGGCGGCTGCCTTTATGTTCCATCAGTCGTTGAGGACATCCATACATAGCTGTTATCAATTCCTACAAAAAAAGATGACTAAGGATTTGGGACACAATTCTCCTTGAATTAATGGTTTCATTAATCATCATTATGTCTTAAGGTGAGATTGCCTTTCCAGCTGTCTCTCTTTCTCTCTCCCTTTGGTTATTTATGTATTTCGTGGTTCAGGCCCTAATTGCAAATTTGGCTGTGTGGGTTATCTTTTACTCCTTTTTTCAGCTGCAATGCTCGCTTTCTTCAAACTTGTTGGTGAGCTGCCTGTCACCTTACTTGTATCTTACAAAATACTATACACGAGAAAGACAGAGTTGGTTCACATTTTTTATGTATTTGCATTGCTGTAGTTATGTTACAAAAGGACTGTTCTCATTCAGGCCTTGTTAACCTTTACCTACCTACTTACTTATGCCATGAGGAACGAGTGCATTTTGCCAATGGCTGGAATCAGAGTTATCAGCAAACCAACCTGTGCCTGTTCTTCCCCGCAGGCTAGGTGCAAGCGTACCCAAGTGGTAAAACCAACACACCTGACAGGCTGGTTAAACAGTGCCCAATCACTGTTTTATCTCGGCTGATCTGAACTCGTTGAACCCCGTAGCAGTCCCCCCTGTGAGCGTGACTCACTCAAGTGATTTCATTAAGGGCCCCTAATAGAGGCCTGCGAATCTCTCTCACACCAGCACTTTGTTTGTTTGCAATTATACAGGATTATAATACAGTTCTAAGACAAACAACGTGAAATATATCATATTATATAAAAAATATATATTATATCTATAATATATCATATTTTTAAAAAATCTTTCTTTCTTTATTTTTATTTCTATTTTACCAGACTATCTAAATCTCATTTACTTGGTTTCATGAAACAGATGCACAAATACGCAACTCACTTTACTGTTTCCTAAACATATTTCACTTCTGATGACACAAGTGCCTTCATAATGTAGGACCCCATAAAGCTAATGGTAACTGCACTTTGCTGTACAAGTAAAATAAGACTACTACAAACAGTCAATACAACAAGCTATCAAAGTTCATGGCTAAGTCACAGCCTCTCCCACATCTACATCATCTCGATAATGACCCATTCCATTATGGTCCTCCTCAGCAGGAAGTACAAGACAGGTGGCTATATTGTAGGTAGGTAGTACTAAATGTGGACACCAGGTGGCGCTGTCACATGAAGGCTCCAGGTTACCTTTGTCTATCAGACTCCTCTGCTGAAATACAACTGAGGAGTATGATTGGTTGTAGAGTGAATCTAGACTGGTTGGTTACATAAACATTATCTTAGTGTAGGCTCATTTAAATTATCCACAGCTTCCCACAAGTGATGTCCCACACAATGACTGTACAGTGACCGACAGAATAATTCTGTGTAACATTAACAGACGTTTTGTGCTGAAATTCCAAACAGAATTTGTGCTAAACAAAATGGAATAACCTACAACCTCAAAGACTGAATCAATCAAAGCTCTGTTGGAACGACTGTCTGACTGATGTGTTTACAGGTTAGGCCTTCATCAGCACATTGAGCATTTACACTTCCAGTGGGGAGGATTC
The DNA here is from genome assembly GCA_027497455.2 of Sardinella longiceps. Classification (NCBI taxonomy): domain Eukaryota; kingdom Metazoa; phylum Chordata; class Actinopteri; order Clupeiformes; family Clupeidae; genus Sardinella; species Sardinella longiceps. The sequence continues at coordinate 29,033,915 of JAODXP020000015.1, read as the reverse complement.
TATCAGGCTTCACCCTCACTGCAGTGAAGGGAGGGAGGCAAAAAAAAAAAGATGAATGTATTGTTTACTTGTCTTCTGTTCGATTGAGCCATTTGTTATGGACATCATTACCAGTCATTGGTTATATATGCGATGGGAGGTGAGGGGAGTAGGTTGGTGGAGCTGCCTTTATGATGATTACACAGGCCAGGAGTTTGTCCTTTTAGCCTCCCGTTGGCCAGGTTCCGTAAAAGGTGATATTACATTACGCACCGGTGACCTGGCCACTGACCTGGGTCATCAGATCACAGGGCAGCTGGAGAGAGGCAAACGGCTGAACAGGTGCAATGCAGAGAGCAGGAGGGATGCTCTTACAACAGAGAAGATCAGAGCCCAGATGAAAAGGCTTTTGAGTTCACACTCCTTTGAGTGTGAAAGTTCTAAATTAGTTTCGGCTATATAGCATCACAGACACACACGCATGCGTGCACACACACAGGCACACACGGAGAGAATCCCACACACTGATTGCACATAGACACTCCCATTCATCACATATACAAACACAAACATATAAATACACACACGTAAACACACAATCATAAACAAACACAAACATGCGTAGTCAGATGTAGACAGACAGGCACAGCAAACCACAATCTGATCTAATTCTCTGGTCACATTTCCAAGAAATCCCCCGTCAACTCCACTCACATCTTACACACACACACACACACACACACACACACACACACACACACACACACACACACACACACACACACACATAAATGAAATCCCGGAGAAAAGAGAGAGAGAGAGAGAGAGAGAGAGAGAGAGAGAGAGAGAGAGAGAGAGAAAGAGAGAGAGAGAGGTAGGCACAGAGAGCAAGAATACAAGAAGAAGCAAGGCATTAGGCCCAAAAGCGCAGGTGATCTATGGACGGGGCTAATATTTAGATAAACCCAGGTGTTAATATTTACCCTGGCTGACTCCTGCTGAGCCTCCCCTTCAAACGGGCCGAGGGGCCCCCTGTGGAAAGAGCCCGAGAGCAGTGCTCCCGCCGGGGGCCTTTGATGGGGAGCCCACGTATTTGTACAGCACTAAACCCCCCCTGTCCCGCCCCAACATCCATCAGCAGAGACTTTGGGGTTCCTCTTATCGTCCGGGGCCGAGGAGGAAAGGGAGTAGAGGGGGATAATGGGACGGGGCCGTGAGGGGCGCTGCCCTCGAGAGCGGACGCCAGGGGCTTAGAGACGGACGGGAGAGGGGGGGATATGGAGGGGTGGGGAAGAGGGATGGGGATGGTCACTGGAATGGAGAAAAAAAAGAGAGGAAAAAAAGATGGAGAGATCAAGAGAGGAATGAAGTCTAGGGGAGCGAGTAGAGACAGATGATAAGGGGATGGGGTTAGAGAGAGGAGAAGAAAGGAGAGATGAGGAGAAGTTGAAGAGAGGGATGAAGGTTAACTGGAGGATAAATGGACTGATGAGGAGAAGAGCCGGGGTTAAGAGAGGACAAACGGAGAGATGGATGGAGAGAGTAGCAGTGATATGAAGAGAGAGCGGGGTTAAAAGGGAGGAGAAATGGAGAGAGACATAAGGATTAAGGAAGGAGAGATGAACAGATGAGGAAAGGCAGGAGGTGTAGAGGAGTGAAGGGGCACCGGGGCCAGGAAGGAGGAGGTTTTCATCAGGGGTATTTTCAGTTTCTCAGAGAGCACCTGGGAGTCTGAGGCAGCTCTGAACCACGTGTGTTCCTCAGGCCAAACAAATGGGGGCCAGATTGGAACCAGACTGGAACCGGATCAAAACCAGATCAGGGCCGGATTAGAGTCCTGGGGGTTCAGGGGAGGGAACATGATGATGGCACCCAACCCACGGCTTGCGTTCATTGGACAGCGTCTGATGTGGAGTTGAGAGCTGGGAGACAAGGAAGCAGGTGAAGATGACCAGAGCAATGCTGCTTTATGACACTATGCCCTTCTTTCTATTAGCCCAAAGAATGTGATGAGGGATGATTAGTGAGCTGATGTATGGTTCAAGAGATTTGGTGATCTGCTATCTGGCATGTCAGGCATGAAGGCCCAGAACAGACGTGAGAGGAAGTTTGCCCAGAGAATCTACTGATTTCTATGCTGTCTACATATCCTATTTGTATCTCTCTCTCTCTCTCTCTCTCTCTCTCTCTCTCTCTCTCTCTCTCTCTCTCTCTCTCTACACACACACACACACACACACACACACACACACAGACAACAAACATCACAAACCATAAACATCCACACACAAACACACATACACAGCATGCACACACATTACAAACCACAAACATCCATGCACTCACTGACTTTGAATCCATCCGCATATATACTGTACCAATACCTTAACACAAAAAAAGAATAACACAACTCGCACAGATACATGTTGTGGACACATCCTGAAACACACACAGACACACACGTGTACATATGCACGCGCACACACACACACACACACACACACACACGCACACACACACACACACACACACACACACACACACACACACACACACACACACACACACACACACAGACACACTCACACAAATACACACACACACACACACAAACACACACACACACACACACACATATACACAGAGCCTGAGGCGAAGGGGAAAACATTCATATTTATACCTCTCATTTCTGCAGCAGTCCCCTGCAGCAGGAGCAGCAGCAGCAGCGCGGCAGCCAGGGCTCACACCGGCCTGATGAGCGCCATAAAACTCACACGCCATAAAAATTGATTTGAGGAGAAAGAGAGAGGAAATGGAGACACACTCGAAAATAATTATACACATGAACGCTTAAATGCCACCGCTGCGTCACCACCGCCAGAGTTTACGGCCGACATCTCTCCGCGACACGACACCAGAGAGCAAGGCAAGCGCACGGAAAAACGAAGAGGGGGAAAAAAAATGAGAAAACCCTCCGGTGAAGTACACAAACACAGAGATATAAATTTATTTATCCAGATGAATTTTAATTGAGATGGACCTTTTTTTTACTTCAGTTATTATTATCACTCTCCTCAAGCAATATGTTTCAGTTAGTCCTTGCATGCAGTGTGTTCAGACATGCTGTGTATGGTGTGTGTGTGTGTGTGTGTGTGTGTGTGTGTGTGTGTGTGTGTGTGTGTGTGTGACAATCACATGGTGCTGTCAAAAGAGTGTTTGATGGCTATATCTACAGGGCAGGGCAAACGTGTGTAATCACACACACTCAATAAACTCAATGCAACCTATAATGAGCAAACAGCAGTATTTCAGAGGCTAGGTGCTGAGGGCAACCGGAGAAATGAACCTGCCAAATAAGAGATGGATTTGTAAGAAAAGACAGATAGAGAGTCAGAGAGGATGAAAAGAGAGCAAAAACACAGACAGCTTTAAGAGACAGAGAGAATGACAGACATGGAGAGAGTCAGACACAACACTTCAAAGGGCTGAAAGAGAGACAGATGTCAAAGAGAACGAGAAAATAAAGGGAAAGAATAAAGTAAAGAGAAAGTGGGTGAGAGAGAGGAGGAAAGACCCACAGAGAGACAGACATTGACATAAACAGTCGAGCTGTTTCGTCTTAAATGGCTCACAGCAAAGAGCGATACCATATCACCGCTCAGCCATACATCTCTGTTCAGAGAGGCCATTATTGACCTCCCAATTACTTCTGGCTGCACGGCTTAAAGCTTCAAAGGCACTTGTAATTAAGGCTGATGTAATTGAGCCCCTGACGAGGAAGACAGTTCAGTAATGAATCCTATCAGTGAGAACACTCAATGACTACACACGCTAATAAAAAAAAAAGAGATCTTGGTCTTGTTTCAATAGGATCACCCTTTTTAGTCTGAACAAACTCTTAAAAAGGTCATCAAGGAGGAATTTTAATTTCTTTCGTTTTTCATAGAATCCACAATATAAGCATGAGGTCTGTCTTATCATCTATGGGCGGTATTTTCCCAGTAGCCGCCTACTGGCTCCGCTCATTTCATTTTGTTCCTCCAGATAGTCAGGGATAGTGTAATTCAGTTTCGTTTTCGTTTTTGCAGACAGAGCGAGAAACTGAAGCCACGATATTGTGCCTGGACATCACTAACCTTGAGTTAAGATAACAAAACATTTTTGTATGCATTTTAATTAACTGTAACAAAATGTTTCAAAACATTGCATAGCGCATAGCGCCCTCTAGAGAGGAAATCATTGCCAATGTTTCAGACCAAAAGTCAAAAATAGTGCTTAGCTCCATTCATTTCAGTACTTTCTGCACTAAGCACTTTTTTTTGGACTTGAGCAACTGGGAGAGCAGCGCCCTATCAGTATCTGTATCATGTCTTCATCATCTCTCTAGTCCCATGTGTCTCTATATACTGGAATCCCTGTTTGCAGACGACTTCACTGCAGGTTCATTCTATGCAGATGCACCATGAGGGGGAGTAAAGTTCCAAGGGCCCTGCAATGACACCAAGCCCTCATAGAACTTAACGACCAACACTGAGTCTGCAATCCGTGCCACTGTTATATTCTTTCATAGGGCCCAAGATATCTTGCAGCGCCCCTGCTTGGGTTGACTAACATGCGTTCCATCCTCCTGAGTATTTGTGTATGTTCTTGTAATAAACCATATGGCTTATATAGTGTAAGCATGCATGTTTTTTTGTAATGTATACACATATTCTTCTGAGAGCTGAGTAGCGGAAAGCGCGTCTTTTGCTGTTGTTCACATTCCCTTGGCTTAAACAAATCATGTTTAAGACCTCAGATAGATGAAGTGCATAACTGAGCACAGCTGAAAAATATTATTCAGCCTTTTTTTTCTTTTTGTGGGGTCCAAGTCACATCAGCCCAATCAAACAATAACAAAAAGCAATTTATCCAAGCTGTCCCTAGAATGTTAACAAGATTTTCATGAAAATCATTTCAAATTGGCAGTGCTGCAACATACCACATTCAGCTGAAACCAAACATAATTTGCTCTGTCTGTCTGTGTTTGACTTTTTCTCTCTGTGGTCCCATGCTCTTAGCCTCACCTCGCTGTGTATCCCAAGTGACATCCCATAATCAACTCTGACCTTTGACAGCTATGAGACCTCAGCCAGGGTTCATGTACGCCAGGATTCACCCTTGGGTTCAGCTCACATCCACACACCAATGCAGATTAATTAGCCAAGACACGCATGTACCAACACACAAAAACACTCACATAAACACACACACACATGCACACACACACACACACACATACACGCACAGACACACACACACACACACACACACACACACACAGGTCCATTTAGTTTAGCTGAGCCTGTCATGCATTCAATTGCGTAGACTAACAAGTCTACAGATAAGTGGACAGATAGAGATCTACCCACATGGAAAAACACAGGATGGTGCCTTTGCTTATTTTCTTTTATTGATGTCTTTTCCCTCTTCTCTTCTCTTCCGCAATTCATTAACACAAGCACATGCGTGCCCATTCACCCACATTTACATATACACAAGATTTAAATGTGTCTATAACACCAACAAACTTGGGTTCAAATGAGCGTGGATTGGGTGAGCAAACACACAAAAACAAAAACAAACCTAAATTGCCCAAACTCACAAGCATATGGACAGCCACAGTAGTTTTCTAAGCTGTGCTACGAATTCTATGTGCAGTGGAAAGCATGTGTTTTGTGGTCTTTTACGTTGCCTCAGCTTAGACAAATCCCATCCTAGAGATGGTGCTTCGGCGCCACCCTTTCATTTGCTTGTTTTGCCAGAGGATCTTTTAATTATTCCTTCAGTGTTTATATGGGGTTGTTTCCTCTTGGGTGTGTCCGAGCATTCAAGATCATTCTGCTTTTATCTGTAATTGCTTGTCCCCAAGATTTATGCATTTTCATCACGGGCAGTCATTGCCACGAGTGCATGGGAGGGTATCAACACATCAAACTAAATTCCCAAGTCTCCCATTGCTAGTGATTGTTTTCATATGAAATCGAGCTGTTCGTTTGTGTGATGGAAAAAGTTACAAACATAAAAAACATACAAACATTTTTTTTTTTTTAAACCTGTGCCCCTCCCCGACTCCTCTCTCTATCCTTGTTGTTTCTGTTGTAGACGCATACATAGTTCTACTCCAGGTTCTCTAACTCTGCTCAGGTCTCCTATGAACGGACCAAACAAATACACCAAACACACCACACCCAGGAGCTCCCTGGGTGATTTAGTGCCAGATGGCAACAGATGAGTCAACCACCACCTGAACACCTTCCCACATACAGTACATAGACTGCACAGACAAACACACACTCTTACGCACATCAAGATCTACACACAAATATCCAGAGCTACAGTATGGATTTGTTCCACTGCACCCCTAAAACATAATGAACTAGAAAAGCGCTCAGAGAGCGCTGACCTCCGCCAAGGCAATGTGGTCACAGACACAATATAAATTACAGATCATGTTCTGGATCACCGATCGCCACCAAAATCGAATCAGTTCTTGCTTGTCCCAATATACACATTGTCAGAAAATTTCATTCAAATCCGTGCAGTACTTTTCGAGTTATCCTGCTGACAAACAGACAAACAAACAGACAAACCAACGCGACCGAAAACATAACCTCCTTGGAGGAGGTAATAATAATAACAATAAATGCACATCTTCGGTTGGCCTCTACAGGTGAAGATGAGAGACAACCGTGAAGTAAGAGTGAGGAGTGTAAGTCTCGGGGGTCAGGAGGGCCAAAGAGTGGAACGTTATTATGGTGAAGATGGACGGATTGACTGACTGGGCAAGAGACAGAATAACAAAGTGACAGACAGAGACAGAGAACATACAAAGTTGGAGTCAGTAGTAGAATGGGAAGGGTAGAGTGAGATAAAGGTGTGTGTGTGCGTGTGTGTGTGTGTGCACGTGCGTCTGTGACTGTGTGTGTGTTAGAGAGAGAGGTGAGGAAAGAGAGTAACGTGTTAACGGATACCATAAACACAGGACAAATGAGACAGACATCGAATGGCTGAAAGACGTGTTAATGGATGAACGTTCAGTTTGCCTTGTGAAAAGATCCTGCCAACCACGGCAGCTCAAAGAGCTGGATGACCTGCGCTGAGAGATGAGAGGGAGAGGCGGAACGAGGGATTAGAGAGAAAGGGGACAGAGGAAAGGTCAGTTTCCTTTAACCATTTTCCTCTAACCACTTAGGTAACCTTACCACAGCTTTCCTCTTTTTGCTCTGGTGTTTTTAGCTCATGAGCACCTGTTTGTGGTAACATCAAAGAGGGAAAAGAGAGAAAAAGAGAGGATGAGACATGATGACACAGTGGGAGAAGCAGAAAAGGAAGGAGGGGTGAAGTACAGGAAGGATGCTAGAAAGAGATAAAAACAGAAAAAAGGAGTATACACATGTACACATATTTCTATTACACTGTATAGAGAGAGAAGGATAGAGAGAGGGGGAGAGGTAGAGAGATCCACTTCATTCCACCACCTGTTAGAGAGGCCATATATCCGTCCTAGCCTGACCAGCCCCTCCTATATTTATCCACATTCACACCCAGTTTGTTTTTCACTCATCAATCTCTTTGCCACTCACCCCATCATCACACTCCAATCCTTTATCGTTCACCCACTGCCCCTCATCACTGCGACCCTCGTTCATTTCTGCGATTTACACACCCACTCTTTCGTCCCTCACATCATCCCCGTTTTAGCCGTTCTCCATCAAGCATCGTTGGATGGCCTCAAAAACCTGGCTTTGCCTCTTCCCCCTCCAAGAGATTTATCCCTGCCTCCACAAATCTGCCCATTCCTTCAGAGATTTATCCCCGCTCTCTGTTTATCTTCCAGTCCACCACCTCCTCCATCACCTGTTCACCTGCAGCCTCTCTCTCCCCCCCAACACCCCCCCCCCCTCTCTCTAGAACTGGGGTTTTGTCTGAGAGCAGTTCAAAGCAAGGCATTTATGGACTAATATGGAAGGGCAAATGGGAGAGAGGGAGAAGAAAAAATGGTGTATGAGTACTGTGTTTGAGTGTGTGTGTGTGTGTGTGTGTGTGTGTGTGTGTGTGTGTGTGTGTGTGTGTGTGTGTGTGTGTGTGTGTGTGTGTGTGTTAATTCATCTGCCTCGTCTTTCACTGTAGACTTTAGAGGTTCTGTTTGAGTCTCCAAAGGTGAGTGTGTGACCAGTAAGGGTGAGGGGAAGATCTACGTGTTTTGCGAAGTGGCATACCATGAGCCTTCCACTTATTACTAACCACTTTCTACCTACTAACTGGCAGTGAGAGGGCAGATTAGAAAGGTTTCATTTGGGAGAAACAGTGTGTGTGTGTGTGTGTGTGTGTGTGTGTGTGTGTGTGTGTGTGTGTGTGTGTGTTGGGGGGGGGGGTCTGTTTGGGTCTTGGATTGATATGCAGGTCATTGCCGTTGACACAGGGCTTACTACTGAAGTATATCTAATCAGAGGGCA
>JAODXP020000015.1:29010438-29022938 GCA_027497455.2 Sardinella longiceps | reverse complement strand
GTGTGTGTGTTTCACTCCACCCCTCCTACTCTCCATGGGTGGCCTCTGACGCCAGCCCTAGCTAACACCCTAAGGAGCCCAGTGGCCCCCTGTCTGCATGGCTGCCGCACCAGTCAACACCTGCACTGTTTGCTCACCTGCATGCCACAAGGAAAAGAGAGGAAGGATACCTCTCTCTCTCTCTCTCTCTCTCTCTCTCTCTCTCTCTCTCTCTCTCTCTCTCTCTCTCTCTCTCTTACTCTCTTACCCACACTTCTCTGCCCATTTCTCTTTTTTTGTCTTTCTCTCAGCCATTCACTGAGTGTCCTCAGTATTGTGCTGTCTCCTTCTGTCTTTTCTTGGAGTCTCTCTGCCACTCTCTGTCTGTGGCTTGTTTACATGTTTTGACTGATCAGACTGTGATTTCAACACGCCAAAGAACTCTAGGCTTGCAGAGGGTGGAGTCTCTTCAGAGAAAATAATTACAGTTCACAATGCATCAGATGGATATTTTACTCTCAACAATTTTATTGCTACATCAACTAATATTGTCGAGATTATTTTACATGATTGACTAATGCATAAACACATCTTACAACTGCATTCTTTTCTAATTCTTAGCTGTACTGCTGTTTCAAAGAGAACTCATTTCATATTCCAGTATACTAATTTCTAATCTCCAGCATTTCCCTGATTGTATGCATTGGTTTGTACAGTTATGATGTTAAATCTATTTGTGGGTTTAGCTCTGTTATGTTTTTTTGTTTGTTTGTTTTTGTTTTTTAAGTAGCAAACTGTAGGTAAAGAACTTTAATCTAGCAGAATGCAGAATTACAAGGAAAACAGGATGCAAAATTACAATTCAATTAAACAGCAATAGAAACAATGATAGAAAATGTAAGAGAAAGCCCTTTTTATAGCTCTGGCTACAACCAATCAGAGCAACGAACAAGCCGATTACACAACCGCTGCTCCTTGGCTAAGCCAACCCCACAACAACTCTCACAACACGGTCACAAACCACTGATGGGTGACCAATCGCAAGTCTTTATGGCTTATCACAAGACATACTGGCTGTGCAAAACCATTTGTAGCCCCCAGAGTTCATCTAGACATCTATTCAGTTCCAAATTCCATTCCAATGAACTGAATGGAGACCAATTTTAAAATTGCTTAATTTTGCAAAGCCCTGTTATAAAAATATGCAACAACGTGTATAGAGACACTCTATGCACTATGCAGGAGCATGCTTTTAGTATGTTCTTTGATCTAATTATCAACTATTTTAACTCTAAAATTATATTTTGAACCCAGGGTTGTTTAACATCTGTAGGAGACCCAAAATTCAAGCCAGACCTTTTTCAACTCAGCAACAGACTGGAATCTTAATAGAACTTAACGTGTGGGACTAACTCACATAACAAATGATCTAATTCCTCTCTGTAATTAATCAGTCCTAATTCTACTTTATTTTGGTATGTTGGTTATTAATTGCCATTATTACAAATTGGTGCATTTTGGTAATGAAAAATACACTCTGCTGGATCATAGACCAGTGCCTTCAAAGCAAATGTTTCCCCCTACAAGACATTTATCATTTGACGCTATTGGCGATATCGCAGAAAGAGATCAGTGCCAGATATATTCGGCGTGTTGTGTGCAAGGATAAACAGGACTGAATGTGATTCATTTGAACCTGATTTAACAGATGTCCTTGTGCACACACCATTTTTCAAAACTTGTTATGGATCTGGTTACAAAATACAATAATACTAAGGGCCATTAGTCCTTTCAGCGAAGCCTAATTGGCTTGCAAACAAAGAAGGGCTGTAAATATGTCAGCAATGTGTCTGACACTTTTCCATTAAACAGGCAAGTCAAGGAATGGTTTTCACCCAGGCTGCAAGCATGCCTTTAGCTGAATGTTTATCTGGGGTCTTTAAATGGAGACATGAGCAGAACAAATAGGATTCTGGTGCATGTGAGAGGTTTTAAACATTAAGAGTTATAAAAGACATCCAAAGGAGTACAGTAGCTGATTTTCACAAAGATTTCTGTGATTGGTGACAGGACATTGCCGGATTAGAGCCGAATTTAAAAAGAATACCTCTTACGGGTTGTTCAGAGTAGTGGGCTGTTCTTAGGAGTCTCCCCCTAGCTCTGAGTGATACATCTTTGGCTCTCTCTTCCTTCCCTGTCTCTAATTTCTCTATCCTGTGCCTCTCACACAGCAGGCGTGTTTGTTTGTTTGTTTGTTTGTTTTTTGTTGAGCTCAGTTTCTTTACACCCTGTCATTTGTTTGTCTCAAAATCTCTCCACAACCTTCTTTCATATCCTCTATTCTCTTATCCCCACCCATCTCTCTCTCTCTCTCTCTCTCTCTCTCTCTCTCTCTCTCTCTCTGTCTCTCTGTCTGTCTGTCTCTCTCTCTCTCTCTCCTCCCACCTCTTTCTTCCTTCTCTTCCTCCTCTATCTTATTTCAATCTCTTATTCACTTCTTGTCTCTTTCTTTCACTCTCTTTTCCCCTCCTTCTTTCTCTTGTTCTGTTCCTTCTCTGTTCCTCCCTCTCCCCCCTCTCTCCTTCTCTGGCTGAGCTAATGTTCTCAAATGGAAGGAAATTAGCGTTGCTTGGCCATGCATATCACGGTATTCTCTCAGTCTCTACCTCCCTCCCAAATCTCTCATTCTCTCTCTCTTTCATTCTCTTCCTCTTTCCCCTGCAGGCTCACTCCATCCTGCCATGCATACTGATGAACCGTTCCCCTACACACACAGACGCGCGCGCGCACACACACACACACACACACACACACACACACACACACACACCACTCTTCAGTTCCAGCAGAATAGCGGGGGCCCGACATCCTCCTCCACATAGCAGCAGCATCTCTATAACCTGCCATGTGGAACATAAGGGCCCTCGCCAGCGGCCTGTGGCCCATAAAATATGCATGGTGGCTGGGAAAGGCGGCACAGGCAGCTGGGCCAAGCGGAGGAAAGGAGGGGCGGAGGTGGAACAGCCAGCCACCTGAAACGGCTATGTGTGTGTGTACGTGTGTGCATGGAAGTGTGTATGTGTAAGAGTGTGCATGTGTCTGAGGGTGTGTGTGCTTGCATGAGGGTGTATGTGTGTATGCATACGGTATGTGGAAGTATGTGTATGTGTGTCTGAGTGTATATGCGTGTGAATGTGGGTGTATCAGTGTGCATGTGTGTGTGTGTGTGTGTGTGTGTGTGTGTGTGTGTGTGTGTGTGTGTGTGTGTGTGTGTGTGTGTGTGTGTGTGTGTGTGTGTGTGTGTGTGTGTGTGTGCATGTGCTCATGTGCATAAGAAGTGTGTATGATGTGTGAGATGGAGACCTGTTTGATACCGTGTGTGTGTGTGTGTGTGCGTGCGTGTGTGTTGGCAGAATGAGATGGGGAAAGAAGATGAACTGCATAGATAAGTCTTATATGTGTCAGTATGAGTGAGTGAGGGTAACATGTACCCAGAGTGGATTTAAGCTACACCACAAGTTATTGTTTCTGAAGAAATATGCATATCATTCATATGTACTGTATATTAAAATGCATTCATTATATATGTGTTTATCTATTAGTATATTTTATATGTATATAATCTAATTTATCTCATCTAATAATCTCTCTCTCTCTCTCTCTCTCTCTCTCTCTCTCTCTCTCTCTCTCTCTCTCTCTCTGAATTTTAAAGTGTTCATTTTTGATTGGAAAAATAACATCCTTACTGAGAGTAATACGATTTCGATAGAAGAGGATAAGTGAATCCAGGAAACATTTTTTGCCCTTCATTGAATAAAGGAGTTGAATAAGCCTTCTTTAGAGTGACTGACATTGTTAGCTTTCCTTTAGGCAAATCCTATTTACAACTTTTTTTTCAGATTCTACCTTTTTGTGGTGTTAATGTAGACAGCATAAGATTACACAGTACTCATTTTAGGTGTGTTTGATCCATGTCATGGTTCAATACAGTGGTTTTAAAAGTCAAAGCCTCCCTCTCCTTCTCTCAGTAACCTGAGCTGTATTGATTCATGATGTTTTCCCTGTTGAGGTTCAGACCTCTTTCATATGAAATCAATCAGAACACAGGAATGGAATGAGGTCCCTCTTCTCCTCTCTCCCTTATCCTTCTCTTCCTCACCACTGCTCATCTTTCCCTTTATATTTTGTCTCAATTCAATTCAAAATTCAACTCAAGCACACTGTACTGGCATATATTCTACACTGCCAAAGCATTCAGAAATCATAAAAAATGTACATGCAACTAAAACATACAGTACATTGTTTTGCTGTATATATACACATAATAACATCAGCACACATACCCTGTATACATACAGTACATACATCTGTCTCTCTCAGTCTCTTCTATTATGCTCCTTTCCCCCTCTTCCTCTCCTCGCCACATCTGCCCCACCTTACTGACAGGCCTTCAGCACACCCGCACACACACTTAAGAGCTGCCTCCGCTCCTCTCACCCCTATTCTCACAATACGGGTTCTCATATTGGTAGAGTGCATTAAGCTCTTTGTGAAAGTTATGCTCAAGTGCATTAAAGGCAAGACACAGAGCGCAGACTATGGTATTATAGCAATGAGGCTATACTGAGTTTATTTCACACCATGTGGGTCTCTCAGAATGGACGATAAAGTGTTTGTTTGAACGATAACAGGAGAGGCGTTGTGGATTTTGTTGTGGCTTTTTCTGATTGAGTACACTCTGTATGTGTGATAAATTGTGTTAAGTGCATGTGTGCATGATTTTATGTTTGAAAACAAATCAGGGGAAAACAAATCAGGGGTGATTTAACCTCCAAAAAAAAAAAAAAACATACAGGGAGAGATACTTTCCTCATGTAAATAAGAGTGCACCCACACAAACACCTCAGCAAACATTAACACACACACGATCACAGACTGATATCCTTACACGCACAAACACACACACTCCCTCATGCACCCACACGCTGGTGTTGTGCTGAGGTCAGCCGAGAGGCAGTGGACCCTCACACCCTGAGGAAACCTCCTTCGCTGACTCTCTGATCTCACTCTGGCCACCACCATAAAACTCACTGATGTGTCCGGTATGCATGCATGCGTGCCTATCTTGTGTGTGTGTGTGTGTGTGTGTGTGTGTGTGTGTGTGTGTGTGTGTGTGTGTGTGCGTGCCAGCTTTGCTATTCTGCTTCACTGGTGCCAAGTTAGTGCCTGTGGGCACAGACTTACATTATCTTTCTCTCTCTCACACACACACACACACACACACTTAACTAGACTCACCTTTTCGCAAACCAAGCGATGATGAGGAGAGAACTGTTGCCTCCTGCGGTCCTCCAGTGCCACCCCCCAACTGCTCTCTGCTTTTGACCCGCAGTGGGGTGGCCCTGTCTGGGCTGCTTGCTTGCTTCACAGCCCGGGTTAATGGCTCACAAGTAGCTGGCCTCCCCCTAAGTGCTAGAAATGTAGAAGTATTAATGGGTTACTGCAGGAGGGATGTTGGGGGGGGGGGGCTATCACAGACACACACACACACACACACACACACACACAGACTAAGGAAGAAACATTCCATACTTGTATACCGGTACACACAATTTGCAGTTGCAACTGAACAGCATTCAAACACACATGTGCACATAAAGTGTTTAGACAAATTGTTACGAATTAAAACAGACATTTGTACATACTCTCACATGTACTTATGTACACACACACACACATACACACAGACCCACACACACAAACACCTAAAGTCTCCATGTGTGCGCACAGCAACGTGCTACTGCCGAGTTGTAACTGGACCATTATTCATTGCATCGGACCATTATTTATTGCCTGCGAGCCCAAACACAACAAGCCAATTAATAATTAACCGCTCTTTCCGCCCCTGAACGCACCGGTGCTGTGGACCACCGGTTTCAGCTGCTGCCTCCTGCATGCGTGAGCTGAATAACTTCAGCTGCCGCAGTGTGGGCGGCCAATCTCTGAACCAGCAGGCTCAGCGCTGTCGTATGAGTTCAGGGACTTAAGAGTGTACAGAAAAACACTGAAAAGTGAACAGGAACAAAGTTTTAAGAAGTCTCTTCTCAATATGTGTGCACCTCAGGGAGAGTAGGAAAGTACTTGGGATTTCAGGATGTGGTGTTTTTTTGTGAACAAACAGCACCCTGTTGCCACACAGAATACAGAACTGGGAATCAGGAGGCAAGAATAATACAGTTGTCTTTTTCAGTGGCCTTACTGCATGATGGTTTCCAGTTCATTGCGATTGGTTTAACGATTGGTTTCATGGTCAAAGCAAGGGCATGAAAGTATCATTGTAGATGAACTGAAAAAATATACACTATCTAGAAGGTGACCTGTGACATTAACTTGAGTCATCAGAGATGCCCTTTCAGAGCAGCTGTTTGTTCACGGGGAACTGAGTGCAAGGCATGCCTACTCAATCCGACTTGATTTAACAGGTCTGTATGGCTCTCTGCTCTTGCAGATATGCACGCCTAAGTGCTCTAGGCTCGGTTCAGATCAACTTCCTGCACTTTGCTGGAGCGTTCAGGGGCCATGATATGGGAGAGGACAGTGAAGTGTGTTATCACACATGATTATCAGAAAACAGGAAGAACACTCCCTCTCTTTTCCAGCATTACACATTCCTCCAAACACAACAACCCAGGGGACCACGATGGGCAACCCGACTTAAACTGGAGGGCAGAGGTCTGACATGAGGGGCATGCTATTGGCGGGCTTTCTTTAGATGTTCCGTGCTGTGTTGACTTGTTGTCAATCAAATAAATATTCCTGGGAGTTTTTATTTATTATTATTATCATTTCGTTTTGTTTATTTTCTCTTTGTTTTCAGCAGGCAATTTACTATTAAAAGTCTGTAAATCACACATCTGCTTATCACGTGTCTACCTGCAATTTATTCAGATGGGCTGTCCTTTATAATTTAGTTTCACATAATCTGACTTCTATTACTGACTGAGTCCAAAAGCACTGTATACAATGGACTAGCCCTATCACTCTAAACTTGAATGTGGTCTGACACTAGCTCAGCTGATCTCCTTGGAATACTGATTAAAGTACCTCACATTCTGCTTACCCATACATGCTTGCTCTTGATAGGTTAACCCATTATCCTCCTCCCCCGCCCCTTTCACCACCCTGCCACCCACTGATAGCACTTGTCATTCGGGTGTGTGACAGAGGGACATCCTGGGTATTGATGATGTTTGTTAACACCCTTTGGAAGCAGGGCATGTGGTTGCCAGGCACCAGAGAGGGGTCTCATCGCTTATTCTGTTAACCGCCCCTGACTGTCACCGCCGGCGCGATGCCACATTAGGCATATCTCCGCTGCTCGTAATGGTACTGTCAGGCCAAACATTAGCTCTCAATTAGCCCCAACGGCTAGGCTATTTTCAGCTGCTGAGTTGTGTCGCCATGCTGAGAGGTTGAGGCTGTTGCAGCTTGGTGGCAGTTTTTCGTGCAGCATTTCTAGCCAGTCCCTTTAGCAATGCTAGTTGCATGTACACAAGTTTGAGTGGCAAGTCGCTTTCTCAGTTTTTTGCCTAAGATATATACAGTACCTCTTTAATGTCTCTCCAGGTGGGATGTTCATTGGACTTCATTTAGTGGGTTGCTGTTCGTGACACTCAGGAGATCTAGATAGATGAAGAGAGCACCATCAGGTTATTAATCAGTAGTTTTTGATCTATCGCTCATTTCAAGAAAAAAAAGATATTCTACATGCAAGAATGTATGGATATGTTCATTATCCATTGGTTTAAGATCCACCAGAGAATTCTCGTTACAGCTCCTTGGGCATAATTTTTTTTCCTACTAATTAACTTCTTACATTAATCATTAAAATGACAACAAAATCCAATGAAAAGTCAAGCTTGTTGCATTCATTTAAAAATCTGGTGAGGTGTTTTTTTCATGCAAGATTTTTTATTTTTTTTCCCCCATCCCTAGCAGAACTAATTAACAAAATCACTGTACCATGCCCTTTTAAAAATGAATGCATTAAGAAATCTCTTGGCTCAACAGAGACGGTGTGCCACATAGGTAAACACAATTATGCATTATTATTTTCCCTCTATTGGGCGTCATCTTAAGTAAAGACTGTTATCCAAACTAAATATTACACTGTACAAGCACCCCTTACCCAATCCCACTCCAGCCCCCTCCTCCTTGCCCCCTTGATGCTTGTATTTGCTGGAAATGATTCAGCAAACCTGACCCTCACTGTTTTTGCAAGTCTATTGATCAACCCAGGCCATGGTAGCCTCGTTGCGGGTGACCTGATACTTTGTCTCCTCTTCAATCGTCCATCTAAATCAATACCTCTCTCTGTCTCTGCCGAACTGCGAATTCTGCCCAGCAAGACATGCACTCCAACATGATCCCCAGGATACGTTATATCAGATCTCACCACAGGCAAAATGCCAATATCTCAGAATAGCACATGGAGAGCTGTGAAGAAACAGACAGCAAAAAGTTAGATCTGTAATAAATACCCATGTCTATTGTCTTCAACAAAACCAACAGGACATTAACCATAACCATAACTATTATAATTCACAACCTTCACATTTGTTAATCACATTGATGCTAAGACCCATCCTTTCATTTTGTTCTACAAAAACAGATGCTTTTCCAATGCTTTGCTTTGTCTGGAAATTGTTTTACTGGATGCAAGAAGAGGGTGGAGAGAAAATTACACATACAAATATTACACAATACAATACTGTTTGCTTAGGAAGTACATGTAAATGTGGAAAGGTAAGAAACTAGGTTTTTTTTTTTGTTCCCGCTCAAATCAAAACCCTATTTCTATGTGGATCCTTCCAATGGCTTGTGATATGCCACTCAGGCAGAGTTGTTGTTATTTTGACTATTTTTTCACAGGTTCTGACAGCCATATTCATTTGACTTAATGCTCGATTGGGCAGCTTAATGTTGCACCGGCCCGAGCGCCCCAGGTAATTGCAGCTCATTTTACTTTGGCAAGCCAGGCCTCAAGGCTTCTGTCCGTCAGTGTCACTATTATACATCAGGGGTGTGTATGCATGTGTGTGTTTTTGTGGGTGTATTTTCATGTGAAAGAATGAGTAAGTGTGGAGCATCCACAAATCCTACAAATAGGCTTAATGTTAATTAACACTTACAAGCTTATGAGTACGACGTGTTTGTAAGGCAATGTAATCATATCACCCAAAAAATAATATTGTTTAATGAACATAGACATGCACATGCCCGTGTTTGATTGTGTCAATAATTGCTATTTCCTCTCTTCAAGCAACAAGCAGTGACATCATTTTCCAAATAAGCTTGCTGTAGTTAAATATTACATACAAACTGGTGAGCCAAATAACAGGACACTCCTGTAGCTCATGTTGCTTTGTGTTTTTAATTGAACCAAATACAGGCTCATTCAACAGAAACATGCATGCATGATGATGCATCAGGGTGCTGAAATGCTGTGTGTAATGCTTATGTTGCAGTGTAAGTTTGTGATTATCTCCATGTACTGTACACTCTGTGTGCGGACGTAACTTTATCAATATGCTTATGTGGATGTCAGTGTGTTTGTGGATGTGTGTGCCTGTTGTCTGTGTGTGTGTGTGTGTGTGTGTGTGTGTGTGTGTGTGTGTGTGTGTGTGTGTGTGTGTGTGTGTGTGTGTCACTCACTAATCTTGTGTAACTTTGCTTCCAGCCTGTGATCTCATCTCGGGTCCATATGGGGCAATGGAGAGGGACCCTACACACAGATGGCTAATCACACAGGATTTTCCACCCCATCTATCTAACAATCACACACACACACACACACACACACACACACACACACACACACACATACACACACACATACACACAAACACATACACACAAAAGCACACATACCAACAGAGAGAGAAAGATGCTGGTTAAGTTTAAATCTCCACACTGAATTCAAGATAATATAGAGCCCCTTTTCACTAAATGTTTACGTTTCAAAGGCTGTGATGTGCACTGAATCCACAGGCTTCCATATGTGTGTGCAAGTTCAATGACTGAACTTTACAGATAACATCATGCACTATTGCACCTACATTAGTAACAGACAACAGGTTACAATTATGATCAGATTTGTTTACGTTATCCTGTTTTTTTTCTGATAATGATGATTTCATCTTTGCCTAGTTGAGATAACATGCATAGCATGAATAAGTTACAGGGTGGTTTAACTCATGATATCTTTATTTCATCAAGCTTGGAAAATAACCCCATGGAGATATAATAGACATGTCTACTGGAAATCCATCTTGCCTCTCTCTCTCTCTCTCTCTCTCTCTCTCTCTGTCTCGCGCGCGCACACACACACATAGACAAACACAGCGAGAGAGTCAGTCTCAGGGTGCCCTCTGCACAGAGGGGCACTTCTTCATGTACGCAAATGCTAACAAATTAATTTCATCTGCACTCATCATTCAGATGAAGTTAAGAGGAGAGGGGGGAGGGGGCAAAAACGTGCACAGCCGGGAGGAAGTAAAATATAACATTTTCCAGGTGATAAATTTTTCCAATTTCTGCGAGACAAGTACATAAACTCGTTCAATTAAGAGGGGAATCTGGAAATGAAGGAGACTGGCTAGCCAAACGGCCCCAGCCTTGATGGATAATTTTATTGAGTGGAAAATTGAATCAAATTGCTTCATTGAAACAACCCCCTCCACACACACATACACACACACACACACACCTCCCCAGTTTAACCTACTCCTCCATACCAACCCCATTTCATATTCCTGTTGGTTTGTTTCCTCCCATGTTGTTCAAACAAATTTGATTGCTGAGTTGATTTTGAACACAAGATTACTTTGGTAATAGTTCGTTTGTGTGTGATGCCTGCATGTAGGCTATGCTGGAGGTGATGGGGAGCTGAGTGAGTCATTTTGTCGTCATCTCACAATGCTAGGATGTAATGTTTTCCCTGTCCTGTCTATACTGTAAACGGATTTTGTAGTAATTTCCTTGGTTTCGGTAAAGTAGCCTAATGTGAGCCATAGGAATAGATTCAGCGAGTCTACAGGGACATTATGACCAACTAACTGTCAAATAAAGACTTGTTCTGCCATGCCATGACGTTTCACTGATGTTCTTGTCATCTTGCGACTTGCGCTACACCTTTGTGAGGGGTACGTCACCGGACATTTTTCGCCAGCGCTCAGCGGGGAACTGGGTCGGTGCTTTTCCCGTTCAGAAAAACGAGTCGGCCACTATTCTGCGCGGGCCAATAAAACGACCATTCATCCCCACCATGTGTAACGTATCCATCTGCTTCCCCGCGAGAGCGGCAGAGGGACTACAAAGAACGACCATTTTTCTTCCCCGTGGTCTCTTCCCAGAGCCCTCACTGCAGGTAGCAAGGAAATAGGGGGGGATTACTCAGCGGCCAGGTCACATTAGGGCATGGCTATCACGCTTTCAATGTCATATATTAGCGGTGATGCCTATCAAAAAAAAAAAAAAAAAGCCCAGACAACTAGACCTGAAAAACTTACATTCGACGTTATGTCACCACATACCCAACAATGAAGTCACCTTTTAATGCATATCACGCCCATTGGTATTTCCATTGCAGCTATACGTGACAAAACTATGATAATAGACTACCTCTAGCCTTGTTGTCTTACACTAAAATAGTATTACAAGCCTACATATAGCCTACCTTTTACATCTTAATCAATGTTGATCATGCAGCTCACAAACTGTGGGCCTCATTGCACTCCAGCATGGTCATGGTGATGAGCTGGTGAATACTAGGGCGACGGACAGGCAGCTCTGACGGATTCATCTGAGATTAATCGTGTTTTAAACTAACGTTTTCAACTTAACTCCTGTGACCACTGTTTCTAGTTGAACCATTTTTCTCCCGAGGTGACTTGCCTGATGTAACGCTAGGGCTCTTCCCGCGCTCTGAGAATGCGCGTGAGCGGCCCTCTTCTAGCCCTACAAACATACCGTGCGCGCTACGGGGGAAGAAGAGCGATGACAGAGCGATGAATCACCATTAAAAACGCCGCCGTCCTTAGAGTGACTTTGAAACTTTCCACCGGGAGAGAGAAAAGACAAACCCAATGGAGAAAGTAGAAAATATGTGTGTGTACTAAGATAATTTATCATTCCATCAGTGCAGATTGTTTGTGGTAGGCCTACCATCACATGTCATTAGTAGCCAACAAGTCTCATAATTAACCACTAAACCTATTATTTTCTGGTGTTTAAGAGGATGTCCTTAAATTAGTCTTTAGTCAACATTTTTGCCACATTAGTTTACTCATAGGCTGTTAACAGATTATTAAGTAGCCCATCCACTTGAAATTTGGACTGAACTGTCTGGAAGTAGATGAGATGGAACAAATAAAAAAAATAAAAATAAAAAAAAAAACAAGAAGAAGGTGAGGCTGAAATCTCTGAGAGCTGAGAGACAAGAGAGAGAGACCTGAGTAAAT
>JAODXP020000015.1:29002938-29005438 GCA_027497455.2 Sardinella longiceps | reverse complement strand
GACACATGCATACACATACAAGTACAAACATACACAAATACAGATGCACACATGAACAGACTTACATCGTGTAGACCAAACATGCAGTACATAGGTAGGCATTTAGTTCAGACATACTGTATATACAGCGTCTCCTTACACACATGAGTGTGCACACACACACACACACACACACATAGTATATAGATGAAGCACTTAAGCCATTGCAGCAGCAGGATCAATGAGGAGCACTTTGTCTTGAGTTTCCTGTGGAGTTGTGTTTTGGTGGCGAGAATTTAGGGGGACCCATTCTGCTGCTGCGCCTTTGAGTCTGGGCAGACACACAAACACACACACACACACACACACACACACACACACACACACACACACACACACACACACACACACACACACACACACACACACACACACACAGTCACTATTGCTCTCTCACACACACCTCACAGAGGAGCAGGGACCCTGAGATGAGGGTGGGTGGGTGGGATGGGGGCCGCAGGAGCAGCAGGGTGGGCGCCAGTGTGAGTGGGAGCCTCTGGTAAAGTGAGCCCACTGATGACAACCACAAAGCCAGGAGTCCTGTGGGGGAGAGGCCGTCGCTCTGTCAGTCTCCATTCACCGCCATTCTCCCTCATTTACCTCTAACTGCCCATCCTATCTGGCCTTCTACATTTCCTCCTTTGTTGTCTCTCTGCCCTCCACCGCCCCCCCCCCTTCTCTGTTTCACACACACACACACACACACACACACACACACACACACACACACACACACACACACACACTCTCTCTCTCTCTTTCTCTACCTCTCTCTCTCTCTCCACTTACATAGGCCTGCTATTAGTATAAAAGGTACTATGTACTAAGTAAATGAGATAATTACGCCAAATACATTTTTAACGCATGGAAAATGTCAAATCAATAAACTTACAAATTTCCATTTCTCTCTCTCTCTCTCTCTCTCTCTCTCTCTCTCTCTCTCTCTCTCTCTCTCTCTCTCTCTCTCTCACACACACACACACACACACACACACACACAGAGACACAGACACACACACACACACACATTTGGCACTAGCCATATACTGAATGACACTGATGACTTATTGTTGACATTCTAATTCTCATTCAAAGCATGTGAGGCAGTGGGACGCGCCTACAAATTGGTTTGGCTCATTTGTAAATACTGTTTGGTTTATTGTTCCAATAAAGGCAGGCTCAATATTCAAATTACTTTCTGTCTGTCACCACCTCTCACTCTCCCTATTCTTCACCGTATCACTTTCTTTCGCTCTCTCTCTCTCCTTCATTAGCCCTCTCTATCTCTCACGTTCTCTCACACTCTTTGGGTAAGGCCAAGTAGCCTTTTCAGAAGTCCTTGATCCATGTAACGGTTGAATAGATGTCAAAACATCTCTCCCTCTCTCTGTCCTTATCTGACTGCTGAGGTATATAGCCACCAGTCGGGTCTCTCTCTCTCTCTCTCTCTCTCTCTCTCTCTCTCTCTCTCTCTCTCTCTCTCGCTCTGATCTCCAGTGTGTCTTTCTGGACCTCAGCCCCTGACGTGGCGCCCTGACTGCAGACAGACAGACAGGCCGAGCAGACTGCAGGAGCCCTAACTTGCTTAGGTCGTCTGTGGTCAGAGTGAAGAGCCATTCCCTCTAAGTGGATTTCAGCCATGGCTGAGAGGGACACTGAGGTCCGCAGAAGTTTGGCGTCTCCTTGAAAGTCCCCCTTCAGCAGCAAGCAAGCCAAGACAGACGGTCTGGCATTTCAGATGCAGAATTAGATGATGAGGAAGAAGGCCTCAGATGATCCCGACTGAGAACACTCAGATTGGAAATGTTTAGAGACATAAACATGAAAGGACACATGAATACCCACAGGCACGCCCACTAATGCACAAATATGACCTGAATATTTTGTTTGAAGTCATCGTTAATTCATTAACGGGTTTGAACAGTCAAAGTTGTCTCTTTCTTTAGTCCTGCAACCCTGTATGTTTTGCAATACTCCAGAACTGGCATTCTCCTATGTGTACTTTTTTTTTTTATCTCATTCACCCCCATCTAATTGTCCTTTTTGTCCTATTTTATCATATTCTCATGTCACTGTCGTTTGCCTCTGTTTCCCTGTCCCCACCCCCTACTGCTCACTGTCTTTTCTCCTGTCTCCATCATCCACTCGCTCCTCTCCTCTCCTCTTCTCTCCACCTCTCCCTCGCTCTCTTTCTCTATCTGTCTCTCCTGTCGTGCGCTCCTCTGCCTTCCACAGCTGCGGTGCTGACGGTAATGATGAGCTATGTGCAGCCAGGCTGGAGATGAGAGACGCATCAATCTGTCGCCACTGACAGACTTTACATTTGATTTGTTTTCGGTGTGCCAGAGCTCCACACATCCAGCACATGGGGACAGAGAGAGAGAGAGAGAGAGAGAGAGAGAGAGAGAGAGAGAGAGAGAGAGAGAGAGAGAGAGAGAGAGAGAGAGAGAGAGAGGGAGAA
>JAODXP020000015.1:28992938-28997938 GCA_027497455.2 Sardinella longiceps | reverse complement strand
CTGGCTCCTAATGAACTCCGACGGCTCTCCATCCCCTCCAGTGGCTTCGTCTGCCACCGCCGGGAGACGTTAACGTGATTAGGCGTCTCGACGACACACCTGCGCCGCATAAACGCCGCCATAAAGCCTAATTGAATAGAAGTCCTGGTGGCCAGAGAGCCTCCTGATAACCCCCCTCCCTCTCGTTAGAGCCTAATTGTGAGTAATTGTCATTTGTATGATGGCCACTCTCATTTGACTAGGCAGCATTAGCACTCATTTTAACAGCTATATGAGGCCCGTGTCAGACCACCAAACTACTTGAGTATCAAGTTAAGCTGATTTATTTTTGAGTGCAGCAGGAGCATCGAACCAGGCGCTCCCACACAGCGCTCCTGGGCATCCTATTGAGCTGTACAGCTCTCGTAAGAAGAATGTTTTTAGGATTAGATGAGATAGGGTGTGTATCTTGTGCTTAAGGTAAGGCATGAGAAGAATAGCAATAAAGGGAGAAAGCCGGTAAGAATAAATTTGTGTAGTTAAGAGAATGTAAGAATGAATCCCCATGGTTTTTGAATACATTTTTGTGAAGTTGCAGTTTTGACATGGGTAGTCAGACTCTGGCCTATGGTTTAAAAGGCCCACTTGTGTTCAACACCCTTAAATGAGAATTATTACCTCCTGAAATAGCTTCAGTAATTCATTGGGTGTAGAGGGACTGCAAAAGCAACCCCTACTGTGTTTCCCTAATATGTCTGCAGTACAAGGCCCAGATGACAGCTGATCCCAGCACAGACCCAACCAAGATCCATTCATTCCTGAGTCAACTACGGGCTGGGGAATCCCAAACACACACACACACACACACACACACACACACACACACACACACACACACACACACACACACACACACACACACACACACACACACACACTCAAACTCACACACATACGCATGCACAATACCATCGCCCTCACCACCACCACCACCCACTGTCTTTACAGCCCTTCTTTAGAACACAGCTTCAGAACCTTTGGTCCAGACTCCTCCCCCAAGGGCCACTGTGATTGGCTGTGGGCAGATGTGAGGGCTTATTTATGGGCTTGAGTGTGACAGGTCTGATCTGTGAGGCCTAAGCAGGACGAATTCCTCACATCCCCTGGGTGACATTCAGCAGCCGCTCAGGGTTCGCCTATGCTTGTGTGTGTGTGTGTGTGTGTGTGTGTGTGTGTGTGTGTGTGTGTGTGTGTGTGTGTGTGTGTGTGTTTCTGTGTCCACTGTATTCACACATTCTTGTAGGACATAAAGCTTTAGGTGTCTTAGATGTGTGTGTGTTCATACTAGTCACACATTCTTGTAGGACATAAAGCTTTAGGTGTATGTTTCTATGTGT
This sequence comes from Sardinella longiceps, assembly GCA_027497455.2. Classification (NCBI taxonomy): domain Eukaryota; kingdom Metazoa; phylum Chordata; class Actinopteri; order Clupeiformes; family Clupeidae; genus Sardinella; species Sardinella longiceps. Next base: position 28,996,562 of record JAODXP020000015.1, on the reverse strand, counting down.
GTGTGTGTGTGTGTGTGTGTGTGTGTGTGTGTGTGTGTGTGTGTGTGTGTGTGTGTGTGTGTGTATGTGTGTGTGTGTATGCGGGTCTGTGCTGGTGCATATTATGTTTGTATGTGCGGATGTCTGTACCATTCTCACATTCCTGAAGAACACAAAGCAGTAAGAGTCTTCCATGTTCCCATATCCCTCTCTCTCTCTCTCTCTCTCTCTCTCTCTCTCTCTCTCTCTCTCTCTCTCTCTCTCTCTGTATTGTAAAGCCAGTGTGAAAGCGATATACAGTATAAATGGATACTCTGTGCATGACTAGTATTGCATGCAAGGGTGAACAGACAAACTACCTGAGCTGACTAATCAAGCAGGCCATTTCTTGGCTCGAGTCACTACGGTGGGATCAGACAAACACTCACTTTATATTCAGTTTGCACAGCCCCATGAAAAACTTTGCTTCTGTCTCAGGTCAGACAGTGGGAGTATAAGTCTAAGTCTAATAAAGTCAGTAGGTCTGTGTGTGTGTGTGTGTGTGTGTGTGTGTGTGTGTGTGTGTGTGTGTGTGTGTGTGTGTGTGTGTGCTGAAAAGGAAGAAAGAGCGAGAGAAAGGGTTGTCTTTGTGTGGGAGTGTGTGTGGGTGTAGTACAGTGTGCCAGGGAGTCTAGTAGAAGTTAATGGCCGGTGCGAGCGAGCTCTTTCTGCTGTGCTGAGTTGTACATCTTAAGATGAAGCTGAGCTAATATGTTCTTTAAAAGAGCATTACAGACATTAAAAGATATAAATAAAAATAAAGAGAGGGCAAAGACTCTCTAGGGGCCAATGCAAACCTGGACAGAAACAGACACACTGCCAGGAAAGTAGGCCAAGTGCTTTAGTCTTGGCAAAATACAGCGTTTCTGCTCTCAATACGTTCAGATATGTCTAAAACTGACAGTGTATGGAGATGGATATAAGTGGATGGATGGATGGATGGATGGATGGGTGGATGAATGGACTGGCGGATGGATAGATGGATGCATGGATGGGTTGATGGATGGATGGAACAGGGGGATACTTGGCGAAGTGTCTAAAAATGACAAAATTGTTGAAGAAACATTACAGGCCAGGCTAGATTGACTTATACCTCAACTTCAAAGACACACAGGGACCATAAGAAGGGAAAAGTGTTTTTTGCTTTCACATTTTGTCCTTTGGATCCTCCTTTGTCCTTCTATATCCATAAATAAACCAAACCAAACCAAACACATAGTGTAGTCAAAGATGGATTCAACTGCAGCACAGTTGCACTGATCTGGAGTCTATTTGATTGGCAGTTCCCCGGGGCACGGAACAGGGCCTTTAGGGAGAAATCTGTGTGATAAGGGCTGAGAGTATATTGCAACATCATGAAAAGTTTGAACATTTGCCAGGGAGAATAATTTTGATATGTTGGTGCAGACAGGAGAAGACTGTTCGCTTGTTGTAGCTTCCGGGGGCACCCAGCATAGAAGGGCTCAAAATGGCCCCGCATTTCGTTGATAGTATAATGACAGTTCCAACATTTAAAACCAGGCAATGAAAACTTAGTAACTGTACAGATAGCTACTTACCACCTAGCTGGGTGCCCCCGGAAGCTACAACAAGCAAGTGATCTTCTCTAGCCTGCATGAACGTATCAAAATTCTGCTCCCCAGCAAATGTTCAACTTTTTATGATGTTGCAATATACTTTGGGTCCTTATCACACTCTTTGGGTCCTTACTTTTGGTCCTTATCACTCTCTCCTTTAAATCACTACTGCCCCCTGCCCCCAAGGAGGCCCTGAGGCCTGTGTGTGGCACTGTCTGGCAACACCCTGCACCACTGCCACAACAGTTGCCAAGGCAACAATGGCACCAGGCCTAGGCACACTAACCAACAGTGGATTGGTGTGGAGATGGTGGAGAGAGACAAAGAGAATACAAAGAGAGTACAGAAGAGAGAGGAGAAGAGCTGGGGGAGAAAAACATTCAGAGGGGACATGCAAGGTGCAAAAGGAAGCGAGTGAGGAGAGAAGAGAGAGAAGAAAAGAAAAGAGGAAAATAAAGGAGATAAGAGAGTGTGTAAGGGGTGTCAGCCAAGTCAGTATTGCTGCCTTCAAGAATATTGACCTGCAGTGGTAGGTGATGTTCTTAATCGGGATGAATGACACGTATGATTCAGTGTGGAATTGATTCTTCCAGACAGTGATCCATTTGCGCTTAAACCCAGTGTGATGGTGACGTTCAATCAGAGAATCTTAAACCCCAAATCCAGTTGATTCAGTGAAGCTTTAATTCAGAGTGATGCTAGGTGAGACTAGGCCAAGGTCATAGTGAACAAAACTGATTCAGAGCTGCACTATCCACCTCAGGCCACAAGTGAATCAGCAAGAATCAATATGAATCGATTCAGATGTCATTGTCTCCGGCAGTCACTGCTGCCACCTGCAGGGTGACTTGTAGAACTGCCACAATAGACTTTCTAGTCATGCTTTCTAGACAGAGGGGGAAAAAAAAGAAGAAAAGTTTCCTTGCCAGAGATGTACGCCTTGGGACATCTTGCTCATTCATTAACAGACAGCATGGCCTGCCTCACCGTGACCTCCTGTTCGGCGAACACTGACGCAGAGGCCGTGCTGAGTCTGAGAATTTGTGCACGCTGAGGAAAAAGTCCCCAGGCGACATCCGTTCCAGTTTCACCCAGCAGAGTTGAACTCTAACTCTGCTGTTTGATTATTAACATCACGCACAAACTTTTGTTTGCAAGTTTCATTGTTTTTTTGCGGGGGAGTTTTGTCACTATGACTCAAAAAAAAAACTTTTTTTTTGAAAAATAAAGACATAGAACTACCGGTTTGTGTTGCTGTAATTCTTAAAACATTTCCTATGTCTGATGATGCTGTAGTTGATTTCCCTGACAAAGAGGTGGCGGTTGTTTCCACATCTATACCTTGAGCACCATGTTAAGGTCAAGGGAATAATGTCCTTCCTCTAATGTTCTCTATGGAGGTCAAGACACTCTGCATAAAACATGAGAAAAAGCTTGAAATTTGAGAAGGTCAAAGATCAGTTGTGTTTTGAAACAAAAGCAAGCATCAGAGTGTGAAGGCTGTCTTTTTGGGGGCTTCTCCTGTGACTTGTGTGTGTTTTTTTTACATTCATACCAAGATGGGGGAGGACTTTTATGACAAACATGAAAGTGACAGGGTGAGCGTTGTCTGGGTGGATTTATTTAGAGAGGCCTGTGAAGTTTTTGTTATCTTCTAGCAGCTTCCATATGATGGCCTCAGGGTTCCTCTCCCAACCATGCCTGTTCACGGCCAGGCCAACCGGCTGGACAGGTCAAGGGTCGACCCTAGGGCTGCTCTCCAGTGACCCACCCCACCAGCCAGAGGTTAAGAGGAGAGAGAGAGAGGCAGAGAAAGTGAGAGGAAAAAAGAGGAGAGAATAGGGAGAGGAAAAGACCCCCAGGCTGACCCCCAAAACACTCTCTTTCTCCTTTTTTCCTTTCACTCTCCCTCTCTCTTTTCTCTCTATCTGTCACTTTCTCCTTCTCATTTGTGTCCCTCAAGCTCTCCCTCCAGCTCTGCTGTTGTTACCAGAGACCCTTTGTGTCCGTAGACGAGTCCAGCGACCCC
>JAODXP020000015.1:28912938-28987938 GCA_027497455.2 Sardinella longiceps | reverse complement strand
CATCAGACAGTGAGAAAAAAGAATATGAACACGAGTCATACAAGACTGGCTGCGGGAGGGAAGGGAATAGAGTATGAAATGTATTTTTATGGAGAAGAGTATGTTAAAATACATGCAAATAAACGCAAATAAACATGAGGTTTGTTAAGCATACTCTGTACTCTGCTCTCTCTCTCGCACTGTGTGTGTGTGTGTGTGTGTGTGTGTGTGTGTGTGTGTGTGTGTGTGTGTCAGAGAAAGAGAGAGAGAGTTTAAATGAGGTTTTTCACCAATGCACCAACCAGATGTCTCATTATGTTTGTAGCATGTTATACTCCTCTGCCTTACAGCTTTGGCTTGATCCACTAAGCCTGAGAAAAAGAGACAAGGCTTTCACTGTTGGGCTGAGGGGGAGTGCGCCCCCTGCTGCTCATTTTGTAGGCTAAGACTATCAAAAGTGTCTTTTGTTGTTGGTAGGCCTACATGTTTTCTACAAAATGTGTCTGTAGCCTACAACAAAATTATACCAAAACATTTTGTAGTAAACAGAACATAAACAATCATATCAAAAACATACATGTTTTTTTTTTGTTTTTCCTTTTATTAAAAATATATAAAGGCCTATTGTTTGATCGTCATTAAATAATAAATATGTCATTTATCTAACACTTTCAACCAGTCTACCAATGTTTTCTTTCGAGGGAAAAGAAACTTTAAATGTAATGTCAATATTTGTATTTTATAAGGTAGGCTATTTTCAGCGCATGGAGAAATATACCTACTCTCCCAAGCGCCACCTGGCGTATAGACCTGGACTGCACTGGACTGGTGACTCGTGAGAAATTCCTGTGCGCCTCATAAAACATGCCCTCCGAGACAGGAGGAGATAGATTCTGCTTTTCGGTATTAAAGTAGGCCTATCGTTTGATGGAGCCGTTCATGAGTACCGGCTTCAAAGGGATTAGATTTCGTGAAGCCGTGCTGATGATGTATCGATTTCCCCCTCCAACCAACCCAGACCTCGTTGTCAGCGGGGATAGCCTGAGCAGGCCAACAAAACGGAAAGTACCAAAAATAAGATGGAAATCGCCAGGTTCACAGGTCGCTGGGGTGGGAGAGCAACTGCCTTCTCCGCTGTTGCTTGTATCCGTTGTTATTTCGAGCATTGGGTTAATCCTATCATTATTCATTTTTGGAGCCTAGGCCACATAACAATAACAATTCTGTGTTTAAAATTAACCATGCATCCATTTTAAAAAATATTTTCTTTGGCTGCTACCAGCGGAAAAGCTTGTGCCTTAATTTCCTCCTGTTTGTGCCTCAGATGACTAGGCCTAACATTACCATATGAGGCTATTTTAGTGCATTGAATGTGTTTGTTAGCGATTTCAACCACCTGTATGTTTAGGTGTTAACGTTACAGTAAAACCAAGCACCAAGCAATCCATGCCCGTAACGCAATCCAATGCGTTAATCAAAAGCAATAGCCTACATCCGTAAATTTAAATGGTAATTAATTGCACATTTAAAAGGCTGTTTTAAGTGATAACTAACATAACACAAAAATAAATTTAGTTATCGGCATGGCTGTCAGTATATTATTATTATTATTATTATTATTATTATTATTATTATGTTGTTGTTGTTGTTGTTGTTGTTGTTGTTGTTGTTGTTTTGGGTCCAATGAAATAAAGTAGCAGTACACTGAGCTATACGAATTAGGCCTGCATCTATTTCAGTCGCTAGATGGCATGCTTGACTAATTTTTCCTTAATATTTTTCCTGTGTAGAAAAACTTGTACTAACCTATATCTACCAGCAGGTGTCTCTTGAATCAAGTGTTTATTGGCTATTTAAAACAACCACTTGATCCTTGATAAACACTTGAAACAACTGTAATTATATAAAGCTGTGAAAATCAGTTACCCTTTTATATTTATTAGTATTTATGTTTATTATTGAGTCTTCTTTAATATTTACTACCTTTTAGCCCATAACTAGGTACTGCAAACGAAACAGACTGTAGGAGCTGTATACAGACCGCCTACTGTATGTCTAAAATAATAAAAAAAAATTGCTTTTCAGCTCATTTATTAGAGGGAAATTAAACTTTCAGTACTCTACAATTACTTGTGCATTTAATAGTAATAAGTATTAGACATGTCCCCTAAATTTTTAGCATACAGTGCCATGGATAAATGATTAAGACAATATATCATCCTATAGGCCTGATGTAAATCAGGGGTGTCAAACATATGGCCAAAGGGCCACATCATTTCATGCCACATCATTTCATGTGGCCCAATCAAAAACGCTTAAAAAGAATTGCATCTACAGTATGTGGTCTGCTTGAAAATAGTTTATGAATTATTGCTTTTCCGTAACGCAACACTGCGTGCACGGCATGTCACCTTTGAACTCAACTTTGAGGTGTATCACGCAGCTGCTTACTGACAGAAAAGAAATATAAGTTAAGTGGTGAGAAAGTTAAGAACACAGACACATCACCTTCTCACTTGGCCTCACAGGCTAAGGGAGCATCTGATGTCATTAATGGCTCTAGTGATGAAACGCAGCAGATTTAAATTCTATGATCGTCTTGATGGCATCCCACACAAGATCCCAATCTGTCTCAGTTCAGGGCAACTGTAAGGCAGGTGATTTTTTTTTCATAGCACTGCAACATTTTGATTGGGCAATATGGTCCTGAGTCAAGAGGAGGAAAAAACGTGGTAAGCATGACTTTTATCATTAGTCAGTCTAAATCAGACTGATATCCTTTTTTTCTATTGGGCTTGCATGTATCTCTTTTGTCATTACAAATGGTTGTCATGAACAGCACTTCAAGTGATTAAGTTGTCAAAGTTCAGTGGTGTCTGATAATTGAGATCCTGAGTGGCTGACTTGACTGCTATCAATTACCTACTTGAAATTCCCGTGTATGATAAACTGTTTTCTCTTTACGTTTCCTTGAAAGCCAGTTTATATATAGCATATTTCTACTCACTCACAGCTGCCATTAACTCAACCTTAGGCCCTTCGTGCCTTCTGAGTGAAACATGAAATGCTTAGTGACGTGCATCCGTAAAAGAACTAGCATACAACAGGCATGGACTGGCCATGTAGGGCGTACAGGGCAGTGCCCGGTGGGCCTATGGTCATTTTTGGGCCAGTGCTTCCATATTGAAATTGAAAATGTACGATTGAGAATATATTGGCAACAGAGCTACCACCTGCTGTAGCCATCTACATTGTGGTAATTTCTCTGTCAATTAACCGATGTGAGCTAGCTTTAATTTGATGTTTCCTGGCACAATGTCTCTTAACTGGTGGGTCACGAAAATACACTTGGGAGCATCTGTCAGTGTGCAGACCTTTATTGTTCTTTTTATGATCCACAATTATCACAGGTCTGGGAGGGAGCCAGTGGGTGGATGTAATGTACTGTATGTGCAGTAGATACTGTAACCCCACTACAGTCGCCTAGAGGAAGAACCGGAAACAATCATTTTCAAAAAGATGTGTTGACTCACAAGGAAATAAACACAATTTAATTTCATCATTTTGATGTTGTCCTATAGTTCACCAAGAGGCCATTGGGGGAGCCATTTAAACATTAAAATGTCACAAGGCTTGTAGACCTATAACGCAAGTCTTGCCTAATGCTGTTTAAAGCACCTTTCAAAATGCTGAAGATCTGCCAGAGCTGGCAAGTAGGCGCAATGAAAAGCATCAGTACAGAGTTGCAATGTGATGTATTGGAAAAAGAGAAAATTAGATACAGCATAATGTGAACCAGTAACTGAATGGGGCATAAATGAAACTAAAAGTGTTTATCTGTGCCTCATTCAGTTATTCTTACCTGCCAATTCTATATTTGGTCTATTTTGAATCAAATTTCTCCTTCATTTTTTCCCAGATAGTCCTCAGTAGCATCGAACAACAGGACTATGGATTGATTCACACAGGATTTCCTTGTATATGATAGGATAGACAACTTGTCTGTACTGTTTATTAACCTGCTACTTCAACCACTCGCATTGAAACCAATTGATGATGCTGACTAAGAGTTATGCAGGGAAAACCAACGATCTGCCGGAAACCAAATCAGAATTGCGGTCCTGATTGGATCGTCTGCTTCATTTTCGCTCTGAAATCTTTCCCAATGGTATCGGTCTCAGATTGTTGCGTGCAGTGAGTGAGGTTACACAGTTCTCTCCATTGAAAGATGAAGGCAGCTGAAAACGGCTGAGTATTTTGAGCATGATTGTAGTACCAATTTTAGCCACAATCCTACATACTGTATTGCCACTTTAACAATAAAGTAAACCCAGGAATTAATTGGGAATGTTAAGTATTGAACATAATAAAAATTGGATGTTTAAAGTACAGTCAAAGCTCAAACTAAATACACTTTGAATGACTGAATGTTATTTTCAAAGTAGATACATGATTGGAACTTCTCATTTTGTGCAAGCAACACCACAGTGACTGTATGAAACACCTTGATAGTAATTAAATCAGTATACCAAAAAAGAGCCAGTCGGACAACGGTTTAGAAAAGATCCAGAACAGAGTTTATTAACAAAAAGCAAAACAAAGACCATGGTGCACCAAGGGAGAGACAGCATGCTACCCGCAAAAATCCATCAGCTCTGCTGCTCTAACTAAGCAGGAAGTTTCCTGACAGCCCAGGTCGATGGAAGATGACGTTGGACGTCCCCAGTTGACGTGGACCCAATGCGTGGACCCCACAAAGACAGACCATAGTGCCAGTGTGGTAACCTGAGAGCAAATAGCCATTGACAGATAGACACAGGAGAGAAAAGTAGGCCATACACGTAGACCAGCAAGGACATGATATACTGCCTTATCTGTGATGATTGAACAGCAGGAGCAGAATGACTTGAGAACCTACGCACACACCTATCTCATGGAGAGATAGTTGAGTCAGGCCAAGCTCAAACATAAAGACATAAAAAGTATATGGTTATGCAAATATTAATTATACAATTAATATTAAATTAACTAATTACTTTCAACCTGAAAAGATCAGAAAATGTATCTGCTTGCAGACTCAGCTTCCTTGGATACCTCTGCTCATGGATTGGATAGTACAACCTCTACCTGTTACTTATGCCGTGTTTCTCCATTTCTCTCCCTCCCTCTCATTCACCCTCTCTCTCTCTCTCTCTCTCTCTCTCTCTCTCTCTCTCTCTCTCTCTCTCTCTCTCTCTCTCTCTGCACAGTGTGCTGGTGGTTTTGTATGAGTAATGGGGTAATTAGCTCAATCATGCTGCTGAGACAGAAGATAAATTTTGTTAGCACACCTCTATTGTTCTTCCAGAGTTTTCCAATCATGCTTCTTTCCTCTACATTACCCCAGATTCTTCACTCTCTACATGTAGCTCTCCATCTCTAGCCCATCATCCCCTCACCTGTTTTGACATCTTTTTTTCTCTGGCTCTTCCTCACATGCATCTGCATACAGGCAGACATACATACACACATACATACATATACACACATACATACATATACACATACATACACAACTGTCTTGATAACCTTTCTTCTTTTTTGTCTGCATCTTTCTGTTTGTCTGTCTTTTCTAGATGCATCCAGAAGAAGCATAAGTTAGCTCTGTGGTTGGTTGTTGCCTTTAATGGATAAAAAATGGAAATGATGACCAGATGAGTAAAACATAAAGAGACAAAAGGCTGACGTATGTTTTTTTTTGTTTTTTTTTTTAATGTTAAATCCATACTTCAGATTATTGTTATTATCCATGAGAATACCAACAGCATAATCCATTGATGACTCTCCTTGCGAGCATCTCTCAAGAAAGTTCTTGCCAAAGTCACCTCCCTCCCACTTCTAATTGACTGGAGGTCTGTGGTGAAAAATGGCTTGGCTGTTCATGGGGGTGACAGGTCGCTAATGAAGCTGAACGGGTTGTTTGTGTGCCCTTACTGAGCCCCTGCTCCCCACCACTGCACCACACCGCCTCATCTGCAAACCCAATCCAGAGGGGTGTATTCTTCTAGGCTATATATACTGTAGGCCTATGTTACAAGGAGAGGATGTACTGTAGGTCTGGATGGACGGGTCGTGGGGGTGGGAGGGTATAATTATTTGTTAATTGGCAATCAGCTTGAGGTGTATGGGATCACAGCTCCAGCGTTACATAATGTTGTATTTGTCTGAACTGGATGATGAAATTTAAAACTGAACATGGTGGATGAATTGGTTTTATAAGACTGCTCTGATTTGGTTCGGCAAATACCCTACTATACTAAATGAGCATATAAGGATCCATTTAAACAAACTAAATGTAGGCTATTACCAGCACTGCACTGTACAATAGCCTACTCTGGGCTTCCTTTGTATTTTATTGCCGAGAATTAGAGGATGACTCACATTTCACATTCATATTCTTTGCTGAAAACAGACCGAAATCAACTTCATATTTATTGTAGAATTATTGTACATTACCATTTAACTTGCGCGTAATTCACATTTACAGCATTTCTGTCCATATATGAAAGGTGATGTTGAATCCCACAGCTGGGAATACGTCACTTGATTAGCACAAAAGCTCCCTTTTTATTTGCATAAGCCTACACAGTTGATTGGTCCTTATTGGTGGTCATCAGGTTTAACTTGCTATATTCTGGAAAATTGGTTGAGAATACAAATGCAAAAATCTTTCAAAAATACCAATTACTGTTTAATTGGACAGCATTAGTCTATCATGTCATGTTATAGTTGTCTCAACTTACTGAACAGTTGCAATCAGGAATGAATCAATTCTCTAAACTCAGATGAAAAATTACCATCTCTCTATCCGGCAGATGTTTTTGTTTGAATCTTGTAATAAGGGACCTTTAACTTGAAATGATATAGCTAAGTACAGTATAACATAACATATGGTATGTAGGCCAACATGGAAGACAGGCCAGTTGATTTATGTCCATTTAATTACTTAATAATAGACTTATACAGTAATAGTAATGAAGAGGAAGGGACTTGTGTGAATTTTGCATTGCAGGTCATTTTAGATGGACTGTAGCCTATGCCTCTACGGTGCTCTTAGCAGAAAACAGTTGATCTGAAGCCCTGCTGTAAACTATGCACTGTGCTGCATGAGTCCTGTAAACCGAAAAAAAAGGTCCAAGCCTCAAAATATTTTCCCATGGTTGGTCACTTTTGTTAAAGTGATATAGAGTTGAGAAGTAATATCTTAAATATAGCTATTTATCATGCTAAAACAGGCTATGTAAGGAAAACAATGTCTTTTTCTGACTAGGCTTATATATTGAGGACTGCAATCATTATACAGGTTTATGCACTGTTTTAATTACTCTTTTTCTCCTTTTTCAATGTCTGTCCATCCTGGCTACAGTCTGCACCTCAGAAGTGGCTGTATTTCTCTCCAATAGCTTCAGCTATCAGTGCACGTACAGTATGATATTGAATACGAGCCTAATTCGATATTAACCTGCCTTGGACTGCTCCACATTCCGCCTTGTAGCTGATTACCTTTAAACCTTTTCTCCTTGAGGCAAACTGTTTTCCGTGACTCTTGGAAAGTAGCCTACATGACTGAACAAATATTCAGTCAATGCAAACAGTAGCTTTTTAGTGCACGAGTACAAAATAATCAGTGATATCAAAATAGATCTGGATAACAACTGTATATTCAGACGTTTATGTATGCCCTAACCATTAAGGCCCCTGTTGCAAACGGCTAAAAGAGTTTGACATGATAAGAAGAAGACAAACATCAATCTTGCTTTATGATTTTATTTTGATTCAAATGCACCCATAGGAGGGCAGGTCTGTTCTAAGAGAGCAGGGCAAAGAGAGGCTGTGTCAAGGTGCACAGTTGCAATGCATAACAAAAATGTTACTTTTTGTTTTTAAAGCCATTAAAGGTTTTGCCCCACCTTACATTTCAGAACTTCTGCCCTCACACTCTACAACCAGGTCACTCAGGTCACAAAGCCTACAACTTCTTTCGGTCCCACGTACATGCCTCAAAACCCGCGGTGATCGCACCTTCTCTGTTGCTGTCCCAAAACTCTGGAATACCCTCCCTTCACATATCAAATCCTTCCCTACAATAACCTCTTTTAAATCCAGTCTCAAGACATACAGTACCTTTTCTCACTTGCTTTTAATGCAGACTGATATTTCTGACTGATATTTTAATTTTCTCTGTGTTTGTGTTTATGTTTTGGGGGTTGTTCTACTTTAAACGATTAAATCTACATATGTGTGTTTTATTGCTACAACTTTTTAGAATTTTTTATTTTTTTTTGTACAGCACTTTGGCTCAACTCCTGTTGTTTTTAAATGTGCTTTAAAAATAAATGACTTGACTAACTGACTTGACTTGATGTGTTTTTTCTTCAAGCCTTCATGTCACCATTCACTAATGAAATAAGTGCAGAGAAGATATACAAATAGCTGTTGATAAAACATATCAACAACTTATCAATAACGTTTTTATCTCTTTATGTTTTTAAACTTCCATTTTAAAAAATGTTGAATTAATAACATGAAATAATACTGTTCCAGTGACTGTTGAATCATTAAACTATTTTTTTCCCAGTAAAACAGTCATTAACCCTGTACTTATAGCCACCTTATTGTGACTACATGCTTTTCTTTGTTTTAAAAAATCTAATGCAACAATGACACATCACTTTCCATGCCCTATCAGACATAATGATAAGAGTTCAGGTTGTTTATCAGAGTGATTAAAAAAGCAAACTGAACTCCTCGGGTCCCCACATATAAACGGGACAGGTCCAACTAACACCTCACTCAGCCCCCGTTGAAGGCTTGGAGCAGAAACAGCAACCATGAAGGCTGGCATTATCCTGTGTGCTATTCTGGCATTGTCTGAGTGCATGGTCAGGTAAGTAACTACTGCTGCCATTCCTACAGTGTTGTGATCAAAGATGTCTGATGCCGCAAAACTACCTGCACCAGACTACAGACAGGATGAGGCATAGCACCATGTTAAGACTTGGTTCTCTCTCCTTCATAGGGTCCCTCTGACCAAGGTCAAGGGCAAGTCTCACAGGAAGAGGCTGGAGTATGACAGCTTTGCTGTGTATACTGAGCAGATGACCAATAGCTATGATGTAAGTTGGCAACCTCCAGTTCCCTACTACCATTGCATCTGCCTCTTAAACAAACACAGACAACAAGTGCTGGCACTGTTGTCCCCAATACATACATTTTGCCCACGCCGTTCTTACCTACCCAGTACTCCACAGGTTGTAATCTAGAACATTACCCTTTCTCCTTCAACTGCAAAAAAACAGGACTTAAAAACACTATCATTCCCTGGTTGTGTTTAGGATTAGATAGATATTTCTTTGTCCTTACGGAAATTTGTTCTGCATGCGTACCATGTTGTGGTATTTTCATAGCTTATAGCATTGCCTATGATCTCTTTTGAAAGATGGTTTGAATGTAGTAGTTTTCATTTTGTAAGTCACTTGTACTAAATGCATAGATGCATGTAAATTAGCAAATTGATAATCTTACATCTGCTATTTTCGCCTCCTCAGATGTTATATGTTGGTGAGGTCTCCATTGGCACCCCTCCTAAATCCTTCAGAATCAGGTTTGACACCGGCTCCTCCAACTTCTGGGTGACCTCTGTGTATTGCACCAGCAGCGCCTGTAGTATGTATAACTCATTACTGATTCATTTAAAAGTGAAATTGTGTAAAGTCAAATACCATATGAAACTATAGTCACAGCATAGCACCCGTAATAATTTTCATAGTTGATAAACATGATATTGTGATTATAGTTATTGATAACTCATCTGCTTGTTAAAAAAAATAAAAATATCAGCCAGTGTTTCTCTAGATTAAAGGGCCGTTCAGATCTGGAATGATCACTATAACATATCGCTCTAATTGTTATGAATGCAGGGCAGGGGAGATGGAGTGGTGCTTCTTTATTGCTATGATATGCATGAAAACAAACCTACATTACTCTTCGTCAATGTGGAAGAAAAAGTTGTTATAGTTACAATTATCTTTATAGTTATTGTCCCAGGTCTGACCGTCCCTTAAGACTCAAAATAGTCATCAACTCAAATGACAACATATTAATTTACTGTATTATGACCAACCAGAGGCAGAATAAGACTCCTGACAAAACACTTAACAAAAAAAATGAGGACTTGTAATGACATGATTCAGTTGACCAAAGGATTGTTCTCTTTCAGACGAAATGAACAAATTCAACCCCAGCGAGTCCTCCACCTTCAGGAACACTGGAAAAGCAATGCAGAGTGAATATGCAACATCTGGGGTTTCTGGATTCCTGGGCTACGACACTATTGTTGTAAGTGTAGTGGTACTGTATGCTAATGAGCAGGGGTTAAAGTGGGGGGGGGACACGGGGGTACGCAGTTCTGGCACCTCAGATAAATTAACAATATCATCCCATTCTTCTTCTTTACATTTTTCTTTGTTTGATGAGTTCTCCCTCCTGCCAAATCCCACTTTGATCTCTGCTAATGAGTCATATGTCAGCAGTGGTCTGTTTGACCCCTTATGGGTCTCAAACCGCTACCTCATCAACTACTACAAACCCACTACTACAACCCCAACTACTACAAACACTCCAATCACTGAGCTGAAAAGCCCAGACTCATAACTCAGCAGTTAGAAGCGTTCTTAGGCTAGGGTTGTGAGCATTTACCATGTATTGCCACCAGGTAGCCCGTCTGTTACATCTGCACTCACCCCCTAAAACCTTAATGCCATCCGGGTCAAAGGAACCAATATAGCAGAGGTCATTTTGACTACTCACAGATCTCGAACCCGCCACCTCGTTAAATACAACAAACCCACAGAGTTTTGATTACTCAAACGTAATCTAAAGAATTACAAAAACTGCTCGCTTTTGTCCTTGCTACTGTAGGTTGGAGGTATTGAGGTGACTAACCAGATCTTTGGACTGGCAGAGACCGAGTCAGCTGGCTATTATGGTTATGATGGTCTCATGGGTCTGGCCTACCAAAGCCTAGCTCAAAGTGGAACTACCCCAGTCTTCAACAACATGGTCCAGCAGGGCCTGGTGCAGAATTACTTCTCCATCTACCTGAGCAGGTACCAACCTCTAGACAAACTCAAACACTACAATCATTTCAAGTTATTACTGTGTAGCCGGAGTTGTTCTCACATCGGGTCTCGAACTTGCCACTTTGTCAACTACAACAAACCCACTGCATGGAAGTTGAACGCTCTATCCACTAAGCCCCGGCTTCTAACACAGTGCTTAGAAGCAGTTCTTCAAGGAATTGAGTTGTGAGGATTTACACGTAATGCCGCCAGCTAGCCGAGCAAGTTGGCATCCGTTACAACTGCATAGTTTAATAGCTTCACAACAGTTTTGTGAGTTTCTTGAAACCAACTGATTATCTATCATTTTATTTGCACAGCAACTACGAGTCTGGCAGTGAGGTGACCTTTGGTGGGTACGATCCTAGCCACTTCACCGGCAGCCTAACCTGGATTCCCTTGTCTTCTGAGTCATATTGGCAGATCACCATTGAGAGGTAGCTGATCAGTGTGTTGCACAAGACAATTGCTGACTGCATTACATAGCGCAGGGCCGTTTCAAGGTACTAGGGGGCCCCAAGCAAACATGACATGGGGGCCCTTCACCTCCCATAGAAACCTACATGAACCAAATTATTTGTGTTGAACTTACAGTTGTCTAACTCTATATATTTTATTGAAAAACACCACCAACTAAAATAATTATACAGTTGATGTTGGGGGCCCCTTTCAGCTTGGGGCCCCAGGCAATTGCTTGGTTTGCCTGTCCTGTTGGGATGGCCCTGACATAGCGAGTGGAATGAAAGAATTTGTAACAACACAGTTTGCATTGAGTCAATGGAACACACAATCTTGTGTGGACCCCCTCGAAAATGAGATGGTGCATCTCAAGGGGTTATCCTCTAATAAACTTGAAACTTGAAACAATCTTACTTTCGGTTTCAAATGCAGCGTTACATTGACTTGATGTAAAGTGCTCGTTTGCATTTCTGTTCCGCGTTAAGCAGGTTGTTCCAAATTGTTTTATTCCACTTGCTATGTAGTGGAGGCAGCAGGCTTATTACACTTAGTTTAATGGATAAAGCATCATGTGAAACTGGCTGGCCATAGATTCACTCGAGTTTCAAGGCATAGCAGAACATGGGTCTCAACAAACCACATCCAGTCCTGTCTCTCAACCACCCATGTGTGGTGTGGTGCCACCCCTTCAGTGGCATAAAATGGAATTCAGTGAATCCCGGAAACCAAAACACCAGATCCCACGCATGCACGTGCGCGCGCACACACACACACACACACACACACACACACACACACACACACACACACACACACACATTATGGGAACTCAGACATCATGGGTGAAATTGTAGTTATGTAGGACACACAATGTGCAGTAGTAATGTTAAAGTCGGTATTGTTAGGTGTCACACAACATGTTGTACTTGTGAGGCTTGTGATCATCTTTTCTAATTACAGTGTGACAATCAATGGCCAAATTGTTGCTTGCAATGGTGGGTGTCAGGCAATTCTCGACACTGGCACAGCTGCAATCTCTGGACCCTCCAGTGACGTTTCAAGCATCAATTCTGTTCTGGGTGCTTACGGATCCAATGGTGCTTATGGTGAAGTAAGTATCGCCTAGATCTAACCTCGACCTACTGTAATAGTCTAGCCTGACACAGCCCGCCCATAATACGAATGTTCATCTGTATCCATGGTCTGGGAACGGTCTTCTGGGGCTTGACCCAGAAGACCCAGAAATGAATGCCCTCCCCCGCAGTATAGTCGCGTCAGGTTAAAGAACCTCCAGACCATGAATACGGATGAACAGCAGTATTATGGTCTGGCTATGTCAGGCTAGTAATAGTCTGTCGACAGATTTAAAAATACTTTCAAAATACAAGGATACAAGGAAGGGTATTTGTCACATGCATGCAAGTTCATGCTTTTCTGACTCCTTTTATGGAGTCCTCTTCAGTGGACAATTGCACCACCTTGACACTTGTGAAAAAGAAAGTAAAAATGTAAAAGAAATCCCCTCTGTTCTGGCTCCCAGAACATGGGTTGCATGGACACAATTTTGCAGATAAGTGTTTGTATTGTAAGCCCCTAAAAAGGGCCCAAAATTATAAATTTTGCAAACACAAAACACTCAGATATCTTAATGTGTACAGTACAACTCATAGAGGCAAACCAAGAATTGGATGTGTTGAGGTTAGAAAAGAGTTGACAATGATTGGATGAAAGAAAGTGTAAAGGTCTGATAAAATCAGTGTCTGACAAAAGAATACAGACTTGTTCTAAAAAAAAAGATGCTTAGCTAAAAGAGGAGGTGTAGCGGTAAATTACATTACCCATAAATCTATGCAGTAATGTAGACATTAAGTTCTGATTTCACTAGTGAAGAACTTGTAATTGTGATGAATGTATGAATTACGTAGGTGTCCAGTGTCATCATTATATAAAAAGATGTCAAGAGTGGGGTGTGAGATTAATTTTCTTAGTTTAATTCATACTGCAAGGTGCAGTGGTCAATTGACACACAGCTTATAAAATAAATGCATGTCTGGTCTTAGGCCAGTGTTGAATGTGGCAACATTGGAAGCATGCCTGACGTCACTTTCAACATCAATGGACACGCCTTCACCATGCCCGCCTCTGCCTACGTCAGTCAGGTAAGCCCTAGTTTTAGAGCAGGTGTAATACAAAAAACTTTCTTTATTATGCTTTTTAAAGGCACAACATGCATTTTACATTTTCTTTTTTTTCACATTCTCTACAGTCCAGCTATAATGGGTGCCATGTGCAATTTGCCACCATTTGGAGCAGCCCACTTTGGGTCCTGGGGGATCCCTTCCTGGAGTACTACTATACTGTCTTTGACATGGGTGGCAATTATGTTGGTCTTGCCCAGGCTGTGTAAATGGCAAGCACTGGTTGTAACAGAGCAATATTTCTGCCTTTAGCTGCAATTACTTTTTAAAATCATTTTTGGCAGGCTGAAATATCTTACCAGAGGAAAAACCTATTTGCAGTCCATGTCCACATGAACTTTGCCATATCTGTAATTGGTCAACTCTGGGATCTGTTATTAAAAGTAATTATAGCACAACTTTGGTCTTACTTTGTGATACACATAACATAGGCCTATGTCTTTAACTTGTTTTAATTGGAAATCAACTCCACTGTAACATAACATTGTCTGAACTGGATTTATTTGTTTGTTTGTTTGTTAGTGTTAGTTGGCGTTTAGCTGTTTGACATACATTGGACCAAAATTCTCTCTTCCGCTCACATAACTACTACTGTCTACCATGGCTAACGACAAACTAAATAATCACAAGTGATATTTAGTCTGAACACCCACCTATTAATTTTGTCCAGACCAGTTTATAGGGCACTATGTCTACCACATCATGGCCAATAGACGAATCCGACAAGCGTTCTGTGTAGGCTGCCATCTTGTGGCTACGGCATTGTTGGACTGTAAACAAAACATTTTGACAATGCACAGTCAATGACAACTAACAGCAAAGACCATGGAATACTCTGACATTATACATGTAGTAATGAATCTCGTAAATCATGGCATTTTATGGTGTGCTATCACGTTATTCTTATGGACAGATTGGCGATCTGGGTAGCTCAACAATGGCGCCTGCTTACTTCCGGTAGTTTCGTCGGATTCGTGTATACCAGTGCCACCAGATGACTTAAAATAAAATTGATGGTGCAAGGTAGCATGAGTACTCCCGGGCTAGTCCCTCCTCCTCATTCTGTGATTGGATTGATACTATGTGATACAGAAATCAGGGACAGAAATCGGTCATGGTCACCATGATGCTTTGCAGAGTGAAATGAAATAGCACTTGGCAACGTCAGGACTATTGATTGATTCACAGCAGTTTTCTCCCCCATACAGACTACCTTCTAGAGGGACCATTAAAGCTGTATTCGGCAAGTCTACGTAATTTCGAGAGTTTGGCAAAAAAAATCTAAATCATACAACTCACTGGTCCCTCCCCCAGTCTCTACTACGCTCCTCAAACCCCTCTCTCACTGTTGCACGTTGTCAGCGGCTTGCTCACAGCTGTGATCGACAGGCAGCTATCCCTCCCCCCGAACCTGATTGGTGGAACGCTACAGGGAGCGTATGGATTCTTGCAACCACAATTATATAGGGTTTAGATTGAGCTAGAGAATTTGAGTTTTTTTATAGCCTTTTGTACTACTTCCATAATAACGTGACAATTCTAAGAAATTTGACTTTAAATGACTTGCTGAATACAGCTTTAAGAGCATCCTCAGCAGTGCCATCACAGCATGGT
This sequence comes from Sardinella longiceps, assembly GCA_027497455.2. Taxonomy (NCBI): domain Eukaryota; kingdom Metazoa; phylum Chordata; class Actinopteri; order Clupeiformes; family Clupeidae; genus Sardinella; species Sardinella longiceps. The sequence goes on along the minus strand of JAODXP020000015.1, from coordinate 28,972,529 downwards.
AACTGCATTGCTGCAGAACCAAAGGATCATACAGCTTCAGCTTACAGTTTCTCTCCCCTCCCTCTCTGACATCTACGACACAACACATCCATTCCACTCACTGTTCTTCCTACTGCCGTCAGGCAGAAGGTACCATAACTGTCTACACCATGGAGGTATTAATAAACCTGGAGAAACATACTAAGTCCCGCCTCCCATTCATTCCAATGTGGAATGCTAAGCTAGTGAATTCATCCAAAATTTAACAAAATTTTCAGTTGTCAAGATGGCGTCTCATTGAGCTCACTTCCGACTCCATTTCATTAGGCCAATGAGGGCCCAAGTTACTAATGGAGATGAGGGCGGCACACACCTGGAGGCTATTCAAAACGGCCGTAACGTTGCATTACGTTGGACCTAACGCAAACGAAGTCGGGCTGAACATACTGTTGTGTCACGTCAGTGCAGCAACAATGGAAGCCTGGAGGGCCATTCTGCATGTGGTGGCAGGCAAGGAAATAGCTGAACTTGACAACAACCTCAGTAGTTTATTTAAACTTTAAATGTATCATTGTTAGGAATACTACAAAATGATAATATTACCACTGCTTTTGCTGTCACCAGAGGACAATTCAACACAACATGAATTTGTGTTGTATTTAGCACTAGTGCTTTAAATCTCAGAGCTTCCGATACACCTACATGCTCATTGGTGAACACCTCTGACACACCCATCAAACGAGAGTGAACTACCTCAGAAGCATGTTGTGCACCGGTGTGGAGCGTAACGAGCAAACTTATCATTCAATTAGGCTAACGCAACGCACCGGTGCGTAACAATGTGTTGTTGAATGAACCCCTGATGTGCACAGGGAGCTTGTTCACATGGGCTGAAAGTGTAGCATTAACCAATCAGCATATGTCAAATGGAGTCGGATATGATGTAATTTCTGGAAAATGGCGACGAGGAAGTGCAATGCTAATTGGCGAAGCTAATCAGCCAAATCCTGACCCCCTGGTCTACACCTCTAGAATGGGGAGGAGCTTCTTCCCCCAAGCAGTCAGACTGCTGAACAACGGGACATGATGCAAAGCCTAATACTGAACTGGAATGTAGTCTACTCCTGCACTTATACATGCTAAATCTGCCTCACTACCTCCTCTCAATTGAATTAAAGCCTGTTTATTCCTTGTTTACACCCACAAACCACACATAGGCTACTACCTAAACCAGGGGTTCTCAAACTGTATTGGGCTGGGGACCCCTCATGGAGCCCATTATTTTTCAAGGACCCCTCTTGACTGCAACAAAATGTATCTATTTGTTCTTTCAGATGTAACAGTTTTAAATAGGTACTGTATGTAATTGCATTTGGCAAAATTTGACAGTGCAGAAGCGGTTTACTGTAGGCCTACTGTTTCAAAAATACCCAAAGAAAGTGTTTCAGTGGTATTTCTATCCCTATATGACAAGCTTATGTTTTTTAACAAACTCTTTCACGGACCCCCTGGCAATGTGCTGCGGACCCCTGGGGGTCCCCGGGCCCCAGTCTGAGAACCATTGACCTAAACACACACACACACACACACACACACACACACACACACACACACATAACCTATTCACATGCAGGGTGTACAGTATGCTCCATGTTACGTGTGCTGGATATTCACTTCATAGCCTATAGAAATTCAATAAAGAAAATGAGAGTAGAACTTGGATTGTGTTCTCACCGACATTCTCACTGGTCTCAAGTCAGTTTTTTCATCTTTCAACCTTGCCACACAGCTTTTTATATTCACCTTACATTTAGATATAATTGGATGCTTTTGTCTTTGCTGTGAAATATAAATTAATAATAATAACTTGGGAGATGCTCATAAAAGGTGTTTCATCGCAAACACATCCATTCCATAAAAAATCCCCACTACACCCCTGCATATTGGGATTAGGGATACATGGGAACAGTTGGAAAATATTTCAAAACACTGTGACTGCTAAATCCGGCTACACTAAATATTGCCAGTAACTGACAGGTTGCATTTCCAAATGATGATGAAGCATGGCAGAAATGGAGTGCATAACTGAATACAGGAGGAGAAAAAAACAATTAAATGTATCTTAAATGAGCTACTGTCTGTGTCATACTTTTAAATCGAAATAGGCCTATCGAAAAAAGAATTATGAAGACCACATTGATACTTAAGCACCATCTAGAAATCAGCTGCAGACTATAAGGACCGAGACTCAGCCATGTCACTTTGTACCCAGAAAGCACACAAAAAAAGAAGAAAAAAAAAAAACATTGCAGTTAATGGGTGAGAGTATTCTCAGACTTTAGAACTTTTAATGAAACTGAAAACATTTTCAGTGTTCTTAGTGACAACTGACACCAGGCCAATTTGTCTTACTTGACAGGCATCCTTTTGAAGGTATGCAGCAAATCTGGGATTTCTAAAATAACTATAGAGCTCCCCCTACAGTCACCTGATGTATCTACATATTTTTTGTAAACTAGGCTACACCTGAATTCTGGCCAATGCATGTGGATTTGTTTACAAACCAGTTATGATGGCAAAGTGAAAGTGGAAGTTGGCTACAGAATATGATATAGTCTATGATGCATAGATAATAAGGCCTACCAGGCCTAGGCTACTTCATAGGCTTGCCAACCAAAATGACAGAAAGTGAACAGAGAGTAGGCTATTTGCATTGAGTTGCTAAATAGGCCTAATTTAAAAATCACATAACCAAATTTTGATTTACCTGTTGAAGGCCTACAATGAATTTCCATTTGAATAAAAGTGCCAGAAGCCTATCATAGCAAAAAGTATCCTCTAACCAAATCATGGAGGATTGCATTGCCATTTGCAGAATAAACTACTTGGTTCAATTGTATTTTGAAAGTGGTTGACTGAATTGCACACTTGTCCTACTTTTTGCAAAATGCATTGCAATTTAAGTTGCCCAAAGGTTTCCATACAGACCCACCAAATGGGATCACCAGATATTCATTCTTGCTACGAGTAGGCTATAGTTTAACGTTTTTGTTCTTCTTAATTTTTGATCAAGAATAGGCCAGCAGATTTTGCTCACTGGAAAAAAACTAAAGCTATAGTTGTACAGAACCAGGTTGTACAGAACCAGGCATGCAGGTTGGCATTTCTATGTTGACACTCAATCTCCCATGATCCTATTGTCGCAATTGACGCATGCTCAAGCAGAGTTGGCGGGTGCCTGGTGTAGTCGAAGTCTTTTGTCTGCCAGAAGAAGGGACGTGGCTGTAAAGTAACACAACGTTCTTCTGTGTTTTTCCAAATAACAACTGCAAGCTTGTGCAATCTAAGTAATAGTTTTGCTGTTCCCAAGTCAGTGCAAAAGCCTTCTCGCTTCTGTCTGTCCGTGTCATTTCTGTGTAAAGGTAAGTTCCATTTTAGTCCATCCCTGATAGCTGTCCTAAACGCTGAGGTTTGTTTGGGTTGCGGCTGTAGAAATCGAATCATCATGCAAAATGAAAATCACGTGATGTAAATGGTTGCTCATTCATTTTAATTGACTTAATTTCACTAGGTGATCACTCGCTTGTACCAGTATGATCAAGCCTTATTTTGCAGCATTTACCAGCTCCATAAGACGTGTTTGCAGCGCTGATTCGGGTCAACATGGAGGAGGAGGCGGGAAGCCATGACTGAGACGAGCAACGCTTACAAATAGAGACGTTCTGTCGGGCAGTGTACTTTCCTAAGGAACTGAATTAGCAACACAGGTGCTGTATTGCAGCACGTTTGATAGTGAGGAGTCCCCATAAATATTATGAAAAACGTGTTGAATGTCGTCGTAGCATAATGTAGTTAAAAGCATGTTGGCTTTGCAACAGAAGCCTAACATTAGGTTAGCAGGCGTATCGTTAGCTCGCCAGAAATAAAATGATGTGCCCCCACCGCTGTTTTGTAACAGGGGGGCTGGGCCTGGTTGTGTTGTCTCTGTAGGAGATTTAAAATGTATACCACGATAACATGTGTCATTACTTACTGAAAATTATGCAACCGGATACTTAACTGACTGATCGTTTACCACTTGACTTTTACACATAAGTCACGTTAGTTAGCAGGCTGCTGTTCCCCCATTGAGCATCCATGCTTTTTACATGGGTAGTAGACTACTTTAAAAACTTCAATTTACACTGACAGTGTCTACACTGTTATTCTGCAGGGTTGCCTATTTGTTTAGGGGACTCATTCCCAGTGCAATAGCTGGCTCGATATTTGATCTGTGGACCCAGCTTCAGAACCACGTGCACCGACCCACCCACATCGTTTAGCTAAGTGAATGCACAGTTGAGAATTGCTAGATTCGGGCAAAGAAGCCTAAACAAATAAGCAGCACGTAACATAATTATGCAGTGTACCCTGACACAAAAATCTTTTTTTTCCCTTTTTTCCCCTTGTATTTGTTTCAGAAGCTTTGCTTAGGTCACGCCCCAAAAGCAGCGATTGGATTCTTTTTAATGATTCAAGTAAACAAACTAGCAGACTTCAGATTTGGTTCAGGATGCAGCTTACTTTACCTTTCACTGTGTGTGGGTAGTGAAGACAAAAAAATTGCAAATTGACATATTTGTATGGTAAGTTGTTGGTGGTGGGGTGTACTGTATCTTACTAGTTTTTTGTGCTCAACAGGGTAAAGAGAAGAGACTTCAGTAAAAGCCCTGCCCCCATAAGTGAACAGGAGGCCCACAGTTGAAGGACATAGCCCATAGCCCCCCTTTCCCTCCACATTCCTTTAACCTGGATGTGTTCCCTCTCTCCTCCTATCCCCTCCAGTCATGCTCTGTGCTGTTAAACCAATGGGTTTAAAGTTGGCAGCGTGTGGCATCTTATGTGCTTCAGAAATCTATCTCAGAGCAGCATTCTCCCATCCACTGCCTAACCACCACCACCACCACCCTACCCTTCCGCTGCGCTTTTATGTTTTATGCTAGGAGTCGTTGGGGGGGGAACACACCATTGATATTTCAAATGGAATTAATAAAAACGAATATGGAGGAAAGTTAGGTCATCTAGTTTACACATTTAGTAACACACAGATGCAAAACACTGCTTATTCCATCTTGTATACATTCAAGACCCTTGCTTTCAAGTTAATTTGGAACCTACATTGTATCGGTCAAATGAGATTTAATTTTTTAAATTATCAGTCTTAGGATTGATGGTGAAGCAGAGCATTTCTATTCCTTTATTCACAGAAGTTTGTTCATGTCCCCCTTTCTCGTAGCCTATTTGACTTAAAGCCAGCCTCAGGGTCCTGCATATGAAAGCACATTGATTTTGTCCAGGCTGTAGACTTGCTTGCAGTAGCATTAGTGTTGTTTCTGCTTCTGATTTTGAAGGTTGTCAAACGTGGTTGAGAACCAGGAAGTGATTCTTCTTTTTCCATTTTGTAGCTGGACTATATTAATTTTATTAGACTTTTTTAATCAAACTTGCATTCATGACAAATTATCAAATTATTCTTATGTTAGGCCCACTGCTACTGAATATCGAAAGAAAGGAATCACCTACTGATTTAAAGAAATGTACATGCTGATTTTTGTGCTGTTTTCATTACAGGCTGTTTTGCAAATGCCCATGTTATTTAGGCAGGTTAATGTGTTAAGGCGGGTATTTCGAAAGGGCTGCAATGGTATTAGCCTGGTATTGAGTCTGTAGAGTTTCCTGTGTTAGTGTTTCCTGTGACAAGTCAGACTTTGCCTAATGTGTTTGAGTACGTGTGTTCTTGTGTTTTTTAATCAATGCCACACTCTACTGCCTTGTGTGAATTTTCCCCTCCCCTCAAATGCCACTTGATTCATGAAACCCATGCCCTTATCCTTCCTTCTCCTCCAGTTTCACCCTCAGTCCTAATCCCCTTTTCGCTCTGTTGTTTAGCTCTGTTGACGTTGAGAAGGAACCGGAAGGTTCCAGTGATCCTTCAAGCCGAGCATGAGCCAGACTGCAGACACATCTAATGATGCTCCCAGTGCAGGTGTCTCCCAACTTTCTTCTTTGCAAACTTAGTGTTTTTTATTTTATTTATTGTGTTCAAACCCACACATATTCTCTCTCTCTCTCTCTCTCTCTCTCTCTCTCTCTCTCTCTCTCTCTCTCTCTCTCTCTCTCTCTCTCTCTCTCTCTCTCAGTTGTTTTACTGTTCATTGGTAAAGTTTTTGGAGTATATGCCTACTGAATTGTTCCAGCTTCAGGGTTTTGGGATGAATACCTTAAAGAGTGGTGCTTGCTGTGGTTATCTGTCTGTCCTTGAAGGTGTATCTTTGGAGTGGAACACTTTATATATAATTATATATATATATACACTTTATATATAATTTGTTTAGTACTCCATCTTGTTCATTTCACTCCATCAGCACACAAGGGCTTTTGGATTGGCAAAAGTGAGGTGGAATTTGGTGGACTGAATTCTAGATTGTTGTCACTGGTTGAAGGGAAAGACTGATGGAGGGCGAAGAATGACCTTTTTTTGTGTTAACAAACATTGTCATAAACGTTCTACATTCTGTCACCAGTGCGCATGTTGGTTGCAGAAAGCCACCTTACCTAACCCACTATAATGTCAGGTGGTCATTTTCAGACTCTCAGGACTTATGAAGTAATCTTCTGTTGAATGATTTTGACATTATACGTCAAGTCTATGTTAAGTATACTTGGCTCAAATTAATAAGTATTTCTGTTGACATTGGTGATCAATGGTGACTAAGGTAGCAGCATGGTAAGCTAACTGTAAAGAGCTGTTCTGTCTGGATGAGAAACCAGTAACAAGCACGATTTCAGTGTGAATGTGGGCTAGTTGTGTAGGGATGGGTAATACTACATTTAAGTGGGGAAACCTGTGCCAATATCTCTTGATCATGTTATGGAGATACTTGGTAATATATGGCCAATACAGCTTGAAAATCCATCACACACTACAAATGTGGTGGAGTTGTTTAATAAGAATAATAAACTCTAACATTTTTCGTAGAATTCTGTAAGGGTAGCGTGTGTTTGTTTGTTTGTGTGTTTTTTTTCCTGCAACCAGCAACTGGTTGTGTTTGATTTCGAGCATCTGTGATGTCCTCTCAAAAGGTCTTTATCCCTTGCCTTAAAAATGTTCCAAAAAAACTTGCACTGTTCAAATTGCCACTTTTGGTTCTGCTTAATATGAGTTTGGAAGTTAGCCTGCCAAGCAAACCATGTACACCAAGAAGATGTATTGGGGTCTGGCACAACACGATTGGCAGTGTGGGCGGGTTAAGCAGTTGTCTGTTAAGTTTCTCTGCCGCTAAAACAGTCAGAGCGTTACGTAGTCAGAGCGACGGAACGTCCATGGTGGAGTCTAAAGTAAAAAAAATCTTGTTTGTATAGTGCATTTATTGACTAAAAGGCCCTCTGAAGACGTAGACAGAGTTGTGATGGTTGAGTGTGTAGTTACAGAGGGTATCATCTCTGGCATCCTCACGATTTGATTGGCCCAATACCAATCAAATTCAGCAACCCTGGCTACAAATTCCATTTGCTGCCACTAGGGGAGTCTAGATTTCTAGGCTATGTGGAAGTTGAAGTTCACTGTTAAGACGTCTTCCTCTTTGTTATTAGTTAAATTTACCCACCAGCTGCCTTTAAAAAGCAATTGTCAGTTGTTGGCATGTGTTGCCTCACTTTTCGTAGGGCTTACTGAACTATAAAAGGATTACCAGTGCATTATGTATTGACAGTTTTTCATCTGCTTATCAGTGAAATAATGCTTTTGAGGCAGTAATTGTGCCATTTCTTTTGTGTTTATTAAAATAGCATTTTCATACACTTCTGTAACGGAGATTCTTCAAGATTGAAGTTCATTGATAAAGATGTTGCAAATGATGTCACGCTTCTCATGGGTTTTAATTGCCAATTGCTTCTGTGGTCTGATCACTCATCTACAGAAGATGTCTTTTGAGAGGACAAGAACTCCTCTGCCATTTGAGCTCCCTTTGACAGTGTAGTCTCATTTATTTACACCCTTCAGGCCAGCCATCAGCAGCTCCACCATTGTTGCCCCTCTCCACTTTAAAGCAAACCAACAGAAAGCAAAAAATAGGCTAGAGACAGTGACAACCAAAAAACCAACCATTCTCTCCCTCCCCAAACCCTTTTACCCTCCATTCTTACAGAGGCGCCCGCAGCAGCAGCAGCTGCAGCCACAGCAACAGCAACAGCAACAGCAACAGCAGCAGCCAAACTGGCGACTACCGCAGGAAAGAAGCAGAACAAGAAGAAGGTGGAGGAGGTTGTAGAGGAGGAAGAGGAGGAATATGTGGTGGAGAAGGTTCTGGACAGGCGGGTGGTGAAGGGCCGCGTAGAGTACCTGCTCAAATGGAAAGGTTTCTCAGAGTGAGTAATTTTGCTACACAATTCATTGTTGCATAAATACGTACACTGAACAAAATATAAACACTTCTGTTTTTGTTTTGTTTTTTCATGAGCTGAACTGTTCTGGAATGTTTTCTATGTATGCAAAAGGTCTATTTCTCTCATGATCTTCACAAATCTGTCTTAAGGGTTAAAGGGTGTTAAAAAGCCAATCATGCTGGCTTATGTTTGGGACAAAATATCAAACTGGCATCTGCGCCTTCAGTTTGTCAGACAGTTTTGCATGGTGCATAAACTCCAAACAACATTCAAGTATCCAAGAACAAAAAAGGCGCACTCAAAGGCTGATGCTTACGCAACCTGTGTGTAGTATATCAGGTTTGCGGACAATAAATGGACAGCAAAAGTTTCAGGCTTTGCTCATTCTTAATGTTTCCAAATGTTTCCAACGTTATGCCATCATAATGACTAAAGGGTGCCTTCACGATTAATTAATTGTAATGTTTTTAATCGTAAAAACGATAAATCGTCATCCCTTCTCTGTGAATTTAGACTGCAATAAGATGCATGCTATATAACAGTTTCTGTTGGAGCAGCATAATGTCTGTCTAAAGAGCCTGTCTATAGGAGGACCAGTTGGGGTGATGCATGTTATTACAGATTTTGATGAAACTCTGCCAGTTTAAAGGGGAGAGGTGACAGTTGATGACATTCCAGGGGGTCTGTGACATGGGTTCTAGTTATAACTTAGTGTGATTGAACTTGATATTTGAAAACTTGATTTGTGGCGTGGTATTGTATTATGTCTGTTTAAGCAAAGGCATAATGTGGGAGCTTTTCATAGTTATTGCATTATACGATACCATAGGCCTACGTTCACATGAATTCGAGAATCGGTGCATATCTGACAGGATGATAGTGCAGCATCACACTGTTGGCTCCATCGTGATGCCAATGAAGATTGACAATGAGTCGGCCCATCCCTAGATAGGGGCATTGGAAAGCAATGTTAAAACACCCCTTTCACCGGTGTATGTGTGTGTGGTATGCACGCATGGTTTCTTTACTTGATGGTGCTGTTTGAGCATATGTGCACCGGCAGTCATTTGAAATATTGGATGAAAGTATTTCCAATCAAAGCACTATTTTATCTGCCATCATCAATATTATACAATAATATACAAGAGTGAAATATTTTGGAACTTCCTTTTTTATCAACTTGTTGCCAGTCTGTTGCCAGACTTGTTTCACACCTCAACATTCCAAGGTTCTAAAAGCATTCCATGGTAGTAAACTGAACATTCTATCATTGAAATGCATTGGATTTATGCCTCTTTCTGACTTGAAAAAAATGGGTAATAACATTTAAAATAAGTCTAAATTCACTTTCTTTCAAATAATACACATTTGAAGCACGCAAATTTGGAGGTCCTGAGTAGATAAAAGTGGTTTTACATTTATGTGCATGAAGCTTCAATCTATTCGGGACCTCCCAATTTGTGTGCTTCAAATGTGTATTATTTGAAGGAAAGTGAATTTAAACATGTTTGAAATGTTATTACCCATTTTTTTCAAGTCAGAAAGAGGCATAAATCCAATGCATTTCAATGATAGAATGTTCAGTTTACTACCATGGAATGTCGGAATGTTCAGGTGTGAAACAAGTCCATATACAAGAGTGAAATATTTTGGAACTTCCTTTTTGATCAACTTGTTGCCAGTTTGGAGAGTGATCTATTGGTAGAAGATGTTCAATGTGGCGCTAGAAATTGTGTTTCTGGTCCTGATCATTTTAATGTCCCCTTAGTGAGGACAACACATGGGAGCCCGAGGACAACCTGGACTGCCCAGACCTTATTGCGGAGTTCCTGCAGTCCCAGAAGTCTGCACATGAGGAGAAGAAAGAGGGTGGCAAGAGGAAAACCGGCGAGTCGGACAGCGACGTGGGTGGAGAAGAGAGCAGGCCCAAGAAGAGGAAAGATGAGGTAAGAATGCCTGCTGCAACCCAGGTGTTTGCTTTCTGAAACAGTTGCGGCGACGTTGTGTTTCGGGAACCTTTTGCCCAAATTCCCTCAACTTAAAGGGAAGTAACAGAATCAAATCACAAAACCAGACTAAAGAGATCCAAGACAAAAGTGGGTGTCTGGGTAACACGTTTCATAAATTCCAAGCATGAGTTGGAGAGGCTAGGTTAAATTCACCAAGGTTAAATTTTAATGCACTTGCGCCCTCACTTTTCAACAAAGGCAAAGACGCTCCATTTCTTATCAATTAGCACACTTTTCTTCTTCATTGACAAGTCAAGCAATGACTATTACATGAACCAATGTAAAATTGGTCATAGTGAAAATGTAGACTTTGTAAGCTTTTTTCCATGTTAAAATGAATTGGGAAAGTACTTTACAGTGGTATCTGGAATAAAATTGGAATGGAGTGACAACTGTCTTTTGACTGTTTTACCTAAACATCAGAAAAAAATTCAAGGAAGTTTCACATGCATATGATAACAGGTGTAAAACCTGCAGTGAAATTAAATTACGTCTGATGTCTGCCTATTAGTGCATCATTATTAATTAAAATAAATAAGTATTGATGTTCACATGGTCTGGAATGACAATAAACCCCCAGATAGACTTTCATTTTTCAAACCATCTCTATTATTGTGTTTTTAGGCAGAGAAGCCCAGAGGTTTTGCCAGAGGACTGGACCCTGAGCGCATCATTGGTGCCACAGACTCTAGTGGAGAGCTCATGTTCCTGATGAAATGGTAGGTAAACATGGTCCTAGATTTTATGCATAAGCAAATGTTTTGTGAACCCAAAGCAGTGCTTTTTACTATGACTGTTTGTATTTAATTGGTAATTACACTAATACAAGCACAAAACGCAAACACCCGGACCTCAGTCTTGTCTATGGGTTCTGGAGGCCAGCCCCTTCAAAAATGTAACACATGAATACATGTAATAGTCCATCCCGTCCATCCCCAGGAAAAACTCAGATGAAGCAGACCTGGTGCCAGCTAAGGAGGCGAACGTCAAGTGTCCGCAGGTGGTCATATCCTTCTACGAGGAGCGGCTGACATGGCACTCCTATCCAACCGAAGAAGAGGAGAAGAAGGACGACAAAAACTGAAGGGTAGCAGAAGCAGAGTGAGTGGGGGAGGGGAGGGAAGGGGTGGGGGTTTCAACAGGTGAGGCCCAAGGACTGGGCTTTTTTAGATCATTGTTTTCCCCTTTTTTTTTTCTTTGCTGCTGAAAGATCCTGGACTCTTTGGAAACCGATGTGGTTGTGTGAGCAAACTGATCTGGGGTGAGCGTTTCTGAGAAAGGATTGGCGATGAATGAGGGGAAGTTGTGATCAAGAGGCTTCTCAGCTATTTTTTTTCCATTTCTCTGCTTGGATTATGGGAAATGTAGTTTTCACTCATAAGGACTACGTTGTCTCTGACTGAATGTGAGTGTTTGCCGAAATCAACAGAGTTTTGGAAGGGGGAAAAAAAACTTTATAAAGATGTATATTCATTATGCACACACTTTCTGATAAATGGTCTACAAACAGTAGCCTTTACAGTTGGGACTGCAACATCATTGCAGCCATTTTTAGTAGTCATTTTAGCAATTTAATTGCCCTTGTTTTTTTTGTTTCCCCCAATTGTTGCTGTCCTTCCATGTTATCATGTGATGTGTAAATGCATGTCTCTTTATCAGGGCTAATTGAGCCCCATCGGTAAGTTGCAAGATGAACATTTTTGTTTTTTAGCTAACTGCATTGACATGAGTACAAATGAAACCTGGTAATGTTTGAGTTGTCCTGTAACTAACTACTGTCTAAACATAAATGGTCAGCCTTCAGAGGAGAACTACATTTCCCATAGTTCATAGCCCCCGGATACTCCTTAAGTCAGTGTTTGTAACTTTCTTTTAAAAGTGCTTTTCAGGAGGGTTGGGAATAGCGAGGTACATATGTTTGTAGCGATATGTGAAGCAATTCATCAGAGATTATTGGGGGGGTGGGTGGGGGACTCAAAGAAAATATATATTCTAAATCGACAACAGAAGGACACTGCCATTGTTTAGTGTACCCTAATGCACATCATTGTATCAGTGTCCGACAGGTGTATTTTGCTGTCAAGGCCAATCAGACTGAAGAGGGTACTGCCTCTGCCTCTCATTCTGTTCATCATTTTTTTGAGTTAGCAAGTGTTACAACGCTGAATGTAGAGTATTGTGATGTAAACTGCAGCATACAAAAATATAAGCAAACAAACAAAAAAAAAAAATTCACATCAAGACGACAAGTAACATGTTTACTCTTGTAACCCACATTGTCGGGGTTGAGGGGATTGGTCCCACCAGCGCTTAGAGCTTCAACGGTCGTTATCATAGTTTTATTGTACAGTTTAATGTGCCTCATAGTGAAACGATCAGTAAATGGCACAGATATTTGCTGGGTTTTGTGTCCAGTGACATTCCGATTTTTGGCGAGTGCAAAACCATTGGACACATGGGTGGGGGAATCTACATTGAGGACATTGTGAACCAACATTGAGAACATTGTGAACACCCATTCCAGCAAGCAAGCCACAGAGAAAATCTTGTGAAGTCTTTTCTGTTTTGCTACAAGCTTTCTTCCAGTGCTTTAGTGCTGCTTTGTCGTAAAATCTTTTGTTTTCTGTTAAAAAAAAAAACATGCATGTTACTACTCTTCATCGTCACTGTTTTTAGGGATTACTGTATTGTTTTGCAAAATAAACCCTCATTTTTAAGAAATGTGACTACCTTCTCTCTACACCAAGTGCATTCGCACTTAAGAAAAAAATAAAAAAAGTTATTGTAGTTACTTTTTAGTACTAGTTATTTGAGTGCTCATGTAAACTGAATAAACCATTATTCATTAGATTATTGGTAATATGCAAACCTGTTTGATTTTAGTTAAAGTGATCTGTCAGCATTTGGGGATTACTTTTCTCTAGTTCATCTAGTGGTTCTCAGCATCTGACGGTGGCACTTTTAGCTCCAGCTTAGCATAGATCAGTGGTTCTCAAACTTTTTCTGTCATTCCCCACTTAAGAAGGCAGAGAATTTTCACGCCCCACCTGGAAGTCTGAATTTGCGCACATTATCTCTGTGAGAAATACTTTGCAAGTGTAGGATTTTTTTTCAATGTTTGAATATTCATGTTACTAATTCAAAGCCAAATTTCTAGTGGCAAATAACACCATTGGAAAGCTCAATTTACTGCCAAATGAGCATATCTGACGAATAACTGTCAATTTGGGGGGCAAAGAGATGTCTCGCACCCCACCTGTCATGTGTCTGTGCCCCACTAGTGGGGCCCGCCCCACAGTTTGAGAAACACTGGCGTAGATCATTGAATCAAGACCGTTGGCACCTCTACCATTAATGTCTTATTCAAAAGTTACTATGAATTTTGAGTTTGCGAACTATTACCTCTGTCAAGGTTGTTTTTTGCAGACGTTTGTCTATGTACATTACGTTTGTAATGACTCGGAATGCCTTCTGGGATTTGACCAGTGTCAGTGACTAGTACCTTGGTGGAGGTCTGCTTTCCTTGTTAAAATGTGCGTCTTCTGTAGTTCCAAAGTGTAGTAAGACCAACAGAAAATGAAACGAATCATAACCATCTCCCCGGTCTTTGCTTTGCCTCATACGAGGGTCTGGGATTCTGGCAATTGAAAAATGATTGCTTGCTGTAGATGTTGCTGTTTAAGTTTAAAAAGATTGGATCACACCTTGACGGATAGCCCATCCTATCATATACATGGGCTGCATTCTCAAAGCTCGCTGATTGGCCAGGATGGGATGCATCCTGAGTGAACGAGGCCAATGGCCCGAATCCCAGACGGAGTACCACACACAGACATACACAAACACCAAGTGGAGTTTGAGGGTGAATCCCTGCACCCTCATAAGACAGTCTTCTTCCTGTAAGTGTTGTGATTGGCCATTTAGACAGGATCAAAGACAGGGTACTGCAGAAGTGGAAGAAGAGTACATTTATGCAAAAATCTCAACTAGACCCAAAAATGAATTGGCAATTAATTATCCAATGAGGCTGATGTTATAAGATTTACAGAGAAATTGGTTGAATGGTGCTTTTTTTCAGTTATGCTCCATTTAGTGAAGCAACCCTGTTGTCCCACTAACTACCATCTATAATTCCGAAATAATGTCCGTATGATTGGACAGGTGAGGACCGAGCAAGTGCTACCTTACAGTAGGTGTAAAGAAAGATGCTACTGTACACATCAACAAGTGCATGACGTCATGTGAAACACTTAAATAAAACACTTAAATGTGAAACATTTAAATAAACATGTGCATTAAAAAGTATTTGTGATGAGTAGTAATGTGAAGTTACAGTACAAAAGTACAAACAGCAATATAATTTATTTAACTCAGAAAAAATACCAAAATGTATTTACAAAAAGTGTTTTCAATTCACCCATAACAAAAATTGACAATATAGAAAACATGGCTGGTGAACAAAGTTTTTCCTGAGAGCTGCCATGTGTAAAGACAAAGCAAATTTAGAACAGAAATTGTGAAAAAAGATAATTAGGTGACCGTCAAAAATAAAAATACTCAACTCCAGTATTACACAATATTTGCAGTGTCAGTGTTTTGTTCTACCTTATTGTATTCGGACATTCAAACTTTAAAACAAACTTTTGGAGCCATAAAGTCCTGTAGCATTGCACCTTATAATGGGCCTAGTATGGCAATGTGTCCCATCTCTTCTACAGCTCTTGAATTGTAAGACTGCACATACTGGCGGTCTTAATAGTTCAAAATGTATAGAAGAGGCAGAAAGCACTAGTACCACCACTGTTACTGCAATGAAACCATGTCCTATTCCTGATCAAAACTTGGAGAGCAATGGAACAATGGTCAAAATCTTGCATCAAGAGGACTGCACAAGAACTTTTTTCATTTTCAGGGCCATGTCTGCACAAAGGTAACCTGTTGCAAAAGACAGGCCTGCAATAAAGATGGGATGTATATGGATACTATGCAGTAAAGTCCTTTTTAACATCACTTCAGAATTGAGTGATTGTAGATCTGAATTCTCCCCTCTTTCTGATAGCAAAGAACAAGCTACTGCCCCTTTAAACATATATATTTGATCAATAAATTAGAAGTGCTTTCTCTCTTTAACTTGGTGGTCTATTTGCTAGTATGACAGGGATTTTTCCAATCCCATGATTTCCACAACCCAAAGGTGAAACGGCCATCATTGTTTTAGTAAGCAAAAAGTGAGCACACAAGGTAAACTTGAAAGACATTGAGGAAAATATCCCCAAACTCAATGCTTGACAACACTCTGTGAAACTGGGCGTATTGACAAAACCCTAAGCCATGATCCCTCATATAGTCATCAAAAGATTCTTTTTTTTAATCTGGCTTGAATAGACTGCATTAGCTGCTTTCATTATATAATTTGAGGGTTCAGGCATTGGGATTCAGGCAAAGTCTCTGAGTAAGGCACACTTCATCAAACTCCAAGCAACAAAGACACAAGTTGCTGTTCTCCGATATTGCATTTCAAATGCACGTTGAGGGTTTTCACACAGTTATAAAATTGAACTCACATGTAAGATAACATGTGAAGTATCTCATTGTCCATCACATAGTTCTGAGATCATTTTGGCAGATTTCTCCACTCCTGAATGCCTTCTGTGGTTGTGACCACTTTCCAAAGATGTTCTAGAAGTTTCTTTGGTGTACAGTCAGCATTGACATGTTTTCTTTCATTTAGAGGTTTGTGTTGTTTGTTATAAAGCACATCAATGTGCCACTGTCCTTTTTCTGCAGTGTTCTCCTGGTAATACCCTGGCTGGATAGTGTTTTCACTGGCTTTCATAACCGTAGCTTTGCGCTCGTGATGACTGCCAGCAAATACTGCACTTACTTGTCCTATTGTTCCCATCCTGTTAATTAATGTAGAATAACGCAGAATTAGAAAACGCAGTCAAGTAATTATAATGTCAGTTTCTAGCTTTTACCTATGAAAACAGTTTTCACTTGGAAGAACCACATCAACAGAGATGTAGGAGGAATTACTTGCTCCAGTACCTGAGGCAAAGAATTGTCTTTTTACACAGATTTCACTTCCTCTTATCCTTCTGTTTCTTGCTGGATTTACATCTGGACTGCGTGTTTGTTTGGTTCGGGGCCAGCACAACACGACCATCTGTGTTAAACTGAAGCGAGTATTCCTGACTGGAGTAAGGTCTTCCCTCGCCATCCCTCAGCCTGGAGAAAACATCCTGGTATAGACTACTGAGGCGCCGTTTCATCTCCTGCAAGGAGCGGTTCATCTCTGCTTTTTCTCGGAGCAAGCGGGCCCGATGACGCCGAAGCCCCTCAACGTTGTGCTCCAGCCCAACGACAACATCCAGCTTTCTCTTGCGGCAGTTCTGTGCCGCCATCTTGTTTTTGCCCCGCCGACGGATGTCACGGATCAGTGTGAGTTGGGCCTCACTTAGCTTGTGCCTAGTAAGGAGCCTGTTGAACTCCTCTACAGGTAGATTGATAATGTGATCGTTTGAAAAGGGGATCCTCAGAGCACGGGCCCTGCGCTCATCACGATTCAAAGACTTGTCCTGGAAGGTAAACTCACGGGTGTCCTCAAAACGGCCTTTTTGGGATTTCTCCTGAACTTGCCGTGAAGACAGTGGCTGGTTGTATGTGTGATCATGGCTAACGTCATCTAGCCAAGGGGTGTGTTGAAAGCGACTAGGTTCAATGTAGCTTGCTCGACACCCTTTGTTGGTTTCTGTGGTGCGTCCCTCAAATGCACTCTCCTCAGAGTCTTCCATACCCTCATACCCAGGATCATACCCTACTGCCCCTTCTTCTGAGAAGGACCCTGTGGATGACAGAGATGAGGAAGAGGAAGAGTCAGAAGATGAGGAGGAACAGGAAGCCTCAGATCCACTTGGCGAGGCCGGGCTTTGACTGAAGTTCAAGGAAAGTCCAGAGTCAGAGTCCTCAAGGTGTTCTGCTAGCTGGCACATCTGAGAGGAATTGAAGCCTTCCTCCATAGCCAGGTCCATTAAACTGATCTCGTCCAACATGGATTCCTCTAACATGGGTCTGAGAGGACTGGCCAAAGCTGGTTCTTCTAGAAGGTTCATGAGCAGAGCAGAGTCAACCAACTCAGAGTCATAGTTGGCAGTGCCATTCAGCTCAGGGGGCAACAAGAGATCCGCTATGTCAGGAGCCCCAAATCCAAAGGTGCCATTGGAGGAATTGCTTGAATAGTGTTGTGTTGAAGGTTCCTGGGAAGCATTCAAGGAGGAGAATCCCTCGGTGGCATCACCAGATACTCTGGGCACAGAGGCGTGCAGGCTGACATCTTGATGAAGCAATGTATCCACTGACCCAGTGGCTGTTCCATGCTCTACCCCGCTGACTGGTAAATTTGGTACCATGTCATCTAAGTCCATATCCTACAAACACAAGACAAAACTGCCATATAAAAACCTAATTACAAAATATAAGAGTAAGATATTATGTTACTTTAAAAAAAACAATTGGAGATTGCAGAACACCAGACAGTTTCTCAGGGAGAGTCGCAGCAAATTTTTGGACAGCTATTTCTTCAGTTACAACTATGTGTGGATAAGTTGAAAGTGGATTTCGCTAAAACGTTTTTTTTTTTTTTTTTTTTTTCGAAGTAGTTTGGGGATTTACCTGGGGTTCCATGATTGCTAGAATATCGTTCCACTGCTGCTCCAGGTCCATTGATGAATCCCCTGATGGGATGAGTGGGGACAAGAGGGGCCTCTGGTTCGATAAGGAGACATTTTCATCCAATCCCATCAGCTCTGGTTCAGGATGCTAAAACAACAACACAAAACCATACATTGAAGTACAGTAACATAATTGACACTGAAGTGACAGTAACACATAATAATCACATCCTATACATCTGCATTTGTGATGTATTTACTTCTAATGATTGCTGCAGACCAGGAAATGAAGCATCAATGAAGCTAATCTTTACTGTTGTGCAACGCAAATAGCTGTTCGGTGTTCATTGTTAGTGGGGCTAAGTCTGCTCTACCTATGACTTTCCACATGGTTGTGCAAGAGAACTAAACGTGCCATTATTGTAGCCATTAGAATGTGGCATGATCTTAATACAGCTTTCTAAACCTCTATTCAAAGTAAAAAAAAATAAAAAAATGATATATATATAATGTCTGGGTATCAATCTTCAATCAACCATTCCAAACTTATACACAAATTACCCAGTAATTTGATTGTTGGTGGTTATTACACACATATTACAACAAATAACAAAAAAAAAAAACCCTGTCAACAGCATTTACCTGTGCCTCCTGCCCTATAGGGAAGGTGTCCTCCAGTAGCTGTAAGCACTCATCTAGGGACAGTGAAGTGTCCACTTCAGGGCCTATCAGCTAAAGGATGACAGAAGAGGCTTTAAAAACCAACTTCTGTCTTCATCAGTTCATACATTTGCCATCTTTTGCTCATGCCAAGGCAAGGCTCAGTGCAAACAGGCTCAGGCTTTGGAGATTTACTATAAGTATAGCATAGCCTTCATCCCCAGGCAGTAATGGAGGTAGGGCGGAATATATGTGAAATCCACCACAAAAAAGCCAGACATGCAAAAAGTTCACTCTCCAGAAATCGCAGCCAAGATGCTTTCAAAGTGAAAAATGCTGCGTCTACATTAATCGGTGCTGAAACATGCTACAGCTTGTCAAAAGCAACTGGTCTTCACATGATCTGTAATTTGCATCTAGGGTTGTCACATTTGTATCCAGGATTCTCAGTTCTGGAATTATTTTGAAACTTTTTTGTCTTTTCATTGTGGCCGCCTAACAGTAGTACATACTGTAAATAAATACTTCCTTAAATGTAAATATGAATTGAAAAGGGCAGGTTTGGGAATGTACCTACCAGCAACTCTAACAGACAAAGCAATCACTGGTATAGCTTTTTGTAAGAACTGCACCACCCTGTCAGATAAAACCAACCAGGCAGGTACAGCCCAAGAGATTGAAGAACTTTGACTTGGTATCTAGGTCAGAGATTTGTGTGTGAATGTGCGCATGTGTCTCTTCCTTGTAAGTTTAACACAAACTTACCAACATCACAAAGTGGTAACCCAGTGGTAACCAATGCACATTTGGCACACAACACATTTGGCATTTTACTAAATACATCTGACAGGACAAGCTGTACCTTTCATGTTGGTACAAAATACCAACCATAACTGCCATAACTGTCATAAAACAAGCTGTGAAGTGAAGAGAAACTGACCTCATTTCAGTCTGGTACACACCCTCTGGCCAACTGGTTAAATAGAAGTTATGTAATTTTACAGACATTGGTTCAATAACCTCCAATGTCTACTGCCCCATAACTCAGTTCCTAATAAAGTGCTACCAATGACTGCTATATCTTTCAGGTTTCAAGTTACTTTTTTATGATCTGCCAGATGCCTTATGACTTATAAGGTGAAGTTAGATGACCTCTCTTGCCTTCATTTTCTGCTACCGAGTAAAACATTAACACAATACCAGAAAACGAAATATAGGTGAAATGTTTAGGGGTATAAATTGGAGCCTTCATGATTCGCGATTGGATACAATAATTTGATCATTTTCAATACTTCAGATTTTGCCACAATATGATTTGATATGATTCAATACTCAATATACAATATGTTTTACATTATACAGTATATAATGAAGGTAGGGTAGAAGCCCTACAAAAACGTTTATAGAAAGCCAGGCAGGTTATGGCACCATTCAAAGTTATACTAATGTATTCAAATTAGTGTTTGGATTCATGCTTTCCAGTGCTTTGGATCATTACATCATAAATAAAAGATGACTACACAGTTCTAGTGGATAAATATTCAATTGGCCTGTACAATTTTGATGACATACTGTAGAAGAGGAAGTAAATCAAATCTTCGGTGCACAGATTTACACACGTTTCTCAGGAATTTACAGACTAATTGTGTAAGTAGCCTAATACTCAGTGGGTGACTGGGTGTTACTGTACCTACTTTGAGCAGGATCCAGTATTGTTTGTATTGTGGCTACAGCACGGCTGTGATGTAAGTGTAATGCAAAGGTTAAAAGGCGTGCAGCTCTTTGGGTGTGCTGTGTGGAAAGCACACACACTGGGAGAAGTGGACAGGTTTTGTGCAGGATCTTACCTCTTGAACATCTGCCCCAAATGGTGGGTCTGCATAAGTGTGCTGCTGCCCTCCAGTAGACCAAAGATCAGTATGAAACGGCTCCTCTTCCGCATCTTCAAAAGGACTCAGAAGAGTTTGCCGGTACTGTCCGTAACCAGGCCTGTCAGACTGCTCACTAGGATCGGTTTCCTGTGACTGCAGGAAGTTTAACACATCGCCATCCTGCAGGAATACAAAATGAGTAAAAGTTCATAGATGATGTATACATAAACTGAACAGTTTCATAATGTTTTAAGATAAGATAGCCCTTTATTCATCCTGAAGGAAATTCAAGAACGTGTACTATAAATACATTCAACTATAAATACATGGAAAATCTTTTTTTCCCTTTTTAGAAGTTGAAAAATTTTCTGAGGTGTTCCATGAACCCCCACTGGTGATATAATACATCTATTTTGAACAAAGTGTCTGGTATGCAGACACTGGCACGGCATGAGCGTTGAACTTCCAGAGTGCTTCATGCCAGCCACAGTCCCCTCAGTGTCTATCCTAAAATACACTCAATCATCTTCCATGTCTTCCTAGTCTACGAGTTTGATAACAATTCATCTTACACTTAGCTTCTCAGTTTACACACAAATCTAACTTATCTACAACCAAAACCCAAACGATAGAGAAGCGAGACAACTAAAAATAGATTTAACCTTTGCGTACACCCAGACTAGAGCTCACTTAAGCCCACTGCTTCGGTTATTCCTGCGTCCCAGCATGCACTAAATTTAGAGTGGCCTCCTTGCCCACTGATTGATCCCAAATTGAATAGCGGACACTTCAGCTGTTGAGGAGAAAATGGCCTTAAATCCTAAAGTGGTTTGGTGATGCATGACCATGACTTGATCTATGCTTGTGTTAAGATACATTGTACTGTACATCAAAGCTTTGGGACTGTTAAATCATCGAGAGATGGCACCACTGACCCCAAGATCAGTGACCCCCGAGTCTAAATGAAGGGACCCAAACAGAACCAAATCAATCCCTTTATGGAAGAAAATGTGCAGCATTCTTAAATTTCGCCGCTCAGATTTTTTTCCCCCTTTCCGAGTTGTTGTTGTGGGGTATAATTGCCTATGCATTCAGTGCACTTTTAACGTAGGCCTAGTCTCAGTCTGTCCTTTCAATTTCATGTGAATGAAGAACACAACATGTTATTTTCTGTGCTACATGGAACACTCTGGCAATCTTCTGAGATAATTTACAGTGAAGTGTAATTCTGTTTACAGTCACTCACTCGGTCACCTCAATCACGTGGGTTCTTGTCAACATCTTATGATAACATGAACATAAAAACAGAACTGTTGTCGACCACATCCAAACACGTGTCAGTGAAGGCTAAGGATGAATGACAAGTTTGGCACAGACAAGCGTTCAAAGTGTCCAGTAAAAAGATGAGACAGAGGGGATGTACCACTGCATCACCTGACCAGTAAACAGGCATTGCGAAAGAGAATGTGTGTGTGTGTGTGTTTGTGTGAACTCCCTTCCTCACATTTCAAAACAACCACCCCTGAAGATTGCTGGGGTCAGAGAAGCCAAGCCAAAAACACATAGCTCAGGCTTCTTGGGACACCAGGACAGACCACAAAACCTGCCCAGTCAAGCTGTTCTGCTTGTGGGGACATGGGCTATGCTGCTGGGCAGTGAAAACTGAGAATCCTGTGTCCAGAAATACAGTGGCCCACTTATATTTTTTTAGAAGAGTTCTCCTTATTCTGTGAAAGTGAAATGCAAGATCTCTGCTCTAATCTTTCACCAAGCCCAGTCTGGCTCCAATCCATCACATTGACTGAAAATCAATCAACCATCGCCATCAGAAACACCAGAAACCTCTGGACAAGTCTCTGGATATGCCTCTGGACATGCCTTTAGGACTGCAACGACTGCATGTCTGATGCTTTGATCCAATTTCCCTGACACCGAAGATCTACCATTGTGTTTTTCTGGAGTTTAATCCAAAAACTAACTACTGTGCTATACATTACAACAAAAAGTCCTGCCTTTACAGATATACATCCCAGATGTTAAATATTTGCACACATGGAGTACCAGGCTGGCACAGAGAGAAATGATGATGACCACAAATCCAGAGGTGAAAGACAAGTGTCGTGCCTTTTACTCAAATCAGAGTATCAAACACATGCCTGAATCCAGAAATAGACAAGTGGGTCACGCGCGGGCAAGTCAATCTGATCTGTCCTCGGCATGCAGACGAACATGTGTGACCACAACTTCACAGCAATGGAGCAAACAGTATGGGGTTAGGTTGGGAGAGTTTAATCATGGAAAGAGAATGTCCTCATCTCAGACGGGACAACAGGTTAAAGTTATACATACTGTAACATGTCAACAGAGTCTGTGGCATAGTGTTGACCAGTAGCAAGAGATAAAGGAAAAGCGGAGGGGAAAAAATGCCTGTTCTGTGGAAGGTCAATGCCAGTAGGGAGGGAGGAAAAGAGAGAGACAAAGAGTTGGAGAGAGTGAAAGAGTGGGAGAGTCCCGAGGCGGAATTCACAACAGTTCTGGTAGCTGGGCACACTGCCAAGGCTGGTCACATACTCAGACTGAAACAGTAAGCATAAGGCAGACATCCTTGGACCTGCCAACTTAGCAAACATTCAAACAAACATTTTTTTTTTTTTTTTTTTTTTAACAAATAACTGAGAATAATCTCAGTAGATTTTCATCTAAATCTAATATAAATTCACACAAAATCCAAACACCTGTTTTTGTATGTTTGTTAAAATACAAGTTTGTTGTAAAAACAAACATACACCAAAATGTGGTGCTTCCAAACTCATGGGAAATATATAGATTTCAACTTATTTCTGCAAACAATAACCATGTCTCCTGAATTGTTCTAGAGCTACCAATAGGGGCAGACATGTCAGGCAACACTGGGGTTGGTCACATGCTGTCAAAATTATTCTGTGTCTCTCGGTCACTAGGACACCACAACATGCAGCCAGCAGCTGTTAAGTAACAAGGGTCCTGTCGAGCCATGCTCCCACATGCTGACACTCGATGCCTGGACCAGCCATCACCTCTTACCCTGTACCAACAACATAAAGGACTGGCAACAAGGTGGTGGGGGTGGGGGTGGGGAAGTACCCAATGTCCCAATGTTTCTAAGCTGTGCAGATGTCAACAAAGATTGTGAGCATCTGGTGACATATGAAAGACTTGGAAGCTTTTCAGAATGTTGTTGCTTATTTTAAACTGGGTTTACTTTCTGTCTGTACTTTCTTTAAATTATTATGTCAACGTCCAGCTAACCCTTGGACATACCCTTGTTCCTACTGTTGCTTTTTATAATAGTTGATGCCTATGGTCAGATGTTACACAAAAGTTTAATAGCAAGACCTACTTCCTGGATGTTTCAAAGTCCTAAACACAGCTGACCATGCCCAAGCCTTATCGACTCTTTACAGCATTTGTTAGCTAAGAAATTACTGACATTATTATTGGGTGCTTCTCTCAGCTAGGCTCTCACTAGACAGGTCTGTGTTGTTGTGTGAGTGTGACAACATTTCTGAGATAGGCATGCAAGTTCATAAAGTCAGCGGATCTACCTCTTTAAAGATGATGTCACTGTTGTCTTGTTGTTCACCTCTCAGGAGTGGAGCGATAGCGCCTAGGGTGGTGTTGTTGTCAACAGCATCTTGTCCGTAGACCAACTCTCCCCCCACAATCCCTCCACCACCTGCACCAACACTTCCTACTCCTCCTCCTCCCATTCTGAAGCCGAGGTCTGAGAGATCTCCAGTGCCCTCCAGGCCAACTTCTGCCTCCAACTGCCCGCCCTGCCCGGACACAGGCCCCAAGGGCTCAGGCTCTCGGTGAACGAGCCAAGCCTCCAGCTCTGTGGTGGGCAGCTGCAGGCGATCCAGGGAGCGCACCCAGCTGAGGAGCCGGCGAGCCGTGAAGAAGCCATCCAGGTCCACACTCTTGGGGTGGAGGTCTTGACCCTCAAGGGAGTTGCGGAGGTTGTGGAACTGGGTCTGGGTCAGGGCAGAGCTCTGGCCAAGGATGATCTCCCGCAGAGGGGGCAGGTATGGGTCTACATCTACCCGCATCCCACATAAGCTTAGCAGGATAGCCACCTGAATCAGGCCCTCAGTCAAGTACTTCTTTAAGTACATGCTGTTGACAGTTGGGGGAAATACCCCAACATACACCACAATCACAACTAAAGATGGTTTAGTTTGGGTTTGTAAAAAAAAGTTGCCCTCCCTTACACTAGGCTTTTACAAGGAGGGAAATACAATGTAAGGATGAAAAAGGATGTTGTTTGGTTAGTGACAATTATTTGGAATTGAAGAAAAAAAAACTTCCTGTCTGTCCTTTGTCTCCACTGTGCCTTTGTTGCAATCCTGAAAACAAAGAAATAAGCACGTTTAAGTTCATACAGCTAGTTGACATCTGGACTAGGCTACTTTGTACAAATGATAACTGGTAAGCCTTCAAAAAGGAGCTCCAAATAGACATCTCCATGTGTCATCCACAAACCACACGGTCTAACAGACTCATAATAGGCTAAGCTACTGTTGGGATACTAACAGTTGTTTTTCCTACAGACGAATGAGGCTACTTTCGTTTTGGGCTCCTTTGTCTTTGTTCGTTGGCTTATCAACGAAGCACACTCACCTACTTAGCAAACTTGTTTGGGAATTATCAGGGGTGGTTGGTTTTAGTCACACGACAACGGTTAACTTACATGATGTAATCTGAACATGTCAGGAAATAGGCTAACGTTAAGATTCGCACAGTGCACAAAGCCTTGATAGACACGCGACTGGGATGGCCAACTTGTAGCGCGTAACATAAATGATGCAACTATGTTTCATTTTAGAAGCTTCTAGACCACCTCGACACTGTGTAACGTTAGGTTACTGTTCTGATATAATGTGTTAAGCAATTCAATTAACGTTAACTTGTAGCCGGCTGTCGTTAAACGATTCTGGTATGGCGTGCCTTGACTTGTGAAATTAAGTTATTGGGGGAAAACACAAAGAAACGCTAGCAGCAGCAGGTGCTGAAGTTTAACCGTCATGTAATGTATACCTTTAAGGCAGATTTGGGGTATCTGGTATACGTTAGCCTATCGCGTTTAAACTTTTCTGAATCTGACTGAAGTCAACTTCAATTGCTTCTTCATCCTTATATAATTTTGACGTTAACGTTAGCATAAAGGCTGAAAGGGACAGCACACAAAACTCAAAAGATTATCTCTAACTGTAGCATAATTAACGTTACGCTAATTCCCATTACAGCCTACACACAAAGGCTAACAATGGTAGCCAAAACATATGATAGGCTATCAGTCTGCTGTGTTCACCATAAGTGAAACCCATAACGTTTCTGAATAGCCTACATATGATAAGGAAAAAGTCGATTTTAGAATATAGACTTAGGCTACTTACCCAGCAGGGATGTGAATGCGCTGCCGAATAAACAAAGGTCTCAGAATAGACTGACTCGTCTTTGTGTGGGTTAAAGACAGAACTGCACTGACTGACTGCTCCCTGTTGTTGGGTTTGTTACATTTATAAACTCCCGAGCTGCCGGTGAATCATTATCTCCTCCCAATATGACGCGAAGAGTTTTACTTTACCCACCCGGCAACAGCTCAGTCTTGACAGGCAGCAAACTAGTCTGTTGCACAAGACTGAAAGCTAACCTACTTCTCAACTTCGAATGTATTCGCTTATTGTTCGTCGAGCTCGCTTCCATGCGCAATTGCGCCGGCTGTGGTCTGCTATTGGTCAGTTTACCGGCTTGAGCCCCCACAACTGTTCAACAGGTGGCAGACAATGCACCATGCCGAGGCTATTCAAAAATGTAGATATTCAGTTTTCAAAAGTTAAGGTATTCATAGATTTTAGTTTTGGGTCCAGTAATCGCTATAGCTGTCTACTGAATCAGAACGTGTGGTCTATTTGGTCAAGAAATACAATTATGTAGAAATGTCTAAATATCACTGATTTAGGGTCGTTGTTATAGTGCACAAGCTGCCACACAAAAGGCTTCAGTGTGGATAACTCTTTGTCCACACTTTTCAAGAGAAACAACCCATCAAGTCAAGTCATGCACCCCTAGTGGCAAAAAGTTGACACCAGCCTAACTGCAATGTTATTTTCACAGTTGCTAACACAACTTGAAATAGCCTATTAATTCAATTCAAACCATTTCAATTTTATTTGTAGAGCGCCTAACACAATACAATTGCCTCTCGGCATAGGCTACAGACAGTACAGGAGCGCCCATGAGAAACTCCTTTCTATTTGCAGTAGCCTAATTTAGTTATTTTTAAGGAAGAAACCTTGGGCAGAACCAATTCTCATGGGCTCAACCCAACTGCCAGGGGACAAGTGAGGTAGTACCCCTACAGTCAGTAGTTTAGTGGTGACTAAGCAACATAGAAGTATGAATACAGAATTTAGTTTGACAATATTAAATGGTAGTCAAAGCATATAATAGTCTTGTTGTGTGAAATTTAGTTTGAGCAATACAGAGCTGTCACCCAAATATAAGAGTCAGAGGGTAAATTAGGTAGCAAATTAGGTAGGCCTATAATTATAGCAAAGATCATGGAATACTGACCTCCGCTTGAATCCTCTCTGATTATAGGTTACTTATACTATAGGCCTACTATAATCGTGCTATTATGCATTTTAGGAACACTATATCAGTCCAGATCATGCAGTAGCCTACTCAAATCTGTACACTATCTGTCAGCATCATAGCCTGCTTTTAGGAAAACTATACCAACTTCACAGGCTGTTCTCATATTGTCTCTTCTTTATTCATAGACAGAAGATTACATTGTTATGCATTGTCACTGCTTGTTTGTGTCAAGACTGTATAATTCTTGACACAATCAAGCACAAAAACATAACAACAGTTCATAAACACACAATTAAGCATTTTTTACGTGAATAGGTAGCACATGCGTATTAGTCCAGTAGACTACACATATACTATACATATAGTACACAATTTTACTGCATTTTTTACACCAAGCATGTGACAAATCTGTGTAGTCTAACTCCTTGTATCCATAGTCTAATAGCTGCTGTATTGGTCATGTAGTGATTGTAAATGAAGAGATTGTTTGAAAAAAACAAACAATGGCTGTAGGTGATGAAACTTCTGAAGATATTCAACATCCAAATATCTGGAATCACAAAGGGGTGAGTGAAGTCAACAGTCAACTCAATAGCAATAGAAGATATTGCATAAGAGAGTGCATGAGGAGGAGATGGTTAACTTAAAGTAAAAGAGTTGTAAGGCCAATTCAGACTGAAGATTTGTGATAAGACGAGACGGTTTTAGAGAGGAGTTGTGGCGGTGTGAATCAATCGCTGCATGCCATTGCAAGTAGTTGCAAACCATCGCAAAAGATTTAACATGTCAAATCACATTTTCAGAGTTTTAGAACGTCGCTGTTTTTTACAACCTTCTTGTTGTGGATCTTTAGTTTGTAGCCACCTTTAGAGGCATACAGACCCAGGGGCATACGCAATCAAAAAGGAGAAACATTGGTTGTAAAGAATGATTGAGCCAAAATGTATGACTAAATTTATGATGGATTATATTCACCTCTCCCTCCATGCTGTTGAATATATTAAGTTCTGCTTTGATTTATCCCATCATTTAGTCAAGGAATTTTACGTCAATACAATCAAATGCTACCATTATACCCTGACAGTGTTTTTGGCCTAACTTCAAACAGAATCAGATATGACCCTGTGTGTGCCATATGGTCTCAAAGCATGGTTGTATTAATAATACTGTTTTGATTTAAAGGTACACCTGGAGTTCCTGTGTGGTTTCAGTGCAATTTCACTTATGTTTCAGATTGTGCATCTCCCCTTGATCTGCTAGCTGCCTTCCCTTTATACACTTTGAAAAGGTCTGGTCTTGGGAGACAATTCAGGACTGTAAAACTTAAACAAACATTATATCTTAAACAAAACTTAAACAAAACAAAATACAAAATACAAAATATCAATGTTATGTTACAGCCGGTGCCTATAGTGTTTGTTGGATATTTACAGCCCCTGTGTTGTCTCCCCAGACCAGACATTTTCACAGTGTATTCAGGGGGCAGGCAGCTAGCAGAGCAAGCCTATGATCCTATGGCGATGATCAAGCTGAAAGGAACTCATAGCCTATTTACTGTTTGACATTGGTCTTGCCCTTCCATTTAACAAAGAATTCGCTTTATTTCCAGTGTACTAACTAGCCTGACATAGCCCGACCATAATACTGCTGTTCATCCGTATTCATGGTCTGGGGCGCATTCACTTCTGGTTTGAAACGATTGGACAGCTCGTCTAATCAGCTTCGCTTATTGGCCGGTAGACTCTCTACCGATGTAAACACGCCCCAGAGGACCGTGCCCAGGCCATGATACGTATGAACATTCGTATTATGGGCGGGCTGTCAGGCTATGTACTAACACCAAGGTGAGTGAGATTTAAAAAAAGAAGGCTGCAATCTATTCAAACACTAACATGCCCTAGGCTACAAATGATGTGTACAGTGTACAGTGCATTTTCAGTTTCATGAATTGGGAGTCTTTGATGACTGTCAGTCATGGTTCTGAGTATACAACGCTAATTTGCTTCTGAGTATACAATGCCATTTTGCTTCTGAGTATACAACTTTTTTTCAGACTGGCAACTAGTTACATTAATAATAATATACATTTTTCCTGTTTATCATTAATACATTTTTAGAAGAAGGCTTGGTCTATAAAATGTCACTGCATGAGGGGTCAGATTAGCCTAAGCACTAGAACGATGTTTAATCATTGATTCTGCAAAAATGTACGTAAGGGATAACGGCCGACGAGGTGTCCAGTTATTCATTTATAATTGGCGAGGTGGGATCTAGCGACGCGCGGAGCGCGGAGACGGAGCTATTCCGCCAAGCCAATTATAAATGAATAACTGGACACCTCGGAGGTCGTTATCCCGCTTATCTCCCGTATCTATCTATCTCTCTTATATTTGAAGAGGCGTATAAAACGTAAAAGAAATATGCGACTCAAATTTAAAAGAAGCTAACCTGTTCGGTTTGGGTACTACTTTCAGTTGAAAGTAGATCTACAAGGCTGCTTATCGTTGTTATAGTTACCATTCTGAGAGGCATTCATATGGAACGGTAATCAGTTATTAGATGAGTTATTTTTTGGAACTACTTCCAAAGTAGCCAGTTATCTGGAAATAATGGCCACCTAGCAGCCAATCAGAGAAGAGAATGGCGTTCTGAAGGGAGATAATTTGTTATAAAAAGTGTAAAAGGAAAAAAGGAGCACTGTTTGGATAAGCTTTGGTGAAGGCTAACCATGAAAGAAAGAAGGTGGTCGCTGACCTAAAGGCTATGGTCAAACGTTAGGCTATAAAAAGTCAAATAGTAGAAATAAAGTAGATGCAAGATCTTTCATCTATGTACTTTTATTAACAACATTAATGTTGCAACAACATTAATCCCTAATGTTATTACTAGTAGGCCTACTCTATCAGTGCCATAGGCTTTTAAACTATCCAAATCCTTTAAAAAACCCTGTTGCATGGATTATCATATGGAGCCCTGGTCGGTCGTAAAACGCCATTTTGGTTCTTGCACTGTGCAGCAAAGAGTGCCAGAAGGCATCTCTGAAGAGCCCGAATGGTGTCTGTAGTAACCCAGTTTCAGTAAATCTCGCAGCCTAGGCCTACCCACAGTAAGATCCGCCCACTAGTGAGTCAGAGGATTCTACGAGGTCTGCTGTAATGACAGCTCAAACCTGTCCACGTCAACACAGGAACAGCACCATGGATTCAGTGTCTCTGGTCAGTAATTTGCAAATATTTGATGTTATCTATAAGATTTCTTACTTGATTGCGCAATATCCTTTAAGAAACATGGCGTTCAAGATGTACATTTATATAGAGGTCTCGAATGTTATGTAGACCATTGCATCCTGTAGAGTTAAGCTAAAAGGCTGTAAAGCCAGATGGATAGGCTACGAAACACTTTTGCAATGTGTGTGACAGGTTGAAATAAACGTCAGTGCTGCGTTAATTTCCATAGTGTATAGTTAACAATGTTGCAGCCAATGTTGCACTTTTCGTTTCCTGGTGAGGAATAGATAGCTTAATCTAGTGTCGCATAGCCTAACGTTAACTCTCGAACAGTTGTCAGTCATATCACCGAATAGGCTTGGTGCAGGCTCTAAGTAAAATCGTTGCCTACATTAAATGGAAATACCTTCTGAAACATGTGGAACCTGGTTAGGATATCTTTTATTATGGATTAGTTATTTATTAGAATACAGTTGCAATACTTTGTCTTACAACAGCACAAACTTATTAAACCAAGCGCAACAGACCAATCCGAGGCTGTACCGAGTGGGACGTGGATGCCACGTCTTCGGTAGGTCGTTTCACTCCGTTTGCAAAACGTGTGCCGCCGCGGTTCTCACTGTGGTGCAGTTTTTTTTGTCAATCCACAAGTATTTCAGATCTGTCGTCAGCCATGAATCTACCACTTTTATGTTATTCCTCTGTTTCAATTTTGCGCCCTTTGAAATTGACTAATATAAATAGTGTAGTTTTTATTTGAACTAATTGACCACAATTTCGTTTTATATCTTTGCATTTACCAAGAAATCTAAGGTAGGCTACTGTAATTTTAGACCTCAAGTCTACCTAGTGGAGTAGGCCCCTCTGAAGATGTCATTTCATTCAGCAAAAGCCTTCTGCCAAAGTTTTTTTTTCTGATATCAACGTGCAACAGAAGGAGGAGTCAATTTTCAGGGAATGGTAGTCTACAACTTGAAGCTCTGTAGTGCAGTTCTGTAGTTAAGTTTCTTTCCATATGGCATCACATCAGACCAGACAGGATGGAGTCACCGTCACACTAACATCTCTGAGGTTAATTTTTACCAGCCCCTCTCTGTTTTCTTGGCCGAAGTTCTGTGATACACTAAGGCTCTAAGTCAGTTGTAGTCAGTGCATAACAGAACTTTGGTTAGGAACGACTCTGCAGCAGTGGATGAAGACAAATCTTTGCACCATATGCCTAATTCCTTGAATGCAGATTCTTGTCTTGTATGTTGATCTGATCCGGCCCTCTCGGATTTTAACTATTACTGTGCTTTGATATCATTTTTTTTATATCTGTTTTCAGGAACCTTCACTATACACAGTGAAGGCTGTATTTATTTTGGACAACGATGGGAACAGACTTCTGTCAAAGGTAGAATGTAATTTTAATCACTTTATTTTACACTGTCAGTAGCATCCTCAAACATCATGTTCTCTTGAGTATTTAACCTGGTTTTAAACACATTCTTTCCTGAACAAAAAAATAAAACTTTCATGCATTTTTCCTATCTGATTCACCTCTTTCCAGTACTACGATCCTGACCTCTACCCATCCATGAAGGAACAGAGGAGTTTCGAAAAGAATGTCTTCAACAAGACCCACAAAGCTGACAGTAGGTGTTTCAGTTTTTGTTTTTGTTTGAGGGATGTAACAGTGCGACTACCCTCAGGAATGACCATATGGAGCAATGATGGAGTCCAGAGATAGACTAATGATCTCTTACTTTGTCCAGACCGCCTTGTTAAGACAATGACAGCCATCTCTTCTTTCAAAATTGGATGCTATCTGTGGGAACATAGGTTTAGCAAATGCCCTGCTTTTATTTCACAGAGCTGTTTTCAATCATCAGCAGTAGCCCACAAGCTATTCAAATGAATGAAGATGGTAGTGTTTGGTGTGGTCCTATTGGTCAGGCTTCTTAATGTGAAACTATTTTGTGTGCTGATTGGCTAGTTCTGCTTTTTTGTGGGACTGTAAGGCATGTCTCGATCCTCGAGGGGTCGGGAGCTTGGATTACGGCTGACAAAAGAGTTGAGAACCAGTTCTCTGACAGACAGTTTTTTTTTTTTGCCGTTGCTCCATGGCCACGGAAATTTGAGGGCTCCACTTCACCTTCCGATGCTGTCGATACAATCCCCTTTCAACCCAACCCTTTCTGATCTATACCTCACTGACCTACAAATTTAACTCAGCACTTCAAGCCAGAGCATCAGTTATTACACATGCCCCTGTTTAATGTGCACTTTTTGCCTGCATTGAGTTTTTCCCCAGGGAAACTTCTTCTCATTCTCTCCTTCCGTCTCTCTTGCTGTATGTTCATGCTCTCTTTCATTTATCCTATCTTCTCTTACTCCTTCTCTCTCTTTCTCTCTCTCTCTCTCTCTCTCTCTCTCTCTCTCTCTCTTTCTCTGTCTCCTTGAGCAGATGAGATTGCCTTCTTGGAAGGGATGACGATTGTCTACAAGAGCAGCATTGATCTCTTCTTCTACGTGGTTGGCAGTGCTCAGGAGAACGAGGTATGCAGTGTATGGCAGCACCCCATTACTAGGCCACTGAGCCGGCACGCTTTGTCCACATCAGTGGTATCGCTACAGAGTCGTCCCATTTTGTTTGAGGAGTGCCAGAACCGTGAGAATAACACGGACACACCTCTTCCTCTCCTCCCTCTCTCTTTTCACTGGTGCTATCTGTTCCATTTCCTATTTAATACAGTCTCGTTCCCCCTTTTAATGTCCACCCCTCAATGCCTGGCTTTGTGCAGCTAATCATGTTCTGCGTTTGGTCTCTATCTTTTTCTCCCTTGACTTTTACAGCTGATGCTGATGGCTGTCCTGAATTGCCTCTTTGAATCGCTCAGCCAAATCTTAAGGTACGTTCTCTATGCACAATCACAGTTTATGCAAAGGCGCTATTTGCCTCAAATAATGGCAAGCATTTTGCTTCCACTTCTTTAACTGTTTACAGAGATTTTGTTGATAGGATAAGGCAAAACTCCACATTTATGAAGCCCAGTCATTTTTCAAATCCATTTTTGTTTTAATACCTGTTGATTCATATCATCCTGTTTCCTTCTCCTTCCAATTTTGGACTGATAATCACTAAACTACAGCTGCTTGGCAAAGACTGGTACTGTCACCATAGAAACGAACGCAGTGTCACCCCCCCCCCCCCCCCACACACACACACACACTCACAGACACAGACACTCGATATTGCTCTCTCTCTCTCTCTCTCTCTCTCTCTCTCTCTCTCTCTGTTTTGAGACAGAGAGCAAAACACCAGACTTCCATTAAGCTTTGACAAAGCGTTTAGCAGCTCCAAATCTGACACACCCTGAAGTGGGGAAAGACATTAGTCATGTTTGCATGGGCAGGGCTCTTACCAAAATAGTAATGGCCTCTTGATTGCCACATTGTTTGCCTTTCCATGCCATCTACTGATCACGGTTTGCCTCTGTGTGTGTGTGTGTGTGTGTGTGTGTGTGTGTGTGTGTGTGTGCGTGCGTGCGTGTGTGTGTGTGTGTGTGCATACGTCTGTGTGTGTGTGTGTGTGCATGTGTGCATACGTGTATGTGTGTGTGGTTTTAGCTGATGAATAAATGCTTTGAAAACAGAACAAGATCATAATAAACACAATGAAAGACATGGATTAGTCCCAGCCTATATATTGTGTGTCCAGTGAGTATGGCGTGGCCCGTAAAACTATTATGACAAAAATCAAACCAGTGTTGTGGCATTGTGGTGCCAGACAATTAGTGCTCATTAGAGCCAATAACCCAAAGGGTTGTTTAAAATGTGGAAATGTGTTGCTAGAAATGTTCGATGGAATAAAGAGGTATGAGAAGGATGGAAGGGTCAGCACCGCTCTGATATGATATGGAGTGTAGAACAACAGTTCCTGTTCCAATTACTCTCAGCGCTTTATAACTTTGTTTAATGTAGTAATAAATTCTAAATAGCAATAATGTTACTCTTGGTCACTAGTCTCTGTCTTTGGCTCACAGGAAGAATGTGGAGAGGAGGTGTCTACTAGACAATATGGATGGAGTTTTCCTGGTGGTGGATGAGATCATTGATGGCGGGTAAGAGTGGTTGTTGAATTTCACCACAGAAAAGTCTTAAAAGACGGTAAAAGATAGTAGAGTGGTTTGAGAAAGAAGGAAGGGTGTTACCATGGGGTGTGTGCAGGGGGGGCATGTAATACAGGCTGAGAAGACCTGGCCTGGGGGCAGAGTTTGAGACACCTTCAGGATTCAGTTTCACAGCAGGTGTAACACAGTTAACATCCTCACAATGATTAGGGAAATTCCCATTCTGGGGGGGTGGGTGGGGGCAGGGGGTTGGGTAAAGACAATAAACCCAAGCTCCCAGTGGCTGGCTCAAGTTTGCCTGCCTGTGCCTGGTCTCTGACACCGGGAAGGCATCTGTAGGCAATATGGATCTCCTGCATTGATGACATGTCCCCTATACCACCACCCCTCCCATCTACAAAAAAATAGGTAAAACTGTTTTAAATAGTAGCTTTATGTTGTTAGTTCAGTTGGTTTCAATAAATCAACACCTAAAATGATATCAAGAATTGTTCTATTGTTAATTTAGTTTGTCATATATAGCTTATAGGTGACGTGTATATATAGTTTTTTTAATTGGTCTCATTTATTTTGTTGTCAGGGTGATTTTGGAGAGTGACCCACAGCAGGTACTGGAGAAAGTCAACTACCGGGTAAGATTCATGACCAGGAAATGTAACACTTCTTAGACTCTTTTATTTTCTACTTTTTATTTGACCAGTTTACCTCAATATTTAAAAAAAAAACCACACACATCCTCCCATTTGCCTTGCCCTGATAGGCTGGCTCTGAACAGGCGTTTGGCTTTGTCCTGTTTGACTACATCACCGGTAATGTGGAGGTACAGTCCTCCAGGAGCCAGTATGCTTAGGGCCACAGCCGTCCCTGCAGGGGGGAGGGGATGGCAAGCCAGAGGAGACAGAAAGGGTGAGGGGGACGGGGAAAGAGGTTTCTAAACCCAGATTGGGTGGGAAGCCCAGAGAAGGTACCTGCATGGAATGAGCGCATGGCATTGCAGTGAAACGCACACTTCCATGGGTCGGTTTCCACGCTACAAGCATCGGCCATGACTAGTGTTGGGCAGTTGAGCAAAGTAAATCAGTGAAATAAGATACTGTGGTGTACCAGTTTGCCTTCTGATTAGTACGTACCAAGGTCAATACCAGTATTGCTTCCAATCTGAAAGGTAACTCAACTCTAGCTATGGCAAGAGATGGATATTCGAACATTGTTCGAACTTTGTTCAAAATAGCCCTTTCTAGTAACTTTTGCATGTGGATGTTTTTTAAGGTATCAGTATGTGGATGTTTTTTTAAGTTGGCCTACACTTCATATTGAATTTGGCATGATGGTTCAAAAATGGAATCAGATTAACACATGCCAATGTGTGTTAGTAAATCAAGTTTACTGTTGTAATGGTAGCATGTACAGAACAAATAGCCCAACTACGGTGGTGTGTGCATAATCATGTTGTGCTATTTTAATAACCAACTGTCAGGTCTGCTGGCTGTCATCCATATCACTACAACTAGGGAAAGTACATCTGTGAGATGCGAGCTGACTCGCAGAAGCAGAATTTACATACATAGCAGTGATTTGAACTGCTTTATTTTAGGTGGCCCTCATTCACTGCATGTGTGATGTCACGTGTGGCAGCCATTTTGTGTGATCACCAGTTTGATATCTCACCAGATTCTTGCGATTTGTCAAACTTTTAATGGCAAGTCTTTCGCTGCACTTAGGCTGTCAAGTTTCAGAATGAGAGCTTGTTTCAAGCCATCTTCTCAGTAGTATGAGTTTGTAATCAAGTTGACTCCTCCTTGAAGTTAATGTTTTGAAATACATGCATCTCAATTCACATTTTTCATAATCTTTCATTTATACAATAATAACTCACATAAAGCACAAATCATATAAGGTACATATGTCTTTTTCATTCACATAATCATACAGTATGTAGCCTAGTTAATCTGTTTTCCTCTTAAAATTAAGCTTTAAGTGTTTATCCACATATCAATAATGCTCTTTAACTTTGATCCATAAAGATCTCTTACGTCAATTCAATTTAAATAGAATTTCATACTTTTTTCGGTTCACTGGGTAATTCTGATTTAAAGGCACCAATGGTACCATATTTTGTATTATATTAAGTGATACAAATTACGTCATTGTTTTCGTCAGCCATTAATTAATTTGTTATTTTTCTGATCAGTTGTTTGCTCAATGGAATGAAATACAGCCTTAAATTTTTAGAAGCCAAAATCTAAATATGATCTCCTTTTAATCTCTGAAATTGATTAATTTATTATCGCCTGGTAATATACTAAATCAACACCAATCTTATTATCGTACCATATTATTTAATTACAACAGTTTTATACCAACTAATCAAGGTAAAAGAATCATCTTGTCTTTTCCCTTCATTGCCTTTCAATGAATGAAATGATGTAACAGGTTTTCCTCTTGTCTTAGCTGAGTAAGAGAGCGACACCTAATGGGGAATACTGGTACAACAGACAGGGCATGCTGCACAGAAATAAGCCTTGAAGCAAAATGCAATAGGCCTTAAGGTTACATGCATTTTCAGACAAATTTCTTTAAGAGATTAAGCAATTCATTTCGTGGCTCAGAGGCAATTGACAGCCACTAGAATGGTGTTCTACATACCTGTATTTATTTCGCCGTCTTGTTTGGTGTGTTGTAACAGTGTGTGAAGAAACAAGTCTAACTTTTGCACAGTGCATGCAGTGATTGAGAAAATCAAATGTTTCCATTTGGCACTTGCTACAGTTAGCACTATGGAAACCTTAGCTCAGAAGTCTTAGTCTTTTCTTAGTGTCCTGTGGGAGGACTTGCATAGACTGAAAATTGAATGGAAAAAATGAAAGAGCTTTTATGCTCAAGGTTTTTTAGCATGCATGGTTGGAATGTGGGTGTTATTGTGCAGTGTCTCGTCTCATAATCTAACTACAGGCTTGTCTGTCTCTCGGTTTCTCTTTCTGACAGGCGGATGACAACCCTCTGACAGAACAAAGTGTAGCACAGGTGAGATGACACAAACAATGATGCATAGGCCATGCACTCACACACACACACACACACACACACACACACACACACACACAAAACTATTCTTTAATCATTGATTAAATTCCAAAAGTACTTTCTATTTATCAGTTCAGTTCACATGGGAAACACTGTTTCAGAATAATTCGCATTTAGGTATAATCCTCCTATGTGGGACTGGTAGACCATAGAATTTGTAGATTTGTCTAGTAGTTCACTTGCATTCCCTAGAGAAAAAGAAGTATCCTTCTCTTAAGATGTGTCCTTTTCAATTCATGGAACGACTGATGATACTGTTCAGTTGTATGGTATATGGATGGGTTGCAGATCCTACTTCTGCCATTTTACCAAAGTCAAAGGTGATATTTAACCACCTCATCATAATCATGATGTCTTACCTCACACAGTCACAATCAGTTAATTGTTTAAAAAGTTTTTCATGCTATTCAGTTCTCCAGCCATTTCTTTTTTCTCTTTTAAAAAAATGTTGATATGCTTTTAATCTTAGCTTTGAGTAATTCTTTTTAACTGTGTTCAATCACAGTGTCTACTCTGTAGCATTTCATGGAACCAGTATAATGACTTATTTGAGCCTTACTAATGCTTCAGTCAGTTGGTGCCATTCTGAGCCATTATGCATGCAAGATATTATATGTTGGATTATAGGGTTGTCGTCAGACAATTCTGAAATGACTGCGCTCAAAAGACTAGCTTGGCATACTTGCATGGTACGCATGCATTAGACGGAGTGCCATAACTTCATTTCCTTTGGGAATTTCGGGAAATTCCTTAATTTCCTTCGGGATAAAATATAGTATCCCTACCTGCCTACCTTCCTTTAAAGGAATATACCGGAGTAAGTTTAAGCATAGCCCTGCTGCACGAGCCTTCTAACAGCAATATATTTCGCATGAAATGAAAGAATTTCGAACAGCATAGACCTAACGCGAAGGCGAAACACTTAACATTGAGTCAATGTAACCTCATATCTTACTTTCGGTTTCCAACTGTCAGGTCCCATTGATTCAGTGTAAAGTGCCTGTTCGCTTCTGCGTTCACGTTCGCCGTTCGGTCTGTGCTGTACCAAATTATTTTGTTCCACTCGCTAACTAGCGCATTTAGCAAGCTTTTTCATCAGGGCTATGCTTGAATTCACTCCGGTATATTCCTTTAACATCACATTGCATCAGAATTCTTGCCTCCTTGCTGTTCTTCCCTCTGTGGTCTTCATTGTGAAAGTACTGTGTGTTAAGTGTTCTCCCCAATCTCTGCAAACATGGAGCAGATCTGGAACAACTGCACCAGAGATGTGGGCCAGATCCGCTTGGGAGTTTACATGACATTTGTTGCAGATTTTGGTTTGCTCATCTACTGCCTGATCACAAATTAACCTCTTTAACTCTCCTGTGCAGCACCTAACAGAAAAACTGGCTCTCACTTCCACTGTAAGTCTGCTGGTCGCTGCATGTCTTACTCTCTCAAAATTAGTTTCTCTCTTCTTTTCCCTCCCTTTTCTTTCTACCTATCGTAGGCCTACTCTATCTTTGTCTTCTTTTAAGACTTGCTCTTTTTCTCACCCTAGATTTCCCTCTCTGCCTCTTCACTCATCCCTTCTGCACATATCACACTTTGTCTCCCTGACCCATGCGTTTGTCATTCTTATGAGCCATCTTCCTGTTATTAACAACTTTACCTGTTGTATGATTTTCAAAATCAGACCAGACATCACAGCTTTGTGGTACAACATCAAAACTTTTTTTTTTTCACCTCCACTTTTGAGTTTCTTTACTGTTGCCTAATCCAGATGATGATCACATATCTGAAAAGAGAGCATTCAAGACTGCCTCTTAACATCCTAGTGATAAAGGAACAAACCCCACTTGCCTTATCTGGCTGAAAATATAGACATCCTACAGGCCATTTGTTGATTCCATGCGCCACCTGGTGGTTAAATCCAATCACTTCTTGTCAACAATGAAAACAGGGGTCTCGCGTCTTGAAAATACATGTCTTTTTATTCCATTCATCAAGCAGTAGCCTAGCTATCCGTCTGCAGATTAATTATGAAACTAAAAACATTATGGAGCCCTCCGACATCACTATGGATTTTACATAAGGCAGAATTGTGCTTAATAATTAACTTCCCAATTACAAAATTACAATAAGATAAACAAATAAAACATAAGTTAGAAGCAGTTGGTATGGCCAAAGATCATATGGCTGTGGGAGTTACGCTCAGCGCAACGAAAATGAAACTACTTGGCATCTCGTGCTTCTGATAGGCCTACGTAGTTGCTGACTTGAAACTTCCAAAATAGCCTATCTTCTAGTGCCGTCTTTTTTCACATTACATATGTGTGTTTTCCTTCCAGGTGTTACAGTCAGCAAAGGAGCAGATCAAGTGGTCAATATTGAAATGAACAACCCATGCACAAGGATCTGGACTTGGGATTTGCGCTATGCAGCTAAAATCTGTTTTATTTTCGAACCGTGGCATTTGTGTTTATACTTGTTTTTAGTCATGAAGGTAAAATTGTGTGTACATAACATAGCCTATATTATATTTATTAGCCAAATCGTGTTTCAGACACGAACATTTGTCAAGTGCGGAGTTACAGGCTATTTGGCCTGTTGTCGTCAGAGTTGGTCGAATTTCTAAGCGCGCCTAGGCCTACATGAACTTGTAGAAGCACCTTAAAATTGTTCTTCAAATTATGTTTTCTACGAAGCCTAGTTACATTTGTAAAATATAAAATATAGAAACTATGGTCCCCAATTCCTCTGTCATTAAAGGGGGGATGTTGAAACGGCAAAAGGGAGGTTATTGTTACTATGTAAGGTCAAGTTGTTTTCCTAATTTCAATATTTAGGCTGTGGGTTTTGATAGGCTAAAGACAAAATACAGGCACTTGTTTAATAAGTATTGAGTTAGATTATAACTAAATTAGATTTAGATTAATTGTAGTATATTCCATGATGAGGATTTTTTTTTCTGCAACCACAGCTTTCATTTTTATTGCACACCAAAGAGAGAAACACTAGGCTATCCTACCTGACATTTTTAACTGAAATGACAGCGCAATATTTATATACTTTTTAATTCGTTTTATTTTTATGTGGACTATTTAATTTCACTGCCAACTTCTTATATCGACAGTGTGACTACTTTTATTTGAAATGTCTAATAGCTATAACTGTTGGGTACGTAAATAATTATACAAAGTCTAGGCCTGGCTACTGGTTAAAACAAATATATGTATTTTATCCTTGTTCATGTTACTGGAGTTATGTTGTGTGTTTTGTACGTCGTGAATAACATTAAATATGAAAAAACAGTGTGTGTACACTCATTGGCCTATTTCAATGATTTTTTTTCCTGGACTGTGTTTGGATGACCTATTCTCCATAATAATAGGGGGTGGAGAGGCGGAATCGCTTCTCATTGGCGGCATGGCTTCTCCGTCACTCATTCAACCGTACGCCCCGCCTTTTCTTTCATATCCAATTAAAACTCTCAGTTTTCAGTATCTTTCTCTAATTGGTCAGTCCACATGTAGGTGGAGTTTATAGTGGGTGACCTGTCTCCTGTCAAGCCCTAGGGGAGGCCTAGGCTACCCTATGCATATGACAAGAGGCAAATGGAGATCCATATTTTCATTCGTTTATACACTTAAGAATGTAAGCTATTTTATTGTGTAACTAATAGGCCTATATAAAATATATAGTATAAAATATATTGAGAATGTGCAGAGTTTCTCATTCACTGAAGAACAGTCTTCAGATATCTTACTCAACTAAATAAATGACGTTTTTTTTTTATTTACAGACGGGTAGGCCTATACATCAACTTGAAATTGAACTAAAATCCATTTGTAGATAGGCTAAAAAAAGGCCTAAATACTACTAATAACCAGGACAATTAATTTATGGCATATGATCGAAAGACAGGTTAAATAAAGAAAGGATAAAACTTTAGGCTACATAAGTTTTTTAGAACCAAGATGAAACATGTAGCATAAACCATTTGAGCTTGTAAGCTGACACCTCTATTATGTTTTACTCACTATTCACTGATGTAATTCATATTTTAGGCTTGTAAGTTCTTATTTTATAAATAGGAGTAGAATATAAACCTGTAAATCGTTCACCTTGTTTCATTCGGCTAATGGGTTTTCTTGACTTTGCGTTGCCCACAACCGTTTGGTAGCCTACAAACTGGCTATGGACCACCTGAACAAATTTTAGGATGTCAGAGTGGAATGAAAAGTCGGGATTAAAGGATTCAGTGATGTGGAGGTCATACATTGCTCTCTTACCAACCGCAGCATTAATAGGTCCAAATCTCAAGTGATGTCAGGCCTTAGGGCTACTTTAGGAGAAGGACTACACCTCCAACTCATAGTTTAATTTAAGGTTGAGATTTAATTACAGTTCAGTTTATGAGGACAAACTGAAGAGGGCCGATGGCGCAGACCATCCCCCCTTTATTTATAGCCCAACTAAAATATTCTAGCCTGCATTATGTCATTGTTCCATGCTATAGTATAAGGGATGACATATTTTGTCACTTAAATTGGCACCTAGATTAGTATCGTACTTTTACCACCATCTTGTGGCCGTCAATGGTGTTACCAGCATCATGCATCTTTGTGAATGCGTTAGAGGTACTGTAGGCTACAGAGCCAAGGATATAGTCTAATATAGTCTAAGCCATTCATGGAAATGCGAACATGCAAGATGCGCGATGGGTCGTATAATCTAGTTTACGCATTTAGTTATTATTCCCTAATTCTTTGATGATGGACAATTTAATTTAAACCAGGTTGTTTATTTATTCACCTTCCAATGACAGAGTCACTGTTCCAAAGAGGACCCTTGGATCTCAGTTTTTGCGATTGCGTGCGACGGCAATATTTCCGCATCTGGGGATGTCAAACCGGGAGAGGCTTTCCTCCTCTTGGTCACCCCTCAAAGACTTCCATCATCAAGAGAACGGCGCGCTCATGTGACACACATGTATGTGTATCCTCAGGAAGTGCATGGACTAGCCTACACTCACTGGAAGCTTTCAAAGAGACACGCAAGTGTTAGGAGACCTAGATCATCACAGAGATGACAGACGCTCATCTGTAACATATGTGCGTATTGGCATAAAACTCAACTGACTTTGAAATTTCCGCCTTGATGCCGCGTTTGCGCAGCAGGGTATCCCCATGGTCACTCGCGAGGACCGTGAATCAGAGGCAGTGACGTTTACAGCGCACGCACGCGCTGTACCAAGCGGTGCGTCCAGTTTGAGAAGCTCCAGGCTGCAGTGGGCTTCCTCGGCTGGGGGAGGCAAGGTTTGCACGGTGTTGAGATGTCAAGAAAAAATAACTAATTTATGTCTATAGCGAGAAAAGAGCACCAAGTGCCACTTTTATAACAGATAAAAAGAATAAATAAATTAGGTTTTAAAGATTTTTGTTCCCCATAGGATTCCTGCTGCTCGAAAACGGTAGACGCCCCTAGCGGCAATAAATGCGTGCTTGCCAAGCAAAGATAACGGGGCAAACTGTGCCACTTCACAATATAAACCATAGCATCCACAGTCATATCACAGTAGCATACACGCCAGTTATGCTGTGAAGTTTCTCAGAGAGGTTTTTTAATATTAAAATGTGTTAAATGGCCATGCTGCTCTAAAAACAATCAAACAAACAAACAAACAAAAAAAAGCGTGATGCCAAACTTTGTTGGTGTGTGGATGGTGGGGTGGGGTAGGGGGGTTGCACTCTGGCACGCACTGGTGGTCATAGGCACTCGGCACACACTCGAGGCATCAGCAGCAGCAACAGAGCCTGGTGCAGATCCAGTATGCAGATCCAATCTGTTCCAGACAGTGTTGGTCATTGTCAAACTACATATGGCCTTTGGAGTGCTGTAAAGGAGGGAGGAGTAGGCTGCTCTGACAACCTGCTATGGTTGGATATGCGAGTGCTTTACAAGTGTTTTCAATAGAGAAGTGAGCTGAAACAGGCTACATGTATTGCCTATGCATAGGCCCACTCTGAAACACACAGTAGGCCATAGTTTCCCTTCATCATCCAAAGAAGTAAAAGCATCTTCTGTTCGTTCTCCTAATCTTAATCTTATGCCATTCCTTTCTCTTTATCTCCTCGATTTTACTCCAGTCGTACCTAGAAGAATGCATGTAGAGCGTTTTTATAAGACCTACAGCACACAGCTCACACCTCATTGGCTGAGGCCTATTCCCCAAGGTTACACTGATTGGTTGGGTTGCAGACATTGATTGATTGGATCGACCCTGATTGGTCCATAGATATATGTCGTCACATTAAACTGGGCCGGGCCTAGAATAATCGGGGCGGGTGGGGTTAATGAAGCTGTCAATCTTCGGAAGCTCCTGGACAAAGAACGACATTTGGTAACTTTAACAGCATTTTATTTATATTACCAAGGATAAGTTCTATTTTCCAAATGTCACTCACATTCTTATTCATTAACATTTTCAATAGACTAGTGAATACAGCACATCCCCGCTTTA
This sequence comes from Sardinella longiceps, assembly GCA_027497455.2. Taxonomy (NCBI): domain Eukaryota; kingdom Metazoa; phylum Chordata; class Actinopteri; order Clupeiformes; family Clupeidae; genus Sardinella; species Sardinella longiceps. The sequence goes on along the minus strand of JAODXP020000015.1, from coordinate 28,928,343 downwards.
CTTGATCAAAAAGGCTACAAATATCTAATTAGTGTAGTATGCTAGAAGAGAAATATAATCTGTATGAAATTTTTTTTTAAAAAAAACACACGCATGTCTTATCAGGACTGCAAGCATATAACATTTTCTGTGGCAGAAAATATGATTATTCTGGAAAGCATAGGAGCATGATATGTTGATGTATGTTCTCTTAAACCATAAGCTTATGTAAAAGAACTGCCAAGGGCCTGTGTATAGAACGTCCATGTCATCTGGACTATATATCCTATTAAATTAACTGTATGATTGACCTCGGTGCTTTAAATTATTCCGTGAAACCAGACGCATAGTCCAGGGACTCCCGAGGCCTGTCTCTGCGTCAGCTGAAACGCGGGACAGAGCCAGAGAGCAGGTCTTTGCGGCAGAACACCACTGCTGTCTCCTGCTTCTCGTCAAGTCCTTAGGCCGCCTGCCAAACTCGCGTCTCTCAATCAGTATACCGAGTGAAACACATGGTCCTCGGGGCTTTTCAAACCCCCTTGCGTGCCACACGCCCCATTTCAAATAAACACGCCACCCCGTTTGGCGCTGTAGGGTCCGCCATCTGCCCAAACAGAGACTGTGCGAAATAAATGATGCCCCTTGCCTAAACAAATAAACTTTGGCAATGCAATGTTAACCCACGATGCACGTACAGTCCTCTTCTAAATGAAGACTTAGAAGGAACAACATTAATTTATCCTCGGAAAGGGGTAAACATTGGGATTTGTCTACAGGAAAAAAGACACCGTGGTATGGATGTTTCGATTATATGGGGTGTCATCAGGCAACGAATCAAGCAGCGGCTGGAATTTTCTGGCTGGATTTTATCTGAAGAGCAAATAAATTCTGTCAGGAACATGATAATGGCTTAGTCAGAGTACTTCTCGGTTAAATGGACTCGAAATACTATGCCGTAGGTATCTTACGATGGGCTTCTTTTATAATGGTTTGTAAAGTATCCCACATAGCACAAATCAACATCCCAATTTGAAAAAAAAAATAAGTAAAAAACTAATGACACACGGCCTAGCATATTTACATTATCTAGCCTACTTTAAAACTCTTGGATTAATCCAAATTAATTCACAGGGATTTCAAAATAGTTTTAATGTCCACTGTGCGTAGAGATGGTCCAACAAATCTGGTATTAGGAATTAGGCTAAACTACTTGTTTTTTGTTCTCCTACTGAATAGGTCTACCTAAAAAAAAAGTCCCAATGTTACCTTAAATCGCTTATTTTTATTATGTAGGCTACCGTCAGCACTGGGCCTGCTACTGCGCGTGATCTACAATAGACCTATAGGTGGCACTAGAGTATCGAGTGAAGACATTAAAAGGCACTGGCACTTGCTATTTGAAGAGTAGACCTGACAGAAGTAGCCTAGCCTATGATTTAAAAATGAGAAAGTTTAAACATAGCACCCCCAGACTGGCCTCTAGTAAACTGATGAAAAAAAGAAGAGAAAGGAGAAGTCAAATGGATACCATTTGTAGCATTTGTTTTAAGTTAGACTATTTCAAATTATGGTACTCACTGTTGTCATACTAATGGTAGAAAATTGTTTAAAGGTTTTGCTTTTAAAGTTAAACAGTATAAGGATTACTTTTAATTGGATATTTACAAGGCAAGGAATTTTATTGTGAGTGTGAATGGGTTGTTATGGGGTTTTAAAAAACGGTACCAGGTGGTTTTTAGAAGTGTCTGTTTTTCCTCAGACTGTTTTTTTTCCTTGGGTGTAAAGATGTTCAGACTTCATGTTACTAGACACTAGGTGGCGCCACTGCTTATTTCCACTACTATGATTGACAGCAAGTTGTTGCCCCTCCTAGTAAGTGGGTGTTGACTTGCATATTCTGTCTCTTCATTGGTGTGACGCGTCATAAAGGGCGGCGTGAAACATTTCCCAGGTCAGATCATCTAGATTAGGTTATGGAAAGAAAAAAAACTGACACATGTGACACTTGAAAGACAGGTCTATTCAACAGAAACTGAACTGCGGTCCCCATTCTCTCGTAAAGGAACATTTATGGGGCTGTCCTTGTCTCTCACTGAACCAGTAATCGCTGAACGGGATTTAAGTCCTATGTTTGTGTTTCGCACCTGATTGAGTCGTAATGCCATCCCTGACAGATGTCTGACATAGGTGCAGACAAGACCACACATTCACACAGATATCCTATTACAAATGTGTAATTATTATGTTGCAGTGCAACAAATACCACTTTTTGCGCCTTACATTCCCTATTCACTTACATTCACATTTTCATTCCTGTAGAAAAATTTAAGCCTTGTTCATTCAATTCCATATTGGTTCTCAGCAGTACTATAGGGCCTATCAAAAAACAATTTCCATCAAACTTCTCCTCCAAAGGAAAAACATACACACACACACACACACACACACACACACACACACACACACACACACACACACACACACACACAGTTATTACGTTATAACAATGGCCTCTCTGTGTTTATGTGAACTCAGTCAAACGGATTGGTGAACTTCAGGATGACATTTAAGTCATTCGTTTATTTGCATTTATTCACAAGTGGCGTTGTCTGAAGGGGACAAAATTTGTGTTGCCATAACACTCAAGCAGGATCAATGGACAACCAGCAGGATATACAAATATGAAGTAAAGCAGTGGCTATGCAATGGTAAATGTAACTCAACCTACAGATAGATAGATAGAGAGAGAGAGAGAGAGAGAGAGAGAGAGAGAGAGAGAGAGAGAGAGAGAGATGCCCATGCCCAGAGATGCTTTGAATTAAAAGACAGACCAAGAGATCCTATGTCAAAACAACAGAGGGTGAATGGAGCTTGGTAAGTGGGCGAGTGTTAAACCAATAATTGTTAGAATCCGGCGCCATGTTTAGGCTCATGCTGCTGACTTTACATATGAATCCCACACAAAATGCTGAAAGTAGCAGTCCTTCTTGATGGTTTAACTTGCACAAACATTATTTCTTGCCATCAACAGTGTAGAAGGGAAAGGGCTTGTGACAACAATCTCATTTTCCAACGTCATTTTGCTCCGTGAGACTAATAAAGAAGTAGCATTTTTATGTATTCTCAATGGCAAGTGTGTAAGCGTGAACTGAAGCATGGCGGTCCAAACAAATTGAAGACCCACCCACTTACCGAACTCCATTCCGTCTGAACTAGGTTAAAAGAGAATAGTGTGTTGCCGCTATGAGAAAGTACGCAGAACTAACTTTGATACAATATAGACCGATTAGTGAATTGACCGCTAACACTAACTGAATGGGGCACAGAATGGGGCACAGACCCTTACTTTCAGTTCCATTTTCCTTTGCTCCATTTAGTAAATATTAGGTGCCAGATTGCTATTCGGTCTATGTTGTGTCAAAGTTTCTCATTCTTTTTTCTACCAACATCATTCAATGACCTCAAACAACAGGCTTATGGGTTGTATCACACAGATTTCTCTCTCTCTTTTTTTTTACAAACTACATGCCAGTTAGCATGACTTGATTGAATTGAAAAGGGTGAATGGAGGTTTTGCTTGTGTGCGGTAAATACAACAGATGTCAAGAGCTGGACAATCAGGTGTGCAATCACCAGACATCTGGCCAGACAACAGACAGAGAGCTGAAGAAACGGACTGTCTCTCTGGCCAAAAGCCAGGCCTATGGCCATCCTAATGTCCAAGGTCCCTATTCATATGGCAACTTTGCAGGGCAATGTAACAATAAAAATCTTAACACACACACACACACACACACACACACACACACACACACACACACACACACACACACATACAGACAATGTATGAAACAATGTATGAAAAAAACATTTGGACCAGAACCATCTACCATCCTCTCTAAATACTAATAATAGTTTGCAGGCGTTAGATGGACCTCTGCACCATATCCTGCACATGGCTTGCATCATCAAACAATTGCTCACCATTATTTGGTCAATGTTCACCATTACTCAGTGTTGGCTGTTTGTTGGTCTTGGTTATATAGAGTTATTTGAGTTTGACATGGCCACCAAAAGTCATTCTTTTCAATTAATGTCTGGGCAGAAAGAAGCCACTGGTTAGTTTTCTGAACATTCTGCAACCAGAATTTAGCGACAGCTTAAAACACCATGATTTTAAATGTCATCAAACCTCTTGTTTTATAAAATAGTCTTTAGTGTTTATAGTTTTAGTGCATTCTGTGAGCCCTGATTTTCTGCTACAGCAAGGAAAAATAATTTGAACTTACTATTGCGATTAGACTAACACATGTAGTCACTCACACAGACCTAGTCTGAAACATTTCTCATCATATTTTTATGGGCTAGAGGTGAAAATGCCTTTAAACGGTTGCAGACAGAAGGCACTGTAACCCCATAGAGCGATTGTAATATTTAGGTTTTATAGCCGTGGGGAAAGTCAAAGCTGATGGAAAATCCAGCTACTCAGCACTCCTTATCGAAGGGCATAGCCAACCATTGGATCAACAAAATATGTAGCTAAAAGGCAATCCCACCGACATGCCCTGTACCTCGCTAAGGCCTTACTCATGATGAAGTCCTATTGTATACTCTCACGATAGGCCCAATACTCAATGATGTAAACATCCTAAAGGGGAACGAGAATGATGGAGTTTTATAGATTCAAATGTATCAGGAGGAGGTGGGGGAGGGGAAGAGGGCAACCCAGCCAAAACACGACACGTCGCCAATACCTGGCTTTCACCAACGGCAAGAAAAAAAGGGCCAGAGAGCTGGAGGTGCAGCGCTTAATAGACGGTTGCTGTCACGCACTGCAGACCACTTAATAAGCCACATAATCATACAGTGGGGGTGAGACCTGCGATGATATTAAATCAATCCCACCCTGCCATCCCCTCCCGAGCTGGCTGGCTCCAGTAGCCTGAGTTATGGCTGACAGCGTGCCCCAGGGTCCTGCTCTAAGGCCCTTCGCCTTCTCCCCACCCCCCCCCCAACCTAAAACTTCATCCTCGCCGATTGAATATCGCCTCCCTCCCCTCCTCTCTTGTCCTGTCCTCCGCCCCGAGGATTTGACAAGGCTTGTTACGGTGTGATGCTTTATGATAGAGGGGATGGAGGAGAGAAGAAGGTGATTAAACGGGAAGGGGTGGGGGGGGGGATGGAGAGCAATCAATGAGATGCGTCTAAGGATGGCAAGGCACAGGCTGCAGCCTAATAGCTACTTGTCTGTGAAGCAGCTTTGATCACACTGCACTTTATTGCGTTGTATTATCCTATGGGGCCAGTGAAGGGCAGCATGGAAACTACTTGTGCTTGATTGTGAATGCTTTTGGTGGTTTTCACCGTTTATCCGTTTTCATTTTGCATTCTAGAGTGGAGTGTGGGGGGAAAACAGTATGCGCTGCCAGCACTGATGTAAAACCATTCTTGTCTTAACTGTTTTGGTGATCAATCTAAGTATTTATTCAATCGTGTGGCTGTTGAGGCCATGCGGCCTGCCCTCAGGCTGATACAGATTCTCCTTTTGCACAGACAGACTGACAGTGAGTAAGCTGTTTACGTTCCTGGTTTGCCAATCAGTCTGTGTTTGGGCCTGACTACGATAGAAGACAATATTCTGTGCATCATTTAGAGTGATCACAACAACTTTAAAAAATATAGCTGAAATCCACGGTCTTAATTGAAGTCTCTCTCTCTCTCTCTCTCTCTCTCTCTCTCTCTCTCTCTCTCTCTCTCTCTCTCTCTCTCTCTCTCTCTCTCTCTCCTCTTCTTGCCTTCCTTTCTTAATGTCAAGCTGTGCAGTGTTGGAGCTAATCAGGGTCTTGCCACGCGATTACAATAAATCTCTAACTCTGACATGTCTGCGTAAATAAAAGAACCAGGCTTCGGGATTCCGGGTTTCCAGCCGACAGTCTCAGCTCGGGAGGTGGGCATGTGAGCAGCCCTGTCATTCATCAAGCCGGACCTGCCGGGCCTCTCAATCTCTCTCACACTCACTCGCTGGACTGGTCCAGAAACACGGCTGCCACTGATTGCCTTTAATGTCAAACACATGGGTCGGCAGGATTTTCCCACCAACGGGCGGCAGGCGCCGGGCCCGATCATGAGAGGAAGGGACAAAAAGGGAGAGCAAGGGAAAGAAAGAGAGAAATAGTGTGTGTGTGTGTGTGTGTGTGTGTGTGTGTGTGTGTGTGTGTGTATGTGAGAGAGAGAGAGAGAGAGAGAGAGAGAGAGAGAGAGAGAGAGAGAAATGAAATGGAAAAAGAGTGGAAAAGAATGTTCTGGCAAATCAAAAACTGCAGTATGTGTGAGAGCAGCACAGGTTTTCAGTTTCTGTGTGAATTGGATGTTTGTTTTTTTCCTCTCTTGATGTGTCTTGTGTACCGCTGTTGGGAGAATGAGGAAGAAAAATAACAAATTGAAGGGAATTTTGTTCGATGGAGATGAAATGTGTGTGTATGTGTGCCTAACGTCTGTGTGTGTGTGTGTGTGTGTGCCTTTAGTGTGTGCCTTTGTGGCCATAGTGTGTGTGTGTGGGCGATTGTGGCTTTTCACATTTCTCTTCACAGACTCCTGACTCAGGAAGACTCTTTATTCCTTTTTTTTCCCCCGATCTTGCTTCTTCCCTCTCTCTCTCTCTCTCTCTCTCTCTCTCTCTCTCTCTCATCCATTCAGCAGTCCTGTGGAAGGCCCTTTCGCTGGATGCCCCAGGTCACATTTAACCTGGAAGTGGTCTGATTGGGCTCAGGGTCACTTTGTAAGGCCCCTAAACCCCCTGGACCCATCCGTCACTGTCACACCATTATTAGTGCTATTATCATCAAAGTCAGCACGTGAATTATAGTGCATGCAAAAAGCCGCACTGCACCGATTTAATGGTGACCTGAGCCAGATGACATGGAATAAGGTCCAAGACCTTGCCGATGACATCACTGCTAGCCCTTAAAGGAGAAGATATAGGCCACTGCTGTCTATAGGCCTCCATGGTCATAAGGGAAGCGTTTGTAAGCGTTTGAAACATTCCATTGCCGTGGTATCTCCACGAGTGATTTTAATTTGGGTGAATAGCAAGTGTTGTAGAGTTGTGTAGGATATAATGTTGTGTTGCAATTCTGTGTAGCAATGCACTACGTTTATAGTCAATATGAATGATTGATGAGATGAAACTGAAGCACTAAAAGCATTAAATCCAAAGCAGACCTCCTCGTCCCAGTGCTTTGATATCCTTTATAGGCGCTTAATAATGTTTACTATCAGGGAAAATTTATATAAGTAGGATGATATGCTAGCAAATAATTATAATCATAAATTACCAGCATAAAATCCTGTGTTAAAGTGTGAAGGAAAACAGGCCATCCAAACATGTAGTAGTAGGCTACTTAACCCCACATATTTTAGCTAATGGGCAAATGTCTGTATTTCTCTACTTTGACATTCAGTCTTTTTGGGCCTGTGCCCATTAGCAAAGCACACTGCTATTCAGCTGTTTATGGTAGAGACAAGAAAGAAAATTCACTTCTTTTTGAACGTACAAACTTGAATCATATTTATCATTCAGAAGAACATTTAAGATCTCCAGATAAATTGAGAGCATTCTTATAAATAATTAGACGTGAAGATTAGTGTTATTTTCAGAGGATATTTTTTCCCCTTTCTTGTATGGGCTCTACTATGTGCATCTCCTCTGGCAGCGTGTCTGTGTCTCCTAGTGACCATGTCTCCATGTATCTAAGGAGTGTTTCCCTCAGCTGTCTCCTAGCGAGAGGCTTCTGCAGCTGCCGTTCCTGCAGCCGCTGCCTGAGCTGAGACATCAAGTGTGGTGCATTGTGTCACGCCTCACTGTCAGTTTTCTTTCACTCCCGGAGACGTGAATCCACAGAAATTACTGCTGTTTCTTTTGACAAGCATCTCTTGCATATTCATGAGGGTGGCCAAGAAAAAAATGTGCACCACCGTGGAGAAAATGGAAAGAGAGACAGGGAGAGCATGAGAGAGGGAGAGAGAGAGAGAGAGAGAGAGAGAGAGAGAGAGAGAGAGAGAGAGAGAGAGAGAGAGAGAGAGTGGAAAGAGAGAGAGAGAGGTTGAGAGACACAACAGGAGGGCAATCTGAAAGACAGACCGTGGAACACATGAAAACATGAGCCTTCAATCTGTCCATCAGCAATGTGTGTGTGTGTGTGTGTGTGTGTGTGTGTGTGTGTGTGTGTGTGTTTGTGTATTTCAGAGGGTATGTGTGGCGCAGCAGGTAGAAAAACAACTCTTGTATGCATGACCGCACATTCCATATAGCAACAAAGACAATCAAATGCACACACAAAAACACACACACACACACACACACACACACACACACACACACACACACACACACACACACACACACAGAAAGAAGCATACACCACACATAACAAAGACGCATGCACACACACACACACACTCGTGCACACCACAGACAAATGCACTCATCCTAACACAAAGACTTCTGCCTGCTCAGCATCTCTGCTTTGCAAATGCACACTAACTTTAAGCACCAACAACACACAGACCACCATAATGATGTTGAAAGAAAACATTATATCAGAAAAAAATCCCTCCAGTAAAACATAAAAATGACTCATTCTCCATGGTAACGGCACACACTTCTGATTAATGTTCCTAAGAAATGACTAACCTACTAATGCGGAAAAATTCCCCCCGCCATATTAATCCCTTGTCACCAATTGTTGGGACATCTTAATATTTTTTTCTTTCTACCTTTATACCAGTCCAACTGTAGTAATAACAGACACTAATCACAGTTTTGGCAGCCTGTAGGCTACCTCATACTGTGCAAAGGCTTTGCGCTTTTCTCACTGTGGGGATGGTCTAAATCACATCTGTACACACATGAGTGCTCATCAGACACACAATTTCCACATCCACTAACCCCCGAGGCAAACACTGGGGAACATTCTGGAATTGTGGGAGGAATGTTTTATAATTGTGGGGAAAATCGCAATTTGTGTTGGGGAAAAAAGGGTTGAAATGGCCAACTTTTCATTAGTAACTTCATTATCATCTCTTTCTCTCCCTCTGTGTGTGTGTGTGTGTGTGTGTGTGTGTGTGTGTGTGTGTGTGTGTGTGTGTGTGTGTGTGAATTGTTATTTAGCTGCTTGGTTCATCTGTGTGTGACTGTGTGTTTGTTTGCTGCCATAGCCATTGATTCCAGGGGGAACTGTCTCGATGGGAGAGCCAATGTATTCAGCAGACACATGCACAGACACACACACACACACACACACACACACACACACACACACACACACACACACACAAAATATTTACAGCTCTCCCAGGGGTTCTGGCAGAGAGGAGGTCAGAGGTCATCTCCAACGCCCCCGTCTGGTCAATCAAAACCCACTCACTGCCATGGAGCCAGCCCCCCTCTTTACGACCCAATTTATTCTATCACTCTGCACTGTGTGTGTACATGAGAGGGAAGGACTGAGGGATAAAAGAAAGAGAGTGAAAGAGAGAGAGAGAGAGAGAGAGAGAGGAGGAGGAGACTAGAGAAATATAGTGAAAGCAGGAGAGAGAGAGAAAGAAAGAAAGAGAAAGAGAGAGAGAGGCTGTTGTCGTCCGAATCCCTCGTTTTTCAATTATCTCCGAGGGCAGTGGGGGCAAGGTTTCAATTTCGCTTCACAGGGGAAGGGCTGCATGTAACCTTATCACTGCCCAGATAGACATGACTTTTCTCCTCTTTTCTCCCTCCTTTCTTTTTTTTCTCCACCACCATGACATCCACCCCCTTCTTCCTCCCCCCCACCTAGCCCTGGTCTCCCCTGTAACATCAGCAGCATCAGTATGCACAGCCACCACACTGTCAGGGGAACCACTGCACACCCTTTCCATTTGGACCGGGGCTCTGGCCTTCAGATCTGTCTAGATATGTGTGTGTGTGTGTGTGTGTGTGTGTGTGTGTGTGTGTGTGTGTGTGTGTGTGTGTGTGTGTGTGTGTGTGTGTGTGTGTGAAGGGCCTGTCTGCTCCGTGGTGAGCTGGCGCAGTGAGGTGTGGCGCAAGTTTATCCCTGAGAACAGGGGGGCGCTGAAAAAAGGTCAATTGGTGCACAGGACCCCACACGCAAATATTCCTTTGAGCAAACAATGCATGTCGATGGGTTATCAATATGGCTCTTTATGCAGTGTCAGAGCCACTTTAGTGTGAAATATATGCAGTAAATGGATCAATGGGGCAAGCCCAAAGGGAAGCACTGCTGTCAGCGTGAAGGATAGACCCAGCAAGGTCTACAGGGGCTACAGAGTCTCCCCTATGAGTTAGCCAGATGCTACACTAAGTTACACCAGCAGCTATATATGCTCTAATGACTACAGCAGGAGAACCACAATGGATCAAAACATTGTTAATTTTCTGAGTGGAGTCTATGTTTTGTTTTTGTCTCTCAAGGTTTTTGTCTCTCTCTCTCTCTCTTTCTTTCTTTCTTTCTTTCTCTTTATTCTTTCTTTCTTTCTTCCTTCTTTTCCTTGATTGATTGATAGAGAATTGAAAGAGAGAGAAAGAGAGAAGGAACAAGGGCATTACAGTGAGATTACAAGACCCTTCAGTAATTGGAACTTAGTCTATGTTGCCAACACTGCAGAATTCTGCCAAGGCATTTTGGAACATCTGTGAGCATGATGAAATCATTTCAGTTTGTAACACACTTTATTTTTGTGCCAAATAAGACTTTACCTATTAGACTTAGTGTAATTAAACACAAATAGATCTTGTGTCAAATAGCCTTATATGACACTGAGTGGTAGTTAGTAGATACAGTAGTGTAGCTGAGAGAGAGAGAATTGTGATCTGATCTACATTCCCTTTTAAGGTAGCTTATGAACTAGTACTTGGACTTAGCATTTGCCATTGCCATTGGTATATTTACCAAAAATATATCTGCTCACTGATTTGGTATTAGGATTGGCTAGTTTGCCCCAGAGCCATATAAAGGCTGTGGTTTGCCCCAAGCATCCTAGAATGTTCACACTGGAGCATTCTGATTAAGAATCGGCTCAGTGTATCAAGCCTAGAGAGTAACCAGCCTTCCCTCCACTGCTGACCAGTTTCCGATGCGACAAATTGATCCCACAACACCCTAATTTTTCACCTTGTGCCCCTAGCCCCCGCAACCTCCCACCCCCCATGGCACCTTAATTACCTCTCTGCTCTGTCTTTCTTCAACCTTAAGGTCAAACCTACAACCGACTCTCACCACCTACTTCTACTCGCCTCACACAACACACACACACACACACACACACACACACACACACACACACACACACACACACACACACACACACACATGTATACACACACACGCACACGCAAACACACACACACACACACATGTACACACACACACACACACACACACACACACACACACACACACACACACACACTACACACACACACACACACACACACACACACACACACACACACACACACACACACACACACACACAGACACACCAATCCTGTCAGCCTTATACCTTATATACACTTAAGGCTTTCCAGCTCCCTAACCTCAGGTGCGTCCGGATCCACTTCATCTTTCCCCAGTCAAAGGGTTCAGGACTAGAAGGGTTCAAGTCTCCCTGCCCTTTTGCCTTATTGAAGTTTGGCTACCTAGAGTACTGTATGTCAAATAAGCCTCTATAATTCCTCATTTCCTTTTAAGGATTTTATGACTGAAGACATAGATAACTTTGTTTCTTCTCTGGAATTAAATCTATTTTCCCATTTAATTCTATACAGAAGTCAATTGTAAGAATTAATGAAGTATAAAATGTTCCTAGTTGGTGTTCTTTTACTGTAAGAAATGCATATGCACTGTACTGTATGCCATGTTACTGTAAGGCCTTGTGAGTCCCTGAATCTGGTTCCTATTACTTTGCATAATAATTTAACTCTATACCGTCCTGCTTCAGCTTACTTTGTATAGCCTAATACTGACATCAAGTCAGCATGAGAAAAAAAAGTTGACCGATTCTGGGCCCCAAGAAACACAGTACTGTGCAAAATCAAAACATAAGCTTTCTGACGTTGATTATTACTTCTCTTGAAGGTATTTTATGGGAGGAATTTGTTATTCTACCCAACCTTTACATCTCATGATACATGTAAAAAGGTAAATGTTTGAAAATATGCCATATGCCCTTTACTGCATCATTTCCGAAGGAAATTTCCCGAGACTGATTGTGATGTTGTACAGTTACCTGTTGTAGACTGTTGGAAGTGTGAATACCGTAAGTGAGGCTGATATTAATAACCCTGTCAATCAACACCACTCTTAGCTAGCTAACAACATCTGCAAGAAAAAGTTGCTGGACCGCCACAGGGCTATGACTGAGACACCAAAGGGCATATCTGAGTGATAAAAGGCAAAACAAACAACAACAACAAAAAACAACAGTACTATAAAGAGCAACATCAGCTATAAACAAGCAACTGCTGACATTTAACTGAACACATAAGTTTCTCTTTTAATTTGGTCTTTTTTGGAGTTTTGACAGCACATGCAATGTTGCAGACAATTTATTAGGCTACTGTAACTGCCTTCTTGCAGCAAGTACTGTGATTCAAAAACAAATGCCAGTATCCAAAAAGAATTGAGAGGAAATTTAGCCAGTGGTCAATAAGGTGCTCTTGTTGTAAGTACGGTTATTTAAGGTGTTATGAAGATTGTCTGTGGCTATGGCTATTTCCTCCCTTGAGATGTGTGTTGTGTGATGTACTTGACAACTATAGGATACACACTATTTACATTCTGTCAGAGTTGCTAGACTTCAGAAAAGCACCTGTAGTGAAATGAACACACATTACTTACTATCTGGACAAGGGGCCTGGAGTGTAGCAGAATTAAGGTAAATAATAAACTAAATTTGATCTAGAAAAGCTGGCTCTTTTTGGGCATAAGCTTCCTTTTGGCAGGGACCTGTCAGAGGGATTGATGGACTGAGGTGAAGTGGAAAACTGCCATGTTACACAAATCTTTGAAAATGATGAAGCTGCATCCTCCAAACTATAGGACCCAACAATGTTTTAGTGTTCAGTTGAAAGTTGAAAGTTGAAAAGTTTATATCATTCCATACTGATATTTTGGAATTGGGGTAGTTTTTTCTTTAGGATTTCAGTAATGCATCTAGAATTGCATAGCAGTTAAATCAGAGCAGTTTGCAGCTTGAGAAAATTCTTCAAAGATACCACTGCATGCAAAATATGATTTTATTTGGCAATGTCACCTCAGGTACTTGGAGGACTCCATTCCTGCTCTGAAGCAGATCTCATCTCCATGGTGCTGAGCATGCAGAAAGAGATGGACAGCCTCAGAGAACAAATCCGATGTCTCACAGGTGTGTGGGCGTGTCTTACCATCAGGGAGGGGCTCTGTGATTGGAGGGTGGGTTCTTCTTTCAATTGACAAATGGAGAGAGCCTAAGTGCTCTTTATTACTGTCACACAGCAATAATTAATAAACATGATGAATTCATGCCATCATGTGTTTATGTGGGGGAGAAGTAAGGGGATGGTGTGAGGCATTTCACCATGAGACAATAACTTCTGCACCATTGAATGTAAGACTGGCATAGTCTCTGTGAAATCAGTTCATTATGCTCCATTTTGCTCAAGAAAATTAGTAAACGAGCTAAAAGAAAAAAAAGGAACTATTTGTGTACTAATGTTTTTGTCAAAGCATCAAGTTCATGACACTCGGCTAGTATTCCATACACTGACTGCTGACAGATTTTGATCTCTGTATTTGACAACAAGTCTCTGCAGTGTATTAGAGCTGACCTCTGTAAGTGCTGCATGACTCTGACCACAGCACAGAAGCTGACCAACAACCTTCTGCACAGGCTTCACTTTCAGTTTGGTCTCTTATCTGTCTTAAAGGTAGGGTATGAGATATTTTCCTGGAGCACTTTTCACTGTATTGTTTTAAATAATCTTCACACCCTGATTGCAACCAATTAAATTAATGCTCCAACACAAAAATAACATTTGTTTGTCACCTGTGGAGCAAACAGGATTGAAAAAATATCACCCATTCAATCACCACAATTATTGAGTGGTGATATGTCTATCAAAACTGAAGTCTGATGAAAGGGGAATGGACGTCTGAATTGTGTATTTTCAAATGTTTGGCTTGCTCAACCTGTTTTTCCAGGCTCTCCAACCCCACCTTTAAAAGCAAAAATACAAGTAAAGGTAAAAATGAATCTTGAGGATAACCTACACATGGTCTCCTGTCCTAAGGGAGTCCTATTCCCTATAATAATGTCTTGTTTGGCACTCTGTTGCAATATGAAGACCAGGAAACCATGTGTGTTTCTCTGTGTGACAGCACTTGAAATGTCTACAGCAGCCCTTAGATCCCTCCTCAGGGGTGGTAAAGCACGGTTTCCCGGCGAAGACTGACTCCAAAATCGAGGGTTACGTTCGACAGGAGTTGTAGAATGAGGCCAAGTTGCTCCATAAGAAGCATCTCCCAGTGACCACTGCTCACGCAGCATCCAACAGAGACAGCATCAGTGACTCCCAACGCATAGAGAGATGCTAGTGTAGACTCTGCTATATTGGGCTCTCGGGACTTTGCCTTCTCAGATGGCGTTGGATATGTTCAAATTGGTAACACTGAGAAAGAGAAGAGCGCAGAGGAACCCCATGTGTTGGTCTTCTGTTGTGCCCAAGCTGATCACCAAAGCACTCAGAGAGGCTGCTTACTCTATACCTTCGTGAAGTGGACCAACTCATTAAAGAGATTTTGTGGAGAAGTAGTAAGCTATCATGTTGCATGTCAGAGAGCTATATACATTCCCGTGTTTAATGTCAGGCTCTGAGATCCATTGAAAGAAGAAAAAGAACAGATTTTGAAAACAATGGTGAAATAAGATGACACTGAAAAAAAAAAAAACAGGTTCTCATGGTGAAAAGGAAATGTTGCTGTCAGAGTCCTTTGGAACTTGAAGGATGCAATTGCACCTACCCAGTGTACCTACCCAAGCATCTCTGCCTATTTTGTATTCTTTGACATATCTCATGTTTTTTTTTTCAACTATTAGTTTAAAGAGATAAGATAATGTTTCATTCAACCAGGGACCAATAAAAAAGTCTTCTTTATTGTCCTAGCACAACCAAAATGAAACATATTCTTTATGCATTCATGTAGCTATATTTAGGTGAAAATGTTTAATACACAGTTACATATAACACTGAATATATTTGTTTGCGCTACTCCTAATGTTTAATTTAAAAGTACAGACTAATTATATGCAAACCACAAATCAGTTGGAGCGGTTTAATTTAGTGACCGTTGCTTTCTGCGTGCACTGATTATAACATAAAAGGCCATAAAAACC